>JAWNKY010002130.1:0-63488 GCA_035041765.1 Drosophila algonquin | reverse complement strand
TTAAGCGTTGCCTCATAGGGCACGGCAAGTACGCCGTCAGCCCTTGCATTTTAGTCTGGAGCGAATACTCGAAACCAACGCATCATCTCTCGTCGTATACGCATATCTACATATATACATCTAGCTAAATAAACCTGGCATTAAATCGCCTATACACAACCAAAGCCCAATTGCAATTGTTTTTAAATCTTAACAGCTAGTGAAAAAGCTCACTAGCTAAACAATCACCTTTGTAATAATTATAAGTTTAGATTAAATAAAAATATATTTTTTAAAAATCTAAACTGCTACATCGGAAATTTTATTATATACATATTATTAAAATAACTAGATTTAAGTTTTACATGTTAATTTTTTTTTTCTTACATGAAATTTAATTATTTTAAATTTGTTTTTAGGAGATATGGCTTGGAGCGATCTTTTGTCAAGTTTATCAACAAATCCTTATTTTGGTGCTGGCTTCGGTTTGTTTGGTATCGGTGCTGGAGCTGCAATATTAAGAAAAGGCTTCAAGGTGGAATACTTCTTTTTCGACGGCATTTAATGATAACTTTAGAAGTTCCCTGCAGAGATAAATCATATCAGTGGCTATTAAAATGGATAACAATTAAAGGAGCCCGTAAAACTCAAAATTTAAGCGTAGAGACCAACTTTTTCCAAAACGACAATGGTCAAGCTAAAATCAGCTATGATTTTATACCATATTAGATCGTGGAGTTTCCAAAAAGTTTATTAATGATTGCAATAATTTTATCCAAACTTATTTTTGGTATAATAAACGTGGGATTCCCTACCGACGAGGATATTTACTTTATCGACTCCCAGGTTGCGGAAAATCTAGTTTCATAACTGCTTTAGCAGGAGAATTGGAATATTACGTTTGTTTGTTGAACTTAATTGAAAGACGACTCACCGATGATCGACTAAATCATCTTTTGAATGTTGCACCAGAACAAACCATCATTTTACTTGAATATATTGAGGCAGCATTCGCTTCTCGGGAGATAACTTTGCAACAAAAGTCTGCATACGATGGCATTAACAGAATAACATTTATTATTGTTAAACTGTTTGGATGGGGTTGGTTATACAGAAGCTAGAACTGTGTTTATGACAACTAATTATTTAGATCGCTTGGATCCCGCATTAATACGTCCTGGCAGAATAGATTTAAAAGAATATATAGGCTATTGTACTCAATATCAATTGGAAGAAATGTTTAAAAACTTTTTTAATAATAATGACAGCTTAAATTCTGTAGAATTTGCGCAGCGTGTAAAATCGTTTTGTCGTCCCGTAAGTCCAGCTCAGATTCAAGGCTTTTTTATGAAACATAAATTATCTTCACCACAAACTGTTATTAATTGTAGTGAAGATATTTGGGAAAATAGCTTAAACATGAATAAATAAAATAATTTTTTAACTCCAACCATATATATATTTTCATCACATGCCAGTACTAAGGTATAGTCCTGCGTTATTTTTGCAGACAAGAGATAATCACCATGCAAGATAATCTGGGTGCAGACACAAGTTACGGGTAGAATGTTAAATCTCTGTGGATTTTCTCGATTCGAATGATACGGGGGTTCCCTGGATCTTACAGGGAACTCTCGTTCTCCCGTTCTCTCTAAGCCGTAGCTCTAAATTAGTTTTGAATTATAGTTGTAGAGTAGGACCTTGTACATAGGAAAGATGATATGCAATGACTCCACCATCAAGAGGCCCAAACGATACCAGCAGACAGCTGTTACGCGCTGATCCCAGGCAAGAAAGCAGCGCTCCTCCCGCCCAGCCGACCGAAGGGCACTTTCGCATGACGCACGACTCGATAACCGACCCGATCGATAGATAACCGAAGATAGGTTGATGTTAAACTAAAATTCGAATTATTATCCAAACATAATACCCTAAACGGTTCATGCAAGGAAAAATTCGATCTACAAAGCGGAAGGAACAACGGTATATAGTTTTTTGTGTGAATCGTGAAGTTTATGAGGCTCAACAAATCGGGGCTATCTACGTCACCCTTGATCAAGTTGCGCACAAAAATCATACCAAGCATTTTCCTACGACTAGCAAAGGTTGGAAGGTTTATTAAGAGGAATCTATTAGGGTAAGATGGTAATCTCACACCCGCATTCTAGTTGAAGCGGCGAATAGCAAAAAATAAGTTTTTTGGAATGGTTCTATACGGTGCTGGTGTACTTTGTACTGAGGGCACAAGAGGAGGGCACTAGCCGCATTCTAGAGAGATGTTGATGGTCTTTGTTGTATGGGGGTCGTCAAATTCCTATGACCACCTCGTTATAATCCCAACTACGCCCATGGCCCTATTTAATGTGTTCACAAAACTTTAACTTGGGATCTAATAGAACACCAAGGTCATCAGCCCGGGTAATTTGCTTAAGAGAACCACCACAAAGAGTGTAAGGAGGCAGAATGGCGTTAAAGCTTTGAAAAGTCATTACTTTAAGGTTTACCAAATTTGCACACCACCATGACTGAAACCTTATGAAGTTTCGCCAACTCGGCCTTACGAAATCAACAAATCCTTATTTTGGTGCTGGCTTCGGTTTGTTTGGAATCGGTGCTGGAGCTGCAATATTAAGAAAAGGTCTTCAAGGTGGAATACTTCTTTTTCGACGGCATTTAATGATAACTTTAGACGTTCCCTGCAGAGATAAATCATATCAGTGGCTATTGAAATGGATAACAATTAAAGGAGCCCGTAAAACCCTTAAAACATTTAAGCGTAGAGACTAACTTTTTCCAAAACGACAATGGTCAAGTTAAAATCAGTTATGATTTTATACGAAGTATTGGAAAACACATATTTAAATATAAAGGAAATTGGATTCAAGTAGAGCGGACTAGAGAACAACAAACATTAGACATGCACATGGGAGTGCCTTGGGAATCGGTGACACTAACAGCATTTGGAAACAACAAACAGATTTATTCCGATATTTTAGAAGAAGCTCGATATTTGGCATTACAAGAAACAGTTTGTAAAACGCTACTGAATACGGCGATGGGCGCAGATTGGAGGCCTTTTGGTCATCCTCGACGACGTCGTCCCATTGGCTCAGTGGTATTAGATCGTGGAGTTTCCAAAAAGATTATTTATGATTGCAATGATTTTATCCAAAGGTCTTTTTGGTATAATCAACGGGTGATTCCCTACCGACGAAGATATTTACTTTATGGACCCCCTGGTTGCGGAAAATCTAGTTTCATAACTGCTTTGACAGGAGAATTGCAATGTAGCGTTTGTTTGTTGAACTTATTTATAGGAGGTCTTACCGAATGTTTGAGATGCTAAGCTTTTTTGGCACCTATTTTTTATCCAAAATAATAACGCGAACTGTTTCAAATTTAATAATGTTTATTTATATAGGCGGCTCAAGAAAGCCGATTGCTTGCTCTTTGCCCGGCCAGATAAATGTACAGAACGAGATCAAATGCAACCAGTGCGCAGTGATTAGCAGGTTACTAAATTGGCACCGTCGGCTAAGCAAAAGCTAGAGCCGAAGCGGCGACTGCAGAGCGACCTTTACAGGGGGAGAGCGCAGCAGCGCTGCGTTTAAATCTATCTCTTGAAATACATTCTTTTATCAGCGCTCATCTCAGCGAGTCTCGATTTGACCAATAACCATGTGATATACAACACTCCCATTCATTCCGGTAACTGGGACATATTGGTTGGTGGAAGTCACCAACAAGTTCAACACCTCCTCATCGATCAACCTTTCCCAAAGATTCATAACGCCAATCTGTTCATACAACGCTTTGTATGAAGCGGCCAAGACCACTAAATGTTCAGGCCACAGGCGTATCATCTCCTTCTTCTGAGACATCTTCGGGCTCATTTACGCCATCCTAATCATCATCATCACCGACAGAAGGCATGTGTACGTTCGTGTCATCGTAAACACATTCTGTCCAATCTTGCGAGGTAGCTCATATTTATCGCGCAACAATAAAACATTGTTGTCCAAGTCCTTATTTTCAGAAACAGGTTCGACGGCTTCGGTTGGCGTTATGATGATATCTATCTTCGTTAATAATGGCTTGCAACTCGGTAGCAGTACGAACTTTTGTGCGACGAATCATTCTGAATCCCAGTATTCACAAGCTAAATCTTCTAATTTGTAGAAGCTTATATATTTATTTAGTGTATGCACTACGCAACAAACGGAAGAACGCAATTTTAAGTTGCATTCGTGCGTACACATTTCGAGGCTGGTTTCGGAGAAGAACACATTTACAGCACGACAAACAGTTTAAAAGAACATTTGGCGCACAGAGACGCATTTACATTGAAAAAATAATGATTTTTTGCAGAAATACAAAATTAAAGTAAAACCAACACACCAATCAGGTGTGTGTGCTGGTGAACATTTTTTTTTTTTGCATCTATCAACTTCTATGGTTCTTTGGGCTCATATTTCAACATTTCATCAAAATCGTACGAGTCAATCTATGGGCAGTCCTTAATGGGTTAAAAAAAAGTCTAGACATTTGCGAGTTGAGTTCTTAATTGAAAGTTGAAATTAAATACACATTTGGATGTATTATAATGTATAAAAGCACACCCAGAAAATGTTGTTTAAAGAAATTAATTTAACTTGGTTATGAATGAGTGGACTGTATAATTATACCCGGTACTCGAAGAGTATAGGGGTATATTAGATTTGTGGGGATAACGGTGGTGTGTAACGCCCAGAAGGAAGCGTGTCCGACCCCATAAAGTATATATATTCTTGATCAGCATCAATAGCCGAGTCGATATAGCCATGTCCGTCTGTCCGTCCGTCTATCCGTCCGTCCGTCCTCATTTGCGCCTATATCTTAGAGACCATTTAAGCTAAAGCAACCAAGTTTTGTATCCAGTCTCCTGTGTTATCACACTACTCCAAATGTGTTGCATAATTTCGCCCCGACCCTTTCCGCTCGCACAAAGGACGAAAGTCTGTGGCGTACACAATTTTGAAGATACGAGAAAACTAAACGCAGTATCATAGAGAACGACTATTTCTATCAGAGTGTTAAATCTGGATCAGATCGGATCATTATTATAGCTACAATGAAGAAAACCATTTCGAAAGTCATCGTTCCCTCTCGCTCTCTCTCACACGCGACCCCATCTGCTTTGCTTATTCGTATAAATGAGCGCCTAGTTCTCAGAGACTATAAGAGCTAGAGCAACCAAACTTTCTATCCAAGCTCCTGTGATACCGAACCAGCACAAGTTTATTTCAAAATTTTGCCACGCCCCCTTCCGCCCCCACAAAAGACGAAAATCTGTGGAATCCACAATTTTTAATATAAAAGTAAACCAAAAACGCAGAATCATGGGAAATTACTGTATCTATCAGATTGCCTGGATAAGGTGGGATCATTATTATGGACAGAAGGAACAAATTAAATTTCAGTGGCTACGCAACGCCTGCCAAGCGCTTTCTCATTCCCTCTCTCTCTCTCGCAAACACTTCCACGTCTGAAATATGTAGTTATACATGTCATGTAGAAATGTAGAAGCAGATGTAAAAATCATAGGTAAACAAAAATGGAAACATGTATAAAAATTTCAAAAATGGTTTGACTTCATTTTTTATTTTAAATATTATTTTTTTCCCAAAAATTAATTCGTCCCTTTTGAGAACATATAATAAATTTAATAAATCGTAGGCTCATAAATGTATGTATGTATGTATATACTGACTGAGTACCGGGTATAAGGTAGAGCCGCGGCCTTTACCGCGGCTCACAATGCTCCCCTCGTTTTATATTGGGTTTATTTGATTTATATATACGGTGATTATGTAATATTGGCATGTTGGTTTATATGGATAGCAGGGTTTTCGTTATGCGGCGGTATTGCGATATGAGTGCGGCTCTTTGCGACTAGAAATCAACTCCACGAAAAGAAGTCCAGCTAAAGGGAATTGAGAAGATCATGCGATGCGACGGTCCAATGCAATAATATACAAGTTAACACTCCCCACCAGCTACAGGGTATCGGAAGAATCCCGAAACGGAAGAATGCTGATGCCGCACTCGAGGGGTGGGGGCAGCGACTACATTGTCGCACGAGCTTCTGCATAGGAGCCGTTGGCCTGCACTCGAGTGGCCAGCGGATCATATTTCGCTGCTGAAACATCCACTGTGGAGCTGATGGTCTGCACGAGGCACTGACGGTGCAAAACGTCGGCCCACTGCCCAAGAAGCGCTGCCACGAGGGTGCGCAGTTTAAAGTAAAATTGTATTTCTGTATCTTTAGATTTATTCAGATTCATTCTCACTTTGAACCGCGCCAGTCGAGCCGGATAATAAACTATTAAAACTTACACCCGCGAGTTTCATTGCCGTTGGTACCAATAGTACCAATAGCCACGGTACCAATAGTCGGGAACAACAATAATTTAATTGGCGCCCAATGGGTCTAAGAACCTATAGTAAACGGCCGTGCGAAAAAACACAAAAATATAATGAAAAAAAAGTTCCGAGAATAAAAGGCAAACGTTAAAATACTCAACACTTAGTTCGTTTTTTTTTTTTGTGTGTTAAAACGAGTGGAAAAACAACAAGAGTATAGTGAGAAAGAGTGTAGTGAGAAAGAGTGACGAAAAAAAAAAATTAAAAGGCAGACTCCTAATATTCAGACTCAATACCCAATTCGTTTTTTATTTGTGTTGAAACAAGTGGAAATGAGGAGGCACAAAACCAACAAGTGAAAAATAATTCCCACAAACAAATCCGAGAGTTAGGAAAGAAATAAAAACTAATAATATTTTGCCGCCCCTCTAACATTCGTGAGTGGCGTTGAACAAAAACGTTCCCGTGCGTAATGTGGTGATTTTTGTTGTTGTGTGCGTGCCGCACCGGGATATAAGCCCGTGAAAGAAAAACT
Organism: Drosophila algonquin; assembly: GCA_035041765.1. Taxonomy (NCBI): domain Eukaryota; kingdom Metazoa; phylum Arthropoda; class Insecta; order Diptera; family Drosophilidae; genus Drosophila; species Drosophila algonquin. The sequence goes on along the minus strand of JAWNKY010002130.1, from coordinate 56,572 downwards.
AGTGCCAAACATAGCAATACGAAGCTGCTTCCGCTGCCACCAGTAGCGACAGCCACAAAGACAGATAAAAAGGAGAGAAGGGGCTGTAGGGAAATCCCTAGCTCCCATCAGCATCATCAGTGTCGGAAAAATAGGCTGAAGGGCCCTCCCTCGCCTAGGAAAAAAAAAAGAAACATCAAGCATCGTCAAACATCAACACCAAAACATCAAAATCATCAAACGAACATCAGAACAGCCGAACAAAGTTTCCCCCCATCCTCGCTCAACCGGAGTCAACGACAACACAAATAATAAAAAAAGAAATGTAAGTGAATCACTCGTCGATTAAAATTTTATGTCAGCTTTTATTTATGTCAGCTTTTATTAGAAGCGAAGAAATATAAAAATTATAAGAAAAAGAAGTTTATTAAAGGAAAATAATTAATTTATTAATTAATTAATTTAAAAAAATTTATTTAATATAAATAAAAGAAAGTGTAATTTTTGTTGGTCTGTATGAAACAGAAGAATCTTACTGTAATATAAATAACTGGGGTGGTGCTTGTCAAATCAGATCGCACCTCATGAGCTATAGAGATTTTAGAGAAGATAGAGAAGATAGTGACGATAGCCTAAGTTCCCTTATAGAAGGCCTCCAGTTGGACAGATGGCCACCACATAAAGAACCAGACAACATGAATCTGGAACAGTTCGGACAGACAATACAGGCCGCCTTGCCAAGTCAGGCCGCGTCATTTCAGGCGAAATAAGCCGGCTGCGAACGGAGCTTGCAGATGCAAGCCAGCAACTACGGACCGAAATTGGCCGAGCCCAAGCACAAGCTGTGCCTCAAGTAGAAGTATTTCAAAAAGTGCTACTACCAGTTAGACATGGTCAAATCACTTCCAGATTTCGAAGGAAAACAGGTAGATTATATGGCTTGGCGCCAGGCAGCGCTGGCGGCATTCGAGCCTTTCGCGCCATACGAAGGCAGTAGCAAGCACTTCATGGCCACAGGCATAATAAGGAACAAAGTGAAAGGAGCTGCAAATAACATTTTGTCGTCTTTCAACACAGTCCTTAATTTCAAAGCCATTATTAACAGGCTAGATTGTTCCTATTCTGACAAAACGCCGATAGGCGTAATGCAGAAAAGGCTGACTACCATGCGGCAGGGTAACCTCCCCTTGACATGGTACTACGATGAGATCGGAAAACAGCTTTCACTCATCACAAATAAAAACGTAATGGTACACACTGCAGAGGCAGCAAGTTTACTTAACAAGAGAGCCAGGGAAGACGCCTTAGAGGTTTTCATCTCAGGTCTGTGAAGGCCTCTAAAGGCAGCTGTCTTCCCGGCAAGGCCAGCAGACTTGGAGACAGCTCTGGCCCTTGCCCAATTGGCTGAGTCCAGCGAAGACTGCAGCACTTGGGCTGAAAATTATGCCAAGGTCATGGAGGAGAAATCCTACTGTACGAATAAGCGCAGACACCAAGCGCCACAACAGGGTAATGGCAGGCAAAATAGGCCCCAAGACCACACCTCTTATAAAAGCCCTCACTATGTTAGGAGTCAGGGTACGCCCAACGCCCAACAGGGCAATTCATACCATCAGCCCAAATCTCAGGGCCAGACCCATGAGCCGATGGAGGTAGACCCTTCATCATCTGAATTGAGACAGCCCTCGGGGTACCAGAAACCTTTTGGTTCTGGCAAACGCGATAACACCTTCGGGAAAAAGCCGAATGCGTCGGAACGCACTTCAGGCAGCTGGCGACATAGGGTGGAGCACATTGCTACCGCTAGCGATCGTTCACCGTCGGCATACAACGAGGCCGCTACCGAAGCAGTCGCCGAAATAGAAGCCGACGCCGAAATCGACTAAGAGAGCGATTCGGTTAATTTTTTAGGGGAAGATCCCTGCTGCCATTTATATGGCGAAAAGTAGCAGGGGTCACTCGTAAATTTCTCATCGACACGGGTTCATCAAAGAACTACATCAAGCCATTCGAAGGGCTTCCCGGTATTACCCCTGTCGAAAAACCTTTCCCCGTTTTCACGATCAACGGTTCTAACAAGATCACAGAAAAGTGTCCCCTGTCATTTTTCGGTAAAATCACACCGTTTTTTCTTTTGAAAACCCTAATGACTTTCGACGGCATTGTTGGCGTTGACCTGCTAACGCAGGTGGGGGCTACATTGTCTCTAGAAAAAGGAACACTCACAGTCGGTAATACTACCGAGATTCATTCTCGTTTTGAACCGCGTCAGTCGAGCCGGATAATAAACTATTAAAACTTACACCCGCGAGTTTCATTGCCGTTGGTACCAATAGTACCAATAGCCACGGTACCAATAGTCCGGAACAACAATAATTTAATTTACACATCGATGTATGCGTGTGCTGGCTATACATTCGTGTAAGAGCGTAATAGCTATGTTTTGGATACAAGCACACCTATGCGCGTGCAAATATGTGCTTAAGCGGGGCAATACAATTATTAACATATGAATATGGCAATTATAATATTAATGAATGTCGACAACTTATACTAGGCGGCTAATTTCTCAACATACCGGCCCCCCTGAACGACTGTTCAGTTCAAGGGAAGCATAGCCATTTTGGTAATAGGTCTCCTGTACACTCCTCGGGCAGTTTTTACGGTGACCACTCGAACTCTTTCGTCTTTACCGGGATGAACTTCGGTGTCTCGGCCATGCAGTCACTTGCTAGGCGGTTGATTCGGCTCCTTCAGTACCACAAGAGTATCCACTGATATATTTTTGCTCTTCTGCTGCCATTTCGTGCGCGATTGCAATGAAGCCAGGTATTCAAGACCCCAACGTTTCCAGAACTCATGAACATTGGCTTGAAGTTGTTTCTAACGCTGCAGTCTGTTAATTCTGACGTCCAAGAGCTGGGGTAAGGGGATTCAAACTGTGATTGCTAGGCGCACACAGTGCTCGAGAGTTAGGTAGACCTTTAATCTGGGTTGAAATAGTAGTACTCGGTGAAGGTGAAGCTTGACTGATCGTACACCAGTCTACAAAATACCTCCAAAATGAGGGGCAGTTGGCGGAATGAAGTGTCAGTTGATTTCCTTGTCTTGACTCTGAGATACATCGATCGTTTGAAAGCGGCTATAAATGCGGGTGTCGTCAAGTCACTGACCAGCTCAATATGAACTGCTTTGGTAGACTTGCCAAACTTCGTTGTCCGACCTGCCGATGTCTTGATGGCAACTGGTCCAGCGTAATCCAATCCAGATCAGCCATGAGTTGTGTACTCGTACCTTTGCGCTGGAGGAAACAAATCTTGCAGTTGAATGCAATTTTCCGGACTATGTTGCGGGCACCGAGAATCCAATACTTCTGCCCCAAAGTGTGGAACATAAATTCAACTCCAGCGTATAGCAATGTAACGTGCTGGTGTCTGGCTAGTAAAACAACAGTGAACAAGCTAAACCATACGTCAGCAGGCGGTAATGATCGAATGTAGCATTCTCCTCCCTTCGCCAGACGATACGTTGGTACTGCGTGTGATGTTCTGAAACCCGGATGCCTCTGAACATTTTCTTAATGTCCGTACAGAACACATAGCTATTTTGACGGAAGCGTAGACTTACTCCAAGCCAATCACTTTGAATAGGTGTTCCAATGTGTAGTAGTGAATTGAGTGAATGTACCTTGCAGTCCTCCCCAGAACCATCGAATACAACTTGTCATCGCGTGGTGGTGCTATCATGCTTAAATACTGCGTGGTGGGCTAAGTAATTGTGATTGGCGGGATCGTCTTCTATGGTAGTAAAAGGAATCAACTCCATGTGTCCTTGTTGTATGTAATCCTCGATAAATTCGACATATTGTTGTTTGAGTACCGGAAAAGCGGCGTAGGGCTTGTGGCAATATAGAATCCTTGAACGGAAATTGGACGATGTACACGCCATCGCCTCTGCGGGTATGCGTTTGAACGAAGTGCTACTCAGCGGGATCACTAGCGTCAATGGTTGCGTTACTTGGTTGAACTCGTTCTATGCCCATGAACGATTGTACCAAGGTATCCAGATCCTCGTAAGCGTGATGTGCTAGTGCTTTGGTGTGAGCATCATTACAGGGATGGTAGCTGCCTGTAATGACCCAACCAAAATTAGTATGAAGTGCAATAGAATATTTTAAATCAAACTCTTTGCGTTGTTTGGTGTATAAATACATACGTTCCACAGTTGATCAGCTCCTAAAATTACGTCGATTTCGCCTGGTTTCCCAAATGAAGGGACCGCTAAGAGTAGATCACAAATCTTTTCCCAAATCGGAGTGTTCGACTCGATCCTCTGTGCTGTAATCGAGGAGATTAAAGTATTCATAATCAGATCTATTACTGCCACTGATGCTGCGCTTATGCGGGAGAGCAGCGTGAACGTGGCGCGACCTCGAGTAACCCCAGCAAGGTTTGCACCTAGATCAAACTACTGGTATTCGAGCATGCGTGCGCGGCAATCCGGTCCGTTAAATAAACGACTCGGCGACCATCGTTATAGTTGAACCAGTACCCAGTACTGCAGCTTGTCTCGTTGCCCCAGGCGTCAACTATAATGGCTAAAATCGTTGGCAATATGGTTTGACTATTGGCCAAGAATCCCCTCTCCAATGTATGATGGCTGACCACGGCAGGATCAGCATCAGCAGAATGTATGGGCGAGCTTAAATTTGGGTCAGCAGGTGTATTGACAGCAGCACTCGGAGTGGTGCGTATCTCTTCTGGATGGTCAAGTGTGTGGTGACGCTGAGCGGTGCCTGGGAATATCACTTAATGTACAGGATCATGCCAAAGGTTCGTTCTTTAGCTTGCAACTCGCTACTCGTGCAGTGCCCAAGCTGCTGGAAGAAGATGCATGCGGAAACTAACTGAAGTCAGTCGAACTGTAGCATATATATCTCCTTACCAAAACGTAAACGACCAAACTCTGCCATGACAGGAGACGAGGCCCGCAGATGCCGCAACCGAAAATAAGAGTGTGCCGAAATAGGCTGAAGTACTTCGAGTACTTCCGTGGGAGACCCATCGGTGCACCTACAGCTACGTACTCCACTAAAACACCGGGTGACCCAAGCTTCATTGTGTACACTTTTTCAGAAACTAATACTGCGGATCGTTGTAGATACATTTCGTTATAAAAATCTTCAAAGCTCTAAAAATGTTTAGATGCTACATCATTTGTTAAGCTATTAAGCATTTTTAATTACTTTTGAATTCTTAGTTAATAATAAGGCGAAAGCTAATCTAGGCACAATTTATTTGCATATAGTTGAATAATCGTATGTGTGCTTAAGGGCCAATAACAAATTTATCCCAATGGTTCGTAAGATCAATTCGCGACTGACTTGCAAGGGCTTACGGCCTAATTGCAGTGACCTATGAGGCAACGCCTAACAAGCGAGAGAGAGTGCGATTAGGGAGAGAGAAAGAGCAGCTCGAGCTGCTGCTAAGAAGAGTACGAAGAATGATTATGAACAAGTAGACGAAAGAAGGCCGCTTCCGTGCGTAAGCATATGCGGTAATAAACGATTTTTAAAGTGGGAATTGCAAATAACTAACAATTTGATATGTATTTACTTTAGCCCGCACCACATGCTATAATTTATGACATTTATGCTGTTTGACCCAACATCATTATGAATTGATTAATTATATTCTCAGATACTAACAGCAATTGACCATTAAAAAAATTATTTTAAAAAAATGTAGGAAAAAACAAGGAATTTTTTGCTCTGCAAAATAAAAAATAAACGGTTTTTTTACAACGAATTTGTATTAAAAAAAAAACTAGATGACTTATTGATCTATTAAAATACATTTGGCACCATTACCAGGCCAATCTAGCTTGTTACTTCTTCTTATATTCGTGGTAACAGCTGACAGCCCGATACGTTTATCAGAACTGGAAAAAAATACATTTTTGCGCATAAATGCACAAATAATACTAAGTAACATCTCAAATAATAATAAAATACAAAATGGCGGCTCTTTTGGACCTATGCTTGAAAAATGCATAGGTGAAAAGTGAAATAAACAGTAACTTATACCAAACTAGAATGAATTTCGACAAAAAATTAACATAAATACAGGCACTCAAATTTGTTTTCACTTTTTTTACATTTGACAAAAATATGCTAAAATGTAAAAAATATGATTTTATATATTTTTAGGCTAATTTTTGGCATAAGCCATTCAAGAAAGTTTATTTCCAGGTACAATATGAATCAATAGATCAAGCTCTGCGATTGAAGTTCGAAAAAAAATATTGTTTTGAGAAAAACGTGTTCAAAGTTTTTTGACAGTGGTAGTTGCGTGCGGGGTAGGTGCGTTCAATACTCTCGAATTCGAAAATATATATCGTATCCAAACAATTCTTTCACAAATATTCTTTCTCTACAAATGTGTGGCTTTCTTTTTCTCTCTCTCGCTCTCTCTATATCACATATAACGGGTGGTGTTTATGTGAGAGAAGCAATAAAAACTCTGAGTGGAAATATGGAAACAGATAAAATTTTCGAACATTCTAAAAGGTTTCATTCAACCGATTCCATTCTACCTATACCATTAGGTAGAAAGAATGAATATTATAACATAGCTAGAGGTCTTTCCAGTTTATTTTCTATTCTATCATAAGTTCAATCAAAATAGAGATATCCCCACTTCCACGAATTAACTGACAAATCAATCCCTTTTGCGAGAAGCTTCTAAAATATATTGTATAGGTTACATTGATCATATGATAACATATACACTGACTGACAAATCATTTGCAACATCATCTTCATTAACTTTATTATCGATCTGGTTAATCTAAGGACTCATGGTTTTCGACGTTGATGTCTCAGCGTTGAACCATTTGTGTTTACGTTCTACACTACGTTTTTACCGTGCGTACTAAGATTGAGCAATAGAAAATGGGGAGCTTTAGGGAGTTGTACGATTGTTTGAGACTTTATTTTGAAGAAATTATGTTGTTGCTAGATTTGGACTGAAATCCATGTTCTCGTCGTACTTCATCTGCCAAAGTCGGTGCAATTCTCTGATACATATTAAACATCTTATACATATATATGTATACATATTATTAAAATAACTAGAAATAAGTGTTAAATATTAATTTTTTTTTTCTTACATGATATTTAATTATTTTAAATTTTTTTTTAGGAGATATGGCTTGGAGCGATCTTTTGTCAAGTTTATCAACAAATCCTTATTTTGGTGCTGGCTTCGGTTTGTTTGGAATCGGTGCTGGAGCTGCAATATTAAGAAAAGGCCTTCAAGGTGGAATACTTCTTTTTCGACGGCATTTAATGATAACTTTAGAAGTTCCCTGCAGAGATAAATCATATCAGTGGCTATTAAAATGGATAACAATTAAAGGAGCCCGTAAAACTCAAAATTTAAGCGTAGAGACCAACTTTTTCCAAAACGACATTGGTCAAGCTAAAATCAGCTATGATTTTATACCATATTAGATCGTGGAGTTTCCAAAAAGTTTATTAATGATTGCAATAATTTTATCCAAACTTATTTTTGGTATAATAAACGTGGGATTCCCTACCGACGAGGATATTTACTTTATCGACTCCCAGGTTGCGGAAAATCTAGTTTCATAACTGCTTTAGCAGGAGAATTGGAATATTACGTTTGTTTGTTGAACTTAATTGAAAGACGCCTCACCGATGATCGACTAAATCATCTATTGAATGTTGCACCAGAACAAACCATCATTTTACTTGAATATATTGAGGCAGCATTCGCTTCTCGGGAGATAACTTTGCTACAAAAGTCTGCATACGATGGCATTAACAGAATAACATTTATTATTGTTAAACTGTTTGGATGGGGTTGGGTATACAGAAGCTAGAACTGTGTTTATGACAACTAATTATTTAGATCGCTTGGATCCCGCATTAATACGTCCTGGCAGAATAGATTTAAAAGAATATATAGGCTATTGTACTCAATATCAATTGGAAGAAATGTTTAAAAACTTTTTTAATAATAATGACAGCTTAAATTCTGTAGAATTTGCGCAGCGTGTAAAATCGTTTTGTCGTCCCGTAAGTCCAGCTCAGATTCAAGGCTTTTTTATGAAACATAAATTATCTTCACCACAAACTGTTATTAATTGTAGTGAAGATATTTGGGAAAACAGCTTAAACATGAATAAATAAAATAATTTTTTAACTCCAACCATATATATATTTTCATCACATGCCAGTACTAAGGTATAGTCCTGCGTTATTTTTGCAGACAAGAGATAATCACCATGCAAGATAATCTGGGTGCAGACACAGGTTACGGGTAGAATGTTAAATCTCTGTGGATTTTCTCGATTCGAATGATACGGGGGTTCCCTGGATCTTACAGGGAACTCTCGTTCTCCCGTTCTCTCTAAGCCGTAGCTCTAAATTAGTTTTGAATTATAGTTGTAGAGTAGGACCTTGTACATAGGAATGATGATATGCAATGACTCCACCATCAAGAGGCCCAAACGATACCAGCAGACGGCTGTTACGCGCTGATCCCAGGCAAGAAAGCAGCGCTCCTCCCGCCCAGGCGACCGAAGGGCGCTTTCGCATGACGCACGACTCGATAACCGACCCGATCGATAGATAACCGAAGATAGGTTGATGTTAAACTAAAATTCGAATTATTATCCAAACATAATACCCTAATCGGTTCATGCAAGGAAAAAGTCGATCTACAAAGCAGAAGGAACAACGGTATATACATTCATTACTACTTGGGTGGCGCCCCCTATCGGCGAAAATGTAAAATAACTTTATTCTCAGTCCTCTTTCACTCGTGTCTAATTAGACTCCCAAATAGATCTCGATCCTCTCACTTACACTCTCTCTCCTCCCTCTTATTTATGATGACTCTCACTTATACTCTCTCTCCTCCCTCTTATTTAAGATGATCCGGTTTTCGATTGGTTTCATGTGGCGATTCAAACAACCCTGAAGCAGGTGTTTCGTCCTTTTGAAATGAATCTGGTAATAGTTTAGAGGTAGTTTTTTAATGTATTTCTTGTAAAAGAGCCTAATTGTCCTTGAATCGTTTTTTCAATTTCTTTTTCTTTTTCTTTGTCTGTTTTTGTATTCCTAACACTGTCCAAAAGTTGTTTGCCTATATAAAAGCTACTCACAGCTATAAGCTATTATAAAATCTAGTGAGCTGTTAACAAAGTTGAACGACCTCGAGATAATTGTTGTAAATTCACATCCGGAATCACCCATAAATCTGGTCTCTCAGCCAGACTCAGTGGACCTTTCCTTGATTTTTGGGATTAATACCCAAAACTCCCTGGAGAGAAATTCCGATAATTTTAATGATATTTATGAGATTCAATGGGATGCTGATGATTTCATAATTGCAATGTCGAATCCTCATTCATTATACGTTTTCCAGGATGATGACAACATTTTTGATTTGGCTGATGAAAGGCGTCGCCTTCAGGAACTACTTCGGGATGAAGATGACGCTGAATTAATAGCTGCGGTGGAAAGCGCTGAGGCTGAATTTTAATATTACGATTATAGTTATAATATAAATATTTTATTGGTTTTTCTAAAAATAATATATAAAATTCTACATTTATCCAATATTTATTTTCAAAGGTTTCTTTTTTACTTTTAATTGGTTGAATTTCGCTTCCTCTTATTACACGTTACATCCCCCAAAAGAGAATCAGAGCATTCGTTTGAAACTGGTTTTCCAAGTTAGGATTTTAGGTAGAATACAGGTACAAGTGTATTTATTAGTTCAATTTCATATGCTATTAATACATAGTCCTTGTAGGAATCGATGAAACAGGTTTTGTATACAAAATACCAGGTAGGAGTTTGGTTGATAGATAGAGTGTCATTTAGTACCTACTATTCGAATAGTAAAAGTGAGTAGAGATTTAAAAAACCTTTAAAACTAAAAATGGAATCAAACGTGTTGTGTGACCTGTGTAAAAAGTTCGTTGAGTTTGAATTCCATTATGGGAGATGCTCGGGCTCTCCAAATACTGACTTCATACAATTTGATTCTCATTATGAGACATGCTTGGGTCCTCGAAATGCTTTTGAGGTTCTTATGAGCAGAGGGTCTACCTCAAGTGGTCTCCAAGGTCCTCAAAACGTCCGAGAATAGAACTTTCGGTTCGATTTGGAAATATTGACTGTGCAATTTGCGGTGAAAGTTATCTTCCGTCTAGAGAATTGCGAGAATTGAATTGAGAATTGAGAGAATCTCAGAAAAGCATAAGAATACAACAGCAGCGCAACTAGAGGAAAATGAAAAACTAATTTTAATTTCAACGCAGTTGCGATTTCCCTTTAAATCATATCGTATTCACTCTAAAAGTGTCACTAAAAGTGATAAGATTGAATTAAAAGATTTTTACATGGATTGTAAAAATTATATAATCAGCCTATTTTGTCACTGTATGAGTGAGTACAAACCAGTGAAGTACAATTTAAAAGTATATAGATTGTATGTTAAGCAAACTGATGACGAAACCTTGATGGAAGAAATGAAGCATTTCATAACGTCATACAAGGCTATGTATGAAATTGATTTAATTGATAAACACCTAAATGATGCACTTGAAAATTTGATAAACTTGAGTAGTGAATTCCAGGAGAAGGATTCAGGTTGGGCTATAAAAAAATTTTAATATTTTGAGTTAACCTTATTTAAATTGGAACATATTGCTGTAAATAGGTTCATACCAGCACCCAAACAATTAAATTACGAAAAGCGATCATCAATGTAAAAAATGAAATTGATTTTTGTTTTAAGTGGTGGTTTTTATCGTCATTAGCCTATAAAAATCACATAAACACTACATTTCCAACGGCATCACTGAAAAAATTGTCCCGAGAAAGATTGACAACACCATCATACTATCAGTATAACATAAGGCAGGACGTCATTTATTATGAAGGCGTTAGATTGGATTTTTCTGGAATTGAATTTCCAATAACAAATAAAGGAATTAAAGGATTCGAGCAAGCTAATAAGGATATCAGCATTAATATTTATGAAATCGATAAGAATGGAAAAAACGTTGTAGGACACACAGGGAGAAAAAAAATTCGGACTCAACATATAAACACACTGGGTATTAATAGTGACTGTATGTCAATTTGCCTATATATCAATTTATGGAAAGTTTGGAAAGTTATGCTATTCACAACATAGCAAATCACATAGTGCTGCATACTTTTGCGAAAATTGTTTGCAATTTTACTCAACAACATCGAGGTAACGTCGGAAGCTGCAAGACTGCGCAAGATCCTCTCCAAAACGACCCCCTCGGTGGGATACCTTAAGAGAAGCGATGGTACGTGGACCAACTCCAGTGAGGAGTCCCTACACATTCTTCTCGACACTCATTTTCCAGGGTGCTCCATCAATGGACCGACTCACCTCCCTAGTGAGGGTTCGATCACCTCAATGGAGCATATTTTCTCAAAACGGAACATAGGCTGGGCAATAAACAGCTTCCATCCGTTCAAATCCCCTGGTCCGGACCAGATCATTCCGGCCCAATTACAAAAAGCCGGAGACACGGCCATCAACTGGCTGCGATGTATCTTTAAGAAGATACTGGTAGTGGGGAGAATACCACACGCTAGGCTTAAGGCAAAAATAGTCTTCATCCCTAAAGCAGGTAAAGCCTCGCATTCTACACCAAAGGACTTCAGATCAATCAGTCTATCATCCTTCCTTCTCAAAACCTTTGAGAGACTCGGGCTACACTTGAGAACTACTATAAATTCTCAATTGTTGTCACGGAAACGGCACTTCACGAAGTAATTTCGGGGATAGAGAAATCACTATACCTCAAAGAATACTGTCTAATCGCTTTTCTAGATATCGAGGGAGCTTTCAACAACGTCATACCCGGTGGCATTACGGAAGCGCTGACTGACCTTGGGGTGGATCGTCACTTGGTGATGCTCATTGATCAATTGCTCACATGCAGGACGGTGACATCATCGATGGGATCGTCCACTCAGTCAAGGTATGTCAGTAGAGGCACACCGCAAGGTGGTGTCCTATCCCCCCTTCTATGGAACATAGCAGTCAACAAGATTCTATGTGACCTGGAAGGGGGGGCTGCAAAGTCGTGGCATACGCGGACGACGTAGAAATTATCTTCTCGGGCAAATACCCTCAAACACTCTGCGACTTAATGACCGCAAAGCTCGCGAGACTGTCAAGGTGGACAGAATCGCGAGGTCTTGGAGTTAATCCCTCAAAGACAGAACTTGTGCTATTTACAAGCAAATACAAGATTCCGTCCCTTAACCCCCCCACACTCAACGGATGCAGGCTCTCCTTTAGCGACAGTGCCAGTTACTTAGGGTTAGTAATCGACAAAAAGCTTAACTGGAACCTGAACATCAAAGACAGAGTGAAGAAGGCCACGATAGCCCTCTACACTTGCAAAAAAGCTATTGGCCTGAAATGGGGCATGAACCCAAGTATAGTCCAATGGATATACCAAGCCATAGTCAGACCGATACTTTATGGAGTTACTGTATGGTGGCCGGCCTTATCAAAAAGGACGATCACCAAACAGCTCGACAAGGTTCAGCGAACAGCCGCCCTTTGCATCAGCGGAGCTCTTCGTACCACTCCAAATGATGCGCTAGATGCCATTCTGTGCCTCCAAAGCCTCGCAGGAAAAGAAAGGACACAAATGGCAGCAATACGACTGAGAGACTCTGACCAATGGGCACCACAGCACACAGGTCACTCCTCAATTCTAAACGGCAGTTTCGTCCCTACTAAAACGGACTACTGTGTTCCAAGGGAATAGACAGATACCCCCTTCTATGCAATTATCCCCCACAGAGACGAGTGGAGTGAGGGACCCCCAGGCCCAAAAGGGGCCCTAAACATCTTCACAGATGGATCAAAGCTGAACAATAGAGTCGGAGGAGGCATATACTCCGAACAGCTAAACATTAAGCACTCCTTTAGACTTCCTGATCACTGCAGTGTCTTCCAAGCGGAGGTCATTGCAATCAAGGAGGCACTAAACTGCCTTCAGGAAACTACCGCCATGGTAACCCGCGTAAACATCTATAGTGATAGCCAAGCTGCAATCAAATCGCTTAATGCGATCTCCGCAAACTCGGCCACCGTTGCAGATTGCCGCAAATCGCTTCACGAGATGGCTCAGCAATTTGTTATTAGCCTTATATGGGTCCCGGGACATCGGGACATCGAAGGCAACTGTATTGCAGACGAGCTGGCCAGACTTGGCACTACAAACCCCCTTCTCCAAGACAAGGAGGATACTCGTATGCCGATGGCCACATGTAGGCTCATAATAAAGGAGCAATATAAGCAACTAACAGATAACAAGTGGCAATCAGTACCACGTTGTCGTATATCTCGGCAAACATGGCCGACCATAGATAGGAAGCGCACCTCTAAGCTATGCAGGCTCGGCAGACGAAGGTGCAGCGCAGTCATACGCTCCCTAACGGGGCACTGGTTAGTAGGTACCCATGCTAATAGACTGGGCGCCCCAAACAATGATTTTTGCCGTAGCTGTAGAGATGAAGAAGAGGAGGAAACGGTGGAACACCTGTTCTGCTCTTGCCCAGCTCTCAGCAGAAGAAGGCTACAGCACTTGGGCTCGCCCTTCATTTCAGACATTTCGGTAATGTCCACCATATGTCCCAGAAAGATAGCTAACTTCATAAAAGCTGCAGGCTGGGACAACTGTTGACCTCTGGTCTCACAATGCGAGTAGGGGCAGATTCCCCCGCGGTATCACAACGGGCCGGAAACGGCCTAAGTGTGCTGGGCTCCCAGTGAGTCGGGCAGCCGCTGCAAACTAACCTAACCTACTCAACAACAAATACTATCCATGACACTAAGGAGTGTGGAAAAGTTGCTGCTTTATATCCAGAACCAAAGAGCAAAACTGTTTTTAAACATTTTCCGAAAAACTATCACCACCAGTGGTAATTATGCAGACATCGAGGCTGATTTGGAAAATTTCAGTAGAAATCTGAATGATCCATTAAAATTATCGACTTTTTTTTTTTTTACTTTAGGACGCTGATATGCGATGACTGCACCATCAAGTTGCCCAAGCGACACCAGCCGATGGCTGTTACGCGCAGATACCAAGCAAGAACGTAGCCCACCTCCCGCCCAACCGACCGGGGGGCGCTGCCGCATAACGCGCGACTCGTTATCCGAACCGATCGCGGACATGCAGGAAAGATAGGTGTTAGATTAGTGTTCGAGGAAAAGTAGAACTAATCTAACTAAAAAACTATGCAATTTCTAATTACGGGAAAGATATAAGAGTATCAGTAATTTAAGACTAGGAAGGGAGTTAGTAGTAGACATAATATGGTAGAGGGAATTATAATGCGACTCTAAACGGTTTAGGGTCTTTAACCAAGGAAGTAAAGAAAGTGCATAAGATTGCCAACTTTGACTTGAGAGGTTTCATTTCTAATTCAGCAGAAGTCCAACGTAAACTAAACAATGGAGAACGCAGTACTGGCGAACCTCTCAAAATGAATAACATAGCAGTCGACAAGATTTTGGGGATGAACTGGGAGAAGCAAGAAGATGTTTTCATATTTGATCTGAAAATGAATCGAGTGGTTCCCAATATAGTAAAAGGTGAAAAGCGCCCCACAAAACGACAGCTATTAAGCCTGATCATGTCTGTCTATGACCCGCTCGGAATGCTGTCTGATCTTATGATATACGGAAAAAATTTGGTGCAGGGTGTATGGCGTTCTGGCGTAAATTCGAATGACTTAGTCCCTATAAACATGTTCGAACGCTTTATACTGTGGATACAGAAACTAAATAATGTAAAAAACTTTAACCCGTTGTTATTCTTCAAAATTGTTGCTCCAAATGCGAACTTAGAACTTCACGTTTTTGTTGATGCTAGCGAACAGGCATTCGCCGCAGTGGCCTATTGGCGCATTAGTTTTGAAAATGATGTCGAAGTTCCTGGAAACGACAAATGAAAACGACTGGCGCTGGGTGCCGACTCAGTTAAACTCAGCGAACAAGGCTACGAAAACGTACAAAAACATTGACTACAAACCACAAACAGTCTGGACAAAGGGACCTACATTTTTAAAAGAAGAAGAGAATTTATGGCCATGTCAGAAAATATTAAAACCATCAAGTGATGATAGCAACGAGAAAAGAAAGGCATATACGCCCACAGTACAAAAACAATTTAAAGATGTTGAACGATTTTCGAATTATGTACGCCTTCTTAGAGCAATAAGCTGGATAAAAGGATTTATAAATAACTTGTCGGGATTAAAAGATTTAAAAGTAACTGGTGAATTATCCTTCAATGAGATGCGGAAGGCCGAGTTGACAATATGCAGATTAGTACAACTGGAGGTCTTCCAGGAAGAAATCGATATTTTAGAAAAATGCCAACCGCTTACGAAGAGTAGTCCTATATATTCATTGTCCCCTGAATTAAGTAAAGAAGGAATTTTAGTTGTGCACGGCAGGCTTGACTACGCCATAATATTGCCTCAAACGGCACGTCAGTCAATCATTCTCCCAAGAGGGCACCCATTAACCAGTCTGATAGTACATCATTTCCACTGCGAAATGCCGTCAAACGCGTTAAGTTCTCATGTCAATATTGCAAGAATCAAAATGTGAGACCAATCCCGACGCTAATGGGACAGTTGCCCTCAGATCGACTTACGCCTTATAATCGACCATTCACTTTTACAGGATTGGACTATTTTGGGCCCGTAATTGTCACGATTGGTAGACGCCATGAGAAACGGTGGGTGGCATGGTTTACCTGTTTGACAATCATAGCTATTCATCTGGAGCTTGCGTAGGATCTGTCAACCGATGCGTGCATAATGGTTATAAAAAATTTTGTTAACCGAAGAGGCATACCGTATTATATAAGATCTGACATGTGCACAAATTTTGTTGGCGGGGACAATCAACTAAGAAGAGTAAGGAATCTACTGGATACGGAACAAATCAAGGCCAAGCTATCAATTGAAGGGATTCAATGGAAGTTTAATTGCCCAGCCAATCCAAGCTCAGGTGGATGCTGGGAGTGTATGGTACAATGGGTGAAACGAGTTCTGGCAGTAACTTTAAAAGAACAGGCTCCCAGAGTCGAAACACTGAGAACCCTAATTATAGAGGCAAAATCTTTTCCGACCCCATAAAGTATATATATTCTTGATCAGCATCAATAGCCGAGTCGATATAGCCATGTCTGTCTGTCTGTCCGTCCGTCTGTCCGTCCGTCTTCATTAGCGCCTATGTCTCAAAGACTGTTAAAGCTAGAGCAACCAAATTTTGTATCCAGTCTCCTGTGTTATCACACTACTCCAAGTGTATTTCAAAATTTCGCCCCGCTTCCTTCCGCTCCCACAAAGGACGAAAGTCTGTGGCATACACAATTTTGAAGATACGAGAAAACTACGAGAGAATGACCATTTCTATCAGAGTGTTGAATCTTGATCAGATCGGATTATTAATATAGCCACAATGAAGAAAACCATTTCGAAAGTCATGGTGCCTATTCGTCCAAATACGCGCCTAGATCTAAGAGACTATAAGAGGTACAGAAACCAAACTTTCTATCCAAGCTCCTGTGATATCACTTCAATGCAAGTGTATTTCAAAAGTTTGACACGCCCCCTTCCGCCCATACAAAAGACGAAAATATGTGGAATACACAATTTTTAAAATACAAGAAAACTAAAAACGCAGAATCATGGAAAATAACCTTGCCAAATCTGGATCAGGTCGAAATACTATTATAGACAGAAGGAATAAATTAAATTTCAGTCGCTACACAACGCCTGCCAAGCGCTGGCTCATTCCCTCTCTCTTTCGCACACACTTACACGTCTCGTATGAGTAGTTCTGCATGTACATGTAGAAGCTGATGTAAAAATTATATGCAATCAAAAATGGAAACAGATAACTTTTAATAAATAAAAATCTAGCATAGGGTTCAACCTAATTTTTTTAAATTTTCCATTTGGGCCAAAAGTTAATTCGTCCCGTTTGCGAACATGTAATAAATTACATAAATCATAAGATCACATATATTCTGACTCAGTACCGGGTATAAAGTAGGCAAAGGCCGCGGCTCACAACGTTTCCTCTCGTTTCTTTTGTTCTCTCTTCTACTTAACATTTCATTTATTATTAGCGTTAAGGCCATGGAGGCTCTGTTATCAATCATTATTATTTAGGTTTAAGCGTATTTGCCCCAAATTCTTTAGTTTATTACACGGCCCGAAGCGCCAATAAGAATAAGAACCTTTTCTTGACTTTGTTGGAGGGGGGGCGCCACGATCACGGTCACGAGCACGTTCTTAAAAGTGCCATACCTAGCCAACGCCAACGACAGAGATAGAGCCCAGCCCAGCCAAAACCAACGACAGAGAGAGAGCCCAGCCGCACACCCAAACCGACGGTAGAGAGAGCCCAGCCACGCAGCCAACACCAACGACAGAAAGGAGAGCCCAGCAACACAGACAACGCCAACGAGAGAGAGAACACGGCAACGCACCCACGCCACCAAGAGAGAGAGCGATCCCATCGACTCGCCTACGCTGAAATAGAACGAAAGCTCAGCAAACGGACAGTGACCGGCAGAGGACAGGAAAAGAAAACGCCATTATCCAGCGGCCCAGTGTACACTAAGCAAGGTAGCATTATTGGCTCGCTCGCTCTCTTGTTTTGCTTCTTTCGATTCAGTCTGTTGTGAACAGTTGTGAGCGAAGCATCTCCGCGGACGATTTTTTCGTGTTCCTTAGACTTTTTTGCGTATTTACAATGCTAAAATTTTATTATAAAAGAAATAAAATAAACATTATTTGCAATTTATAATTTTGTCTGTTATACTCATTATTTGCAAAGGCATTACTCCTTTAAGACTCTTTCGCACAACGAATTTGTCAGAGTGTCTCTCTCTCTCTCTTCTGTCATTTTGTCACTTAAGAATACCTTCTTGCTGCTCTCTATGCGGCTACCTTGTTTAGTATACCTTGCAGCGGCATATGAACAGCACGGAGAGAACAGACGAGAGAGCAGACAGATACCGGCAGAGGACAGGAAAAACGCCGTTATCCAGCGGCTCATGAACAGACGAGAGAACGAACAGAGACCGGCAGAGGACAGGAAAAGAAAACGTCGTTATCCAGCGGCCCATGAACAGCACGGAGAGGACAGACGAGAAAGCAGACAGAAACCGGCAAAGGACAGGAAAAACGCCGTTATCCAGCGGCTCATGAACAGACGAGAGAACGAACAGAGACCGGCAGATGACGGGAAAAACACCGTTACCCAGTGGATCATGGCCAGCGTGAAGAGAGCGACAGAGCATCGACCTGGAAAGAGTAAAGGCTCGTCGGCAGAGCGTGAGCAGCGCGAGACCGGCAGAGAGGGCTTGCGATCAGGAAGCTGGAGGAGTAGAAAAAAGTCCGGCTTTAGACGCAAGACAGGGCAGACGTGCCTAGGCGATCGCGGAATATTTTCCAGAGTAATACGAGTGTTTCATAACGGCGAGTCTCAACTAAGTAACGGGGCTAGTGAAAACCGAACGTAAGGACATAATCTGACCGAGAAACACTGCTCCCGGAGGACAACATCAACTAGGAGGACGGAGACACGGGTGCTGAGGCGACATACGGAGCTGGGGTAAGCGAATCTCACATCGTGAGTGTGGGGTTGCTGAGCGGTGCGGTAGGCAGGGTAAATAAAGAATAAATATTGAAGCTAATGCTCTGTTGGTCACTCGAATCCGATTTTAGTGGGCCCGGGAGTATAGGGGATGCATTATATCTCTCCTGTTTGACTCTTCCCTTCCAGTAGTGTCCCTTAGTATTGTGGGTGCTCGGAAGTGTCGTCCGACGATTGTATCGGCCTTTCGCTGACGCTGACTGGCGTCCCCGCATGTTCTTCTCCTCCCGTGTATTCGTATTTCTGTGTATTTCTCCTATCCCAGCCATAAATTTCCACCCCCTGGCCGTCCCTTAACTTGGAGTCCCGACTGAGAGTTGTACCCCGGTCCAGATCGCTTCCTTACAACAGTAGACCTTTAACCCACGTTCCTGTCACTATGGATGAGCCAGAACCACTTACACCCAATCACTTCTTATTGGGCACCATGAACTTAACACAACGTTCTAATGATAGTAGAAACTTTTGTCATCATAAGGAATATCGGATATCACAACAATTAAAGGACATTTTTTGGCGCCGCTGGATTAGGGAATACTTGCCAGTACTAACTAGGCGAACGATATGGTTTACACTTGTAAAGCCAATCAAAGCTGGAGATGTGGTATTGATCTGCGATGAGATCGCGCCTTGAGGTAACTGGAAAAGGGGTGTAGTATGCACATATATCGAGGGTACACTGTACCCAGTAACAAATCAACAGCAATACTTTATTGCATAAATACAAATCCATAAGGCGACACTTTGTCGCTGACATAAACAATCTCTAAAGAGCCCAACACATTCCCAGCGCAACGTAATACGATCGCACTTGAGTGTAGCGGGCAACGGCCAGAACCTAGTCAGCATAAATGCAGGGTTCTGACCGTATATACATAATATACTATGTGCATGCGCCTCTCCGTTCTTCAGCAACGTTTCCGTTGCTTAATATATAAACACACATACATATACTTATGTATGCCGCTGCACCGCTGCTGGCTTCGCCAGCGTAGCAATGGGCAGCGTTAGGCTAAGCTAATCCATAAGAGAAGTGTAAGAATGATTATTGAAATATACTTGACTCCGACCAGACGTGTCGGAGTCACAAAGCAATCTTTGTGAACTACCATTGGACTTTACTACATGGCGACCGTGACATGGTCCTCTAGGGCCTGAGGAACCAATTCAATAAGAATCAATACTGACCCGAGGAATTGGATGCCGCCGATGAGGCATTGGCTCATCCCTACGATGCCTTGCCCAAGGGCACCTTCAACTTTGACGACTTCAAGCGCGTCTACTCTAACGAGGAGGAGGCCAAGTCCATCCCGTACTTCTTCGAGAAGTTCGACGCCGAGAACTACTCGATCTGGTTCGGATAATACAAATACAGCGAGGAGCTGTCCAAGGTGTTCATGTCGTGCAATCTCATCACTGGCATGTTCCAGCTCCTCGACAAGATGCGCAAGCAGGCCTTCGCCTCCGTGTGCCTCTTCGGTGAAGACAACAACAACTAAGCAAGGTAGCATTATTGGCTCGCTCGCTCTCTTGTTTTGCTTCTTTCGATTCAGTCTGTTGTGAACAGTTGTGAGCGAAGCATCTCCGCGGACGATTTTTTCGTGTTCCTTAGACTTTTTTGCGTATTTACAATGCTAAAATTTTATTATAAAAGAAATAAAATAAACATTATTTGCAATTTATAATTTTGTCTGTTATACTCATTATTTGCAAAGGCATTACTCCTTTAAGACTCTTTCGCACAACGAATTTGTCAGAGTGTCTCTCTCTCTCTCTTCTGTCATTTTGTCACTTAAGAATACCTTCTTGCTGCTCTCTATGCGGCTACCTTGTTTAGTATACCTTGCAGCGGCATATGAACAGCACGGAGAGAACAGACGAGAGAGCAGACAGATACCGGCAGAGGACAGGAAAAACGCCGTTATCCAGCGGCTCATGAACAGACGAGAGAACGAACAGAGACCGGCAGAGGACAGGAAAAGAAAACGTCGTTATCCAGCGGCCCATGAACAGCACGGAGAGGACAGACGAGAAAGCAGACAGAAACCGGCAAAGGACAGGAAAAACGCCGTTATCCAGCGGCTCATGAACAGACGAGAGAACGAACAGAGACCGGCAGATGACGGGAAAAACACCGTTACCCAGTGGATCATGGCCAGCGTGAAGAGAGCGACAGAGCATCGACCTGGAAAGAGTAAAGGCTCGTCGGCAGAGCGTGAGCAGCGCGAGACCGGCAGAGAGGGCTTGCGATCAGGAAGCTGGAGGAGTAGAAAAAAGTCCGGCTTTAGACGCAAGACAGGGCAGACGTGCCTAGGCGATCGCGGAATATTTTCCAGAGTAATACGAGTGTTTCATAACGGCGAGTCTCAACTAAGTAACGGGGCTAGTGAAAACCGAACGTAAGGACATAATCTGACCGAGAAACACTGCTCCCGGAGGACAACATCAACTAGGAGGACGGAGACACGGGTGCTGAGGCGACATACGGAGCTGGGGTAAGCGAATCTCACATCGTGAGTGTGGGGTTGCTGAGCGGTGCGGTAGGCAGGGTAAATAAAGAATAAATATTGAAGCTAATGCTCTGTTGGTCACTCGAATCCGATTTTAGTGGGCCCGGGAGTATAGGGGATGCATTATATCTCTCCTGTTTGACTCTTCCCTTCCAGTAGTGTCCCTTAGTATTGTGGGTGCTCGGAAGTGTCGTCCGACGATTGTATCGGCCTTTCGCTGACGCTGACTGGCGTCCCCGCATGTTCTTCTCCTCCCGTGTATTCGTATTTCTGTGTATTTCTCCTATCCCAGCCATAAATTTCCACCCCCTGGCCGTCCCTTAACTTGGAGTCCCGACTGAGAGTTGTACCCCGGTCCAGATCGCTTCCTTACAACAGTAGACCTTTAACCCACGTTCCTGTCACTATGGATGAGCCAGAACCACTTACACCCAATCACTTCTTATTGGGCACCATGAACTTAACACAACGTTCTAATGATAGTAGAAACTTTTGTCATCATAAGGAATATCGGATATCACAACAATTAAAGGACATTTTTTGGCGCCGCTGGATTAGGGAATACTTGCCAGTACTAACTAGGCGAACGATATGGTTTACACTTGTAAAGCCAATCAAAGCTGGAGATGTGGTATTGATCTGCGATGAGATCGCGCCTTGAGGTAACTGGAAAAGGGGTGTAGTATGCACATATATCGAGGGTACACTGTACCCAGTAACAAATCAACAGCAATACTTTATTGCATAAATACAAATCCATAAGGCGACACTTTGTCGCTGACATAAACAATCTCTAAAGAGCCCAACACATTCCCAGCGCAACGTAATACGATCGCACTTGAGTGTAGCGGGCAACGGCCAGAACCTAGTCAGCATAAATGCAGGGTTCTGACCGTATATACATAATATACTATGTGCATGCGCCTCTCCGTTCTTCAGCAACGTTTCCGTTGCTTAATATATAAACACACATACATATACTTATGTATGCCGCTGCACCGCTGCTGGCTTCGCCAGCGTAGCAATGGGCAGCGTTAGGCTAAGCTAATCCATAAGAGATGTGTAAGAATGATTATTGAAATATACTTGACTCCGACCAGACGTGTCGGAGTCACAAAGCAATCTTTGTGAACTACCATTGGACTTTACTACATGGCGACCGTGACATGGTCCTGTAGGACCTGAGGAACCAATTCAATAAGAATCAATACTGACCCGAGGAATTGGATGCCGCCGATGAGGCATTGGCTCATCCCTTCGATGCCTTGCCCAAGGGCACCTTCAACTTTGACGACTTCAAGCGCGTCTACTCTAACGAGGAGGAGGCCAAGTCCATCCCGTACTTCTTCGAGAAGTTCGACGCCGAGAACTACTCGATCTGGTTCGGAGAATACAAATACAGCGAGGAGCTGTCCAAGGTGTTCATGTCGTGCAATCTCATCACTGGCATGTTCCAGCGCCTCGACAAGATGCGCAAGCAGGCCTTCGCCTCCGTGTGCCTCTTCGGTGAAGACAACAACAACATCGGAAGAAGCGACAACTGACCAACAAGCGTGAGGGGCAAGCCGCCTCTTACGCCTACGATGGAGCATCAGCGAGCCAACCGGCGACGACCAGCTGATGCAGACGAGCATGATGACAGCAGAAAATTTCTTTTTTTTGATAAAATTATTAAAATAAGATACATACGATATAAGAAAACCATTGTAAAATTGAGCGGAACTCTTTCTGCCCGATAGCGGTGTAGCCTGTAAAGCTATACGAACAAATAGGTAGGAAACTGTAAAAGAATATTCCAATATCAATCCATAAAATAGGGGAAATAATCGTATAAGTAAAATTGAAAATATACGATACACCCAAAATGGGGCTAATGGAAAATAATATATTATATATACCTATTATGTATAATAATATATACATATCTATTTTTGCACATGTTAGGTATTACCAGAAATTACTTACAAAAAACAAACAAAACTTACAAGAAAAGAAATATAGAGAACAAATTGTATGAAATGTCCAACCGCAGAATAAATTTTACCTTTTTTTTTTTTTCAAATAAGGAAATTCCTCGTAAAATTTTTTAACAGTTTGAACATATTATGGCTACTACTTCTGGAATTCCACCTCCAAAATAGGCCCTCTAGAGCCTGTGGTATCAGGCAGAGGCTAAGGAAAATATTAAGAGATTCAAAAATTACAATATTTCCCAGAGTAAATTCGATATTTACTTTATTTATTTAATCTCTATATTAAAGTGTTCATCATAATGATTATTATTGTTAGCAAAGTCGTCCTTTGCTTTCAGGACCTTCATCTGCTTGCACTACTTCTTGCTACTTATTGTCATTTTGACAAAGGAGTCCTTCGTTTTCAAAGTGATCGAAAATTTCTGTTTCCGACCTAATTTGCATGTGGTCAATTTTGTTGGAGACGTATGGAGGACTTTAGGCTACGTTAAGAAATTCAAGATTCGTCTGAACCATTGTTATTTCGGTTATAACTGGTTACAAGGCAGTCTGTTTTTGTTTATTATGCATTGCATACGTTGCATAAATTGCTAGTGCAGGCATAGCAGACATAAAAATAATTATTATCTTTGACAGGGACGAAACTCGTCCTATGTCTATGTTCGATGTTTAAGTTTTTCACAATACTAGACCGAGTTGGTCTAAAGATTCATCTAATGTCCTATATGTACGTCCATGTTCGACGTTTAAGTTCTTCAAGTTGTACTAGACCGAGTTGGTCTAAAGATTCATCTAATGTCCCATATGTACGTCCATGTTCGACGTTTTAGTTCTTCAAGTTGTACTAGACCGAGTTGGTCTAAAGATTCATTTAATGTCTCACATGTACGACCATGTTCAAGGCTTTTCAACATTAATTTAATGTTAATTTAACTATGGACACTGACTTTAAAATTTAAGAAAGTTCAAAGTTATCTGAAGTCGAATTTCCTTCAGCATTTTTGTTGACCCTTAGTAGGTCATTGTAAGCCAAACGCTTTTGTTCAAAGTTTTCGTGGAACCCAGAAGTAGTACCAGCCGCGGTAGATAACTATCGATGTCAAGAAAAGTCATTTAAAGAAAAAAAACAACAAGTCCTGAAGTCACTACCAGGCAACAAAGATCAAAGTAGACAAAAATCTACAGAAAAAGCTTCAAAGCCCAACGTATTCGAAGTCATAAAAAAATAACGAGGTACGTAAAGTATGACGTTAGCGATTTATATACTAATGGAACCTTCGACTTAGGTCAATTCTTCCAAAGGCTTGAAATGCAAGCCGGTATATATACAATCAGCCAACTCAAAGTGGCACCGTGGGAAAATATCTTTGAACATGTCTCAATAGATAATTTCAAGAAAATGGGCATTAAAAAAAAAAATTGAAAACATTAAGAGTAGCGCTACTCATTCCGGTGACCCTAATAATAAAAGATAAAGAAAAAGAAGCAATTTTGTCTACAAACCAAAACGATCCTATATAATATAGCTAAGGCTATATTTGAGTCTTTTATTCTGAAGTACGGTCCAATGAAGACGTTCATTACGGACATAGGAACAGAGTGTTAGGATTCATTCATAAATGACGTTCAAATAGTTAAACAAAACGAAACATTTTTATTTTACATCTTCTGCCTACCACCAACAGACATTTCAGTACAAAAGCAATTTTTTTTATTATTCATGGAACCTACATACATAACATGTGCAGAAGTATATACATGAAACAAAAATAAAACAAAATTATTATAGTAGGTATTCATAAAAATATATTAAACAAAAATTCTTTTAGATAACAAAAAAAAGATATATATGTAAAATAAAATAAATAAATAAGTAAAATAACTTCACTAGGTTACGTTATTTTTCAAAAGGAGGGAGATGTAGTATGCACATATATCGAGGGTACACTGTACCCAGTAACAAATCAGCAGCAATACTTTATTGCATAAATACAAACCCATCAGCGACACTTTTCGCTGACATAAACAATCTCTAAAGAGCCCAACACATTCCCAGTGCAACATAATACGATCGCACTTGAATGTAGCGGGCAACGGCCAGAACCTAGTCAGCATAAATGCAGGGCTCTGACCGTATATACATAATATACTATGTGCATGCGCCTCTCCGTTCTTCAGCAACGTTTCGGTTGCTTAATATATACAAACACACATACATATACTTATGTATGCCGCTGCTCCGCTGCTGGCTCTGCCAGCGTAGCAATGGGCAGCGTTAGGCTAAGCTAATCCATAAGAGAAGTGTAAGAATGATTATTGAAATATACTTGACTCCGACCAGACGTGTCGGAGTCACAAAGCAATCTTTGTGAACTACCATTGGACTTTACTACAGGGGAATAGTTGTGCTACCCATAAAAGCAAAGGATGGACAAGTCAGAGTTTCAGAGATCGAAACGTCAAAAGGCATTTTGAAACGACCCTTATCAAAGTTAGCTATTCTCGATGTATTGGGTAAAACTCCGTAGTCGTTTTACGGTGGGTGGAATGTTATAGATACTCATTATTTAAACCTAACTGCTTGTTTTTGAATGCGTTGGTTCTGCTGCCCTGAATCACTAACCATACAATATATAGACATGACAATTCAAGTACCGAAAATGGACGCACGGCAGTCTGACATCAGCTACACCAGGAGACCAGCTACACCAGTCGTGAGAGTGTATGAGTGCACATTTATTCTCGCTTATTTTGCGTGTTGTGCATGTGTGGATCAGCTCCTCGGCGAGTCGTGAGAGTGTATTTGTGCTCATGAGCATGCATGTATATTGCGTATTTGCAAGTGTATGAGCGCACAACTGAAATTTTCGGTCACCCAACTTTGTTTTGATTTTTGTTCTCGCGCCACCCTTCACTTTAGCATTATTGGAGTCGACCCTTTTTGAAGACGCTTGCCTTATAATACCAGAATAACTGTTATTTTGTACATTCTTTAGATTCTAACTTTGTTTAATATAGAATATACTAATATAATGAGCAGATATATGTATATATATTCAAAAATATATATTTCATTGTATGGTGTATTGTATTATACAATAATATATTTGATCATATATAAAAAGTAGTATGCGCTAAAAAACATATATACATATATCATCCTTGAATATGGATATTAATGACATATAAATGGGTAATAAATGGGTCCATACGGATTTTAGTGCCACACTTGCGAGTCAAATTTGAAATCATCCCTCTTTTCTGATGCGAATATCCATCAACAGAGAGAACTTACAAGTAAATTCATATGTGTGTGTACGTGTGCAGAGCTGCCGAAACAGCCAGCCAAATATTTTTTCTTGAGATTTCTTGAGACACAAATTTATTTGCTGAGTGTCGCTTATTGACGCGACGCACTAATACCCTATAGACAATTAATATAATTTGGTGTCAAGTCTGATGTACATTTTGCATTTGTACATATTTACATTCGTTAATTTCATTCATTTATAGTACATTAAACAATATTAGAATATAGAGGATATTCAATATATACAATTATTGTAATTTTAAGCAAGCGTCATCATGGAATCATAACATACAATCAATTCTAAAGTAATGGGTGTTTTCTTAGCAGCGGCGTGGTAAAAAACCAATACAAACAAGATATGTACACAAATACAGCAAAAGCTCAGCCTCACATACAGAGCGTGTGTTCTTTGCCGTTCTTTGCTGCTGTTCTTCTTCAACTTGTTCACGAACTGACCTACCGCCACAAAATAAATGAAGAACTGGCAGGATGGGTGGGGGTGGGGGTGGGTTGGTGGGACACTTGGCCGTGGGAAAAAAGAAATCTGTTATTTTTTTATTTTTATTATATAAATTATTATATTATTATTGCCTATGAAAAAGCCGTAAACATACATATGTACATATAGACATAAAGTCGCCGCTCAAATTGGCTTCCGATTGAAGATCGGTACCCAGGGAACACCACGAGGAGGCCATTACACCTGTAATGGGGTCAAAAATTAATCTGACCTTTGAGTCGACTTGATGTGACTTAATTTAAAAACTTTTCAATAATTAAGTCACATCCATATTCCCCGCCTAGAATTAAATCTATTAAATATTTGTACATACATACATGTGAAAAATAGAACATAAAAAATAAACAAAAAATAATAAACTTATAAATATTACAAAATATCCTACTGCCGCAATATTTTGAGTTTTTTCTCGTATGATTTTGCATTTCGATCGCTTATCATTTTTTCAGTTATCCATTTACAATTTTTCCTAATCAAAATCAATCAATCAACCACTTGTCAATCGCTTGTTTTCCTCTGGGAATGCGCCATGAAAAAATTTAAATGCGTGTCGCACCTAGATTATTTTAACGGACAATTATTCTAATATGAAGACAATTATGAAATAATTATAATAATTATATACATATATACATACATATATAAAATATATAAGTTTTTTTGATGTTGCGTGGCAAGCTTCTTTTAAATTTATGTATTGTGTGTACATATGTATGCGTGTTTGATGGATAGACCAAAAGCGCGCGCGAATCTTGTGAGAAAGACGAAAGACGAAAGACAAGTGATTTTCCGCTGGTACGGTACGGTGCTTAGATTTACAATTAGTTAAAAAACAGGATAAACTATTAATTTAGATTAATTTTTTCGCATCTACGTGTGAGTGAGTGTTTGTGGAGAGAACTGCATATGCTAGTAGGACTAAAAGACCTGCATTTGCATATATAAGTGGTGTTTGTGGGGAAAGCTGCATTTTTTAGGACTAAGAGACCCTCTTATGCATATCCCAGTGTGAGTGTTTGTGAAACAAGGAGTATTATAGTAGGACTTGGAGACCTGCATATGCTTGACAATTTGTTTGGTTGGCTAGCCTCTTTCTCCCCTCCCGGCTAGTGTGTGCGTGGAGTGTGTGCGTGGAGTGTATGCGTAGAGTGTGTGCGGCGTGCCGTGCACTTATTATTCATTGTTAAGTATTAACCTACATATTTGGATTATTTATAATTAATTATGTCGTCCGCTGTTATAAAAGGCACCCGAAAAGACGGGTCTAAATGCATTATTCCCTCCTGCCTCAGTAGTTATAGAAACAGTTCATCCGATTTCCCTGTGAGATTATTCAGATTTCCATCCAATCCATTAATTTTTAATAAATGGGTTGAGGTTTGCGGTTTGGATAGGGATTTGCTGGTAAAAAATTCACGAATTTGCGGTCGGCATTTTGAGACTCAGCATTTTGGATCACGAAAATTAAATGCGAATGCAATTCCAACATTAAACTTGTCTGAAAATACTTTATTAACTTCTTTCAATGCAGATCTTTGTGATGAGTATGAATTTTCAGAAAATAAACAAGACAATGAACAAATAGGACAATTTGTGAATGCTAAGAGAGTTAAACTGGCAGATACGGATGAAATAATTACAAAGGAACTAGAGCAACAGTGTGAAACAGAAACGCCTGATAAAGTTCCATTAGAAAATAATGAATCCGTTGATATTGAGTTTTGCAACAACTGCTTAAAAAGAGAGCAAAACGAGGCATTTTATAGAAAAAAATATTATGAATTAATGGCTGACCAACGAAAAAGATATAATGATTTTAAAAAATTGAAGAAGCAATTTCTGACCTCATCTCGCAGGAATAGGCGTTACAAAGCTAGAAGAGCTAACTCAAAACCAAATATTATTTCCACAATAGCCAATTTGTCTCATGTTTCTGCGGAGGCTAAAACGATATGTATCATGCTTTTAAAAAAGACTTTTAACTATAGCCCAGCAGAAAAAGTTATTGCGCAAAATATAAACTTTTACTCGTCAAGGACCTATGAATATCTTCGAGATGTTCTACATTTGAAACTGCCAACACAACGCACGTTAGCGCGATGGGCTGTGCTGAAAAACATGAGGCCAGGATTTAATCCTGATTTAATCAGCAATTTAAAGACAATTGTTGAAGGAATGAGTGCTAAGGGAAAAGAGGCAGTAATTTTATTTGACGAAATGAAGATCAGACGAGGTCTTCATTATAATATTTCATTAGATGAAATTCAAGGCTACGAAAATGATGGCCAAAATACAAAAAGGCTTTTGGGGCAGCAAGTCTGTGTTTTCATGATTAGAGGCCTATTTGAAAACTGGAAATATGTTTTAAGCTATACTGTATCTGCAAACGGTATAAAACACGAAGCCCTTTTGAATAAAGTGACGGCTAATATAGAACAAGCACAAGCCTTGGGGCTTACTATAAGAGCAGCTATTTTTGAAGAATTCAAATATCCACAGGAAGTCCACTGCATAAAGGGTATGATTCTAACAATCAACTCCATACTTTCCTTGGCCAAAAAGTATGGAGTGAAAGTGCCGAAGTTTTTTTTATTGCAACGTCCAAATTAAACCAAGACCCTTTAGAAAATTTATTTTATTTAATCCGATCTCGAGGTGTAACAAACAATAATCCAACTATGTATGAGTTTAATGTAATAATAAGTAAAATGCTATCAATGAAAGTTCTAACGTCAACAACAGTATCTGGGAACTGTTCTCCCGATGAAGATACGATGTTGGTTAACATTATAAAAGATAATGGGTTGAGTGAGTCGGCATCAGAGTTTAAAACTCTTGATGACGATATCTTGGCTTGCACTGACGAAGATTCAGAGTTAGAGCTTTCAATAGAAGCAACAGATCTAAGTAATCAAGCCGCAGCTAATGATAATGCATTACGATACTATGCAGGGTATTTATTGTATAAGTTGCTCAAAAAGGAGGACTGCAAAAAATGCTCTCAACTTTTAAAATCGTCCGATGAGGTCCGATCATCTTCTGAGTATTTAATACTCAATAAAAATTTTGGCTATGTCAACAGTAACTTAAAACTTAAAGCCCCTTCTGAATATTTTTTCACTTTAATTAAAATTAGTTTTGATATTTTTAACCAGCATTTCGAGAAAAGCTCTCACAAATTCCATTTAAAAAGAAACATAGTCCAAAAATGTATATTTTTAACGTCAAATTTAGATAAATATGTAGACTGGTTTAATTCGTCCGATCCGTGTTCTGCTCACCGTCTTCACCTGCTCAACCAGTTTGTATTGATTTTGATTAGGAAAAATTGTAAATGGATAACTGAAAAAATGATAAGCGATCGAAATGCAAAATCATACGAGAAAAAACTCAAAATATTGCGGCAGTAGGATATTTTTTAATATTTATAAGTTTATTATTTTTTGTTTATTTTTTATGTTCTATTTTTCACATGTATGTATGTACAAATATTTAATAGATTTAATTCTAGGCGGGGAATATGGATGTGACTTAATTATTGAAAAGTTTTAAAATTAAGTCACATCAAGTCGACTCAAAGGTCAGATTAATTTTTGACCCCATTACAGGTGTAATGGCCTCCTCGTGGTGTTCCCTGGGTACCGATCTTCAATCGGAAGCCAATTTGAGCGGCGACTTTATGTCTATATGTACATATGAATGTACATACTAGTATGTATGTTTACGGCTTTTTCATAGGCAATAATAATATAATAATTTATATAATAAAAATAAAAAAATAACAGATTTCTTTTTTCCCACGGCCAAGTGTCCCACCAACCCACACCCACCCCCACCCATCCTGCCAGTTCTTCATTTATTTTGTGGCGGTAGGTCAGTTCGTGAACAAGTTGAAGAAGAACAGCAGCAAAGAACAGCAAAGAACACACGCTCTGTATGTGAGGCTGAGCTTTAGCTGTATGTGTGTACATATCTTGTTTGTATTGGTTTTTTACCACGCCGCTGTCTAAGAAAACACCCATTACTTTAGAATTGATTGTAAGTTATGATTTTATAATGACGCTTGCCCAAAATTACAATAATTGTATATATTGAATATCCTCTATATTCTAATTTTGTTTAATGTACTATAAACGAATATAAGGAACGAATGTAAATATGTACAAATGCAAAATGTATATCAGACATGACACCAAATTATATTAATTGTCTATAGGGTATTAGTGCGTCGCGTCAATAAGCGACACTCAGCAAACAAATTTGTGTCTCAAGAAATCTTCTCGAAAAATATTTGGCTGGCTGTTTCGGCAGCTCTGCACACGTACACACACATATGAATGTACTTGCAAGTTCTCTCTGTGGATGGAAATTCGCATCAGAAAATGAGGGATGATTTCAAATTTGACTCGCAAGTGTGGCACTAAAATCCGTATGGACCCATTTATTACCCATTTATATGTCATTAATATCCATATTCAAGGATGATATATGTATATATGTTTTTTAGCGCATACTACTTTTTATATATGATCAAATATATCATTGTATAATACAATACACCATACAATGAAATATATATTTGTGAATATATATACATATATCTGCTCATTATATTAGTATATTCTATATTAAACAAAGTTAGAATCTAAAGCATGTACAAAATAACAGTTATTCTGGTATTATAAGGCAAGCGTCTTCAAAAAGGGTCGACTCCAATAATGCTAAAGTGAAGGGTGGCTCGAGAACAAAAATCAAAACAAAGTTGGGTGACCGAAAATTTCAGTTGTGCGCTCATACACACTTGCAAACACGCAATGTACATGCATGCTCATGAGCACAAATACACTCTCACGACTCGCCGAGGAGCTGATCCACACATGCACAACACGCAAAATAAGCGAGAATACATGTGCACTCATACACTCTCACGACTGGTGTAGCTGGTCTCCTGGTGTAGCTGATGTCAGACTGCCGTGCGTCCATTTTCGGTACTTGAATTGTCATGTCTATATATTGTATGGTTAGTGGTTCGACATAGCAAGGAACCCGCAGAGAACCGGTTCCACGGGGTTCGGTTCCGGACCGGCTTGCAGCTCTGGTATATATGCCATTTGTCTCTAAAAAGCTTTTTTCTTTTTCTTAAGAGAACAAATAACACTAGTCAACACGACATTTTGCTGTCTCCAAAATTAACAAATTGACAAAAAAAATAAAACATAAACATAATTTTTAAAATTTTTAAATCTCCAAATCTATAAAAAAAAATCATTTTGGGCGACAGCGGAAAAAAAATTTGAATTTTGTTGAGTAGTGTAATCAAGAAAAGTGCGAAAATAACGTGACTTTACATGTACATATTTCCGATAAATGTACTCAGCCAGTATGGCCCAGTATGTGCACAGAGGGTGCACACTGAACGCAAAAAGTGTGTGAAAATGAGCAAGCGCATGGTTACGCTATAGTATCCACTGCAATTGCATTTGTTCCTTCTCTATAATAATGTTTCGATCTCATTCAGATTCGGCAATCTGCTAGATATTGCATTTCGCTAAAATTCTGAGTTTTTAGTTTTCAAATCAACTTTTCTCTAAGCGATTAAAACTACTGACAGAGTTAAAGTGCGACGAATTTGCTTAAAATGTAAAATAAATAAAGAACAATTTTTAGAAAAAAGCTTTGTTTTTATTTTAACAAAAAAAGAAGGGAAAGGATATGAAAAAAGGGAGGGCTCTCGTTGAGGGTTGATCCGGCCATTAGATTTTCGATGCAATTTCAAGAGCGAGACTTAAGTCATTTATCAAATCATCGGTATCCTCAAGACCAACTGAAAGCCGTATAAGGGCATCAGAGATTCCTAAGGATTTCCTGTCTTCAATTGGAACAGATGCATGCGTCATTACGGATCTAATAAATAAATACATAGAACAAGATTATTCAAGATATAAATTTGCTGCTACGATAAGATTAAGTACAGAAGACTAAAACGGAATTTTCATATCATATCATATCAATTACTGATGGTTCACTTTCTATAAGTTACGTTTATTTTAGTAGCATAAGATACTGTTATCAGATAGTCATTCATTGCCCAAAACTACAGTTAGTTACGTTTATTTAATAAGCTTTGGAAATATATTGTAAATTCGAATATCATATTAGTACTGCACAATTAAGTATAACCAAGCAAACCTTTTTCGCAGTAGATCAAAAAACAATCGATGGGATCTTCCGGAAAACTTATGAGTGCAAAGGGCTTCATTGCGTTAAAAACCAGCTTGTAATTATGGTACAATATTTTTTTTTGTTACTTAGTTGGTACAACTTACGGTAATTCGGCCAAGCTTTCGTATCCTCCGAGACTCTCAGCTAACGTAAATAGCTTAAGAGCTTTTAAGAATGCAGTAGAGTGCTTCAGTTCTCCTTTTATATAAAAAGAAAACACTCCACTGTACCCATAGGTCTGTTTAAGCGCGATTTGGTGTTGAGGGTGTGAAGGTAAAGCCGGGTGCAGTACCTTCTCGACAAACTCATGAGCTTCCAGAAATTTTGCTATTTTAATGCCGTTGTGCTGATGTTGCTTCATCCGGATTGAAAGAGTTTTAAGACTACGATTCACTTGGTAACAGTCGAATGGCGAGGGAACTATCCCAATAGCTGAGATTAAGAATTTATTTTACGTATTACAAACAATTTTTCCATAATTGTTGACATACCATTTTGCAAAAACTTCAGACTGGAATAAAGCTTATCACAATTCATGGTTATTCCACCCATCACCACATCAGTATGCCCATTCATGTACTTTGTAAGCGAATAACAAACCAAATCAGCACCCAATTCAAGAGGCCTTTGAAAATATGATGTCAGAAACGTATTGTCCACAGCTAAAATTAAATCATCTCTGATGTCATGACATATAGTTGCTATTTCTTTTATATCCGCAACTTTAATTAAAGGATTGGTCGGAGATTCAATCCATATCAGCTAAAAAAAATTATGAATGGTAAAAATCCAAAAATATTTATAATTAAATAATAATATCAAAATAAGAACAATAAAAGTATAATGTAGTTTTTTAACGATCCATGCATATTAATTTTCAATTTTCCCAGTAGTTTCAGACATGTATTTAAAGTTTTAACAAAAAAAATACATATTCAAAAAATTTTTTGCGTTATAAATAAAAAAATATAAAAAAATGAGCAAAAATATTTTGGCCTAAAAACATTTTATAAACATTATTCTAATGAAATTCGCTGTATTTCATTATAATCATTGAACTTTCCAAAAAACATCGCTTTTACTAAACCAGGAACACCGCAGAATCATAGAGAATGACTACATCTATCAGAGTATAGATCTGGATCATATCGGATCGTTAATATAGCCACAATGAAGAAAACCATTTCAAAAGGCATCGTTCCCTATCTCTTTTTCTCACACGCCACCCCGTTCGTCTTTTTTAACCAAACTTTTTATCCAAGCACATGTGATATCAATTCAATACAAGTTTTTTTTTTAATTTTGCCAAGCTCCCTGCCGCCCACATAAAGGTCGAAAATCTGTGGAATCCACAATTTTTCAGATACGAGAAAACAAAAAACGCAGAATCATGGAGAATTGCCTACTCTCTTTGTGACAGCTTTTATGAATACGGCTCCTGTTATGCTCAGTACAAGGTATCGTACTGATTCCGATTAAATAAACTCATTATTGTTGTTCTGCATTGTTTTTATGGACATTATCTGAATTGATGTATCTATGTATATAGGCCGGACATGTCAACCAGAAGAAACATTACAGTGCCTGTAGGTTATATGAAAACATGAAGAGGTTAGGTTTATATTACTAATACCTTAGTTATAGCTTAGGTATTTCAATACCAAAATATTAATATTTTTCGAAGACTTTTACGGTTTTTGACAAAACATACATTTTTGTCCTCTGCTTTTCACGTTTGATTTTTAAATACCAATTTTCATTAGACTTAAGTTGCGGCCAGGTGAAGTAAAATAAAGCTGGTAATTTTATTGCATAAAACAGGTGAAATATTTTAGATAAGCCCCGAAAATTATTAGTATACTTGGTTTGAGGTATGAACTATACAGAGAAAACCATACACTTTCATCATAGCAGTGGATACACATACCTTTGTATTAGGTTGAATTGCAGTTTTAACACTTTCCAAGTTTGTTGGATCCACAAAGGTAGCAGATATGCCCAGCCGTGAGGCTACTTGTCTGAAATATATTGCATGTTTAATGGTTTCAATTAAATAATTCACTTTTGTCATAAGGAGCGAAAGCTGTTCTAAATAAAATTTACATTACTGCTCATTTAGGGTCAATTACACTAGTTCGATTACACTAGTCAACAAACATTTTTTTTTTTTACTTTACTAATGAATCCGACTTTTTATACCCGGTACTCGAAGAGTATAGGGGTATATTAGAATTGTGATGATAGTGAATGTGTGTAACGCCTAGAAGGAAGCGAAAGCGAAAGCGCCCAAAGGACGAAATTTTGTGGAATCCACAATTTTTATGGTACGAGAAAACCAAAAACGTAGGTTCATAGAAAATGACCGTATCTAACAGATCGCCGAATCTGGATCAGGTGGAATCATTATTATGGACAGAAGGAACAAATTAAATTTCAGTGGCTACGCAACACCTTTCAAGCGTTTACTCATTCCTCTCGCTTTCTCTCATACACTTTTCGCATAAACACGAAATTATAAAGTAGTAGTTCAAAACGTTCCCCCCCTCGTTCTGATTGATGTGAAGCTTTACATTTTTTTAAATTAATTATCTTAATTAATTAATAATCTGTAAATGCTTTTTTTATGCAAAATTCCTCAAATCTATCAGAGACGACCGGGAACGATGTGATATAAACTATTCGGCATCTGGTATATGTGATCATTTTCTACGATTCTGTGTTTCGGTTCTCTTATCTCAGCTATCTATGTATATCGGCTTCAACTTTGCCGTTTATCCATCGATTCTTACGAAAGATACCTTTAACGACGGCTAATTAATATATCTACATACATACATATGTATCTAAAATCAATTCAGCATAAGAAATTTTTTTTTTTTTCAATTTTTAGTGAGATTTTAAAGTAAGAATTTCCGGAACATATACTACAATAAAAAAATTAACCTAGAAAAAAAAACCATAATTCTCACAAACAAAAAATTGTAAGTCCCCAAATCTACAACGGAAAACTCAGATTTCAGCGAAAAATGATGCGAATTTCTGATTAATGTTCTAATTGTAAGCATGTCTGGTTTGTAGTTTTTTTGTTTTAAATTTAAGTTCAACCTCAGTCGCAGGGCGTATTTTTGTAGGAAAAAACGGTTTAAAGTCGGCTAACGGAATTTATCTGCGAATTTCGGCATAAGAAGGTTTGATTAAACGGCTGTAACTTGGCCGTTTATCCATCGATTTTTATAAACGATACCTTAAACCAAAAACGATAAACTTAAACACGATTCTCAGTCAGTATATATATGAGCTTACGATATATGTAATTTATTACATGTTCGCAAAAGGAACGAATTAAATTTTGGGCAAAATGGAAAATTTCAAAATCTTAGGTCGAACCCTATGCTAGATTTTTATATTTTAAATGTCTTCTGTTTCCAGTTTTGTTAAAATATAATTTTTACGTCAGCTTCTACATTTATATATGTATGTACACGTACGTACACATGTATAACTACACATACGAGACGTGGAAGTGTGTGCGAGGGAGAGAGGGAATGAGTAAGCGCTTGAAAGGCGTTGCGTAACGACTGCAATTTCATTAGTTTCATTTGTCTATAATTTTGATCCGACCTGATCCCTTTCGGCAATCTGGTAAATACGGTCATTTCCCATGATTCTGCGTTTTTATTTTTCTTGTATCTTAAAAATTGTGGATTCCACAGGTTTTCGTCCTTTGAGGGGGCGGGGCGAAATTTTGAAATACACGTGTAGTAGTGTGATAACACGAAGACCGAATACAAAACTTGGTTGCTCTAGCTTTTATAGTCTCTGAGATCTAGGCACTCATGAAGACGGACAGACAGACATGGATATATCGACTCGGCTATTGATGCTGATCAACAATATATATACTTTATGGTGTCGGCTATACTCTTTGAGTACCGGTTATAAAAACAAGAGAATTTATAACAGAAATGTACACAACACAGAAATGTACACAACACAGAAATGTTCACAACGTTCCTCCTCGTTTATTTTAAAAACAACATGTTCCAGATAGTAAGCAAAAGCTATAAAGTATTGGGGTCTGAGCTCCATTAATCAGCTCTTCATAATTGCAAAGTTCAAGACAACCAGATGTAAGATGCTTAAGTTATGTCAAAGAGAACTATGAAAAACACATTAAAAAAAATTGTATAAGATAAGATAAAACCATATTTTTTAAAACAATAAAACCACTGCCAGTGTTATATTGTCAGTCCTTCACTAAAAGACTACGAATTTAAAAGTCAGCCCTCGTATGTACATATGTAAATTTAATTTTACCTCACAAGTCGATTTGTTCCACCATACACATCATCGCCGACAATAATGTGGTCCCCACTTTTCATCATTGTTAGCACAGTTGTTGTCGCTCCAAGTCCAGAAGAAAATGTTAGGCCATATTTGGCATTATCAAGCGCAGCCAAACAGGTTTCCAAAACATTCCTTGTAGGATTACCACTCCTCGAATACTCATATCCCTAGAAATGGAGTTAATATATACATTGTTAGATATCAGAAAACACTTAAAAGTATTTTTTAAAGTTAAGTAGTGTTTGGTTATGCAGCCACAATGTGGTGGCGGTTTCTAGTACGTCTAGGATGTCTTCAACTCTTCTTATTCTTCATGACACTTACGACCGTAAGTTTTACTGGTGGGTGGCCGGTATCCTGTCCATTTGGACGTTCAGACATAAATATCTCTCTTCAGATCCCTTTTCCCAACTGATTTTTATGAAGCGTATCTTTGGAGGAGATTGGTGCTTAAAGTTAATGATACAACTTCACATAGTTATGTAGTTTATCTCTCCATTATGTAGAAAAGATTTGGGTCATCGTCGGCGCCCGACGTTTAAAAGCACATGTAGGCAAAAATTTAATGTTTGTTTTTGTTGTTTTCTCATAAAGGTTAAGAAATTTCAAGGTTTCATCACATCCCATCGACCAAAAAATGTATTATCTTGCTATGGAAAGGAAGTGTTTAAAACAGAGAGATTCTGTTTTCAGTTTTTTTGTATCTTAAAAATAGTTGATCCCACAGATTTTTTGGTATTTTTGGGGAAGACGGGCGGACAGAAAAAAATATCGATATCGACACTCCATTAATGAAATAAAGAATATACTTATGTACATATATACATTATTGGGTCGGACATCTATAAGAATCCAATATATAATATAAGCCAAATAAGTCCCAGAAATAAAAAGAATAGCATAATTATTGTTTATCAACCAATATTTCGTGTTTAACCCATGGGTTAAATGAACAACAAAATGTGCAGGTTATCTTGCGGTCAATGTTATCACAATAACAAGGCTAGAAGAGGCATTCGAAAGTATTTAATTACACTAATCAACAGCCAAAAAAATCCAACAGCTGTTTTTCTTATAGATTTGGCGCTCAACCTTTTAAAAAGAATAATCATAATTTTTTTATAATTCCCCTATGTATACATTTTTTTGTGATGATAAAATAAACAATTAATAATTTCTGTCTATTCCGAATGCATTTTGTTGTTGTCTTTTCGTTTGCTGTGTACTGAAAAACAAAAAAGTTCACTTCGTTGTGAACCATGAGATGTATTGGTTTTATTATTTTCTTTTTGTAGGAAACATATATTTATATTTTTTCTGTGTACACATTGAAATATAAAAAATGTTTGTTTCATGTGCGAGTGCGATTTTTATACCCGGTAATCGAAGAGTATAGGGGTATATTAGATTTTTGGTGATAACGGATGTGTGTAACGCCCAGAAGGAAGCGTTTCCGACCCCGTAAAGTAACTATATTCTTGATCAGCATCAATAGCCGAGTCGATATATCCAGGTCTGTCTGCCCGTCTTCATGAGCGCCTAGATCTCAGAGACTATAAAAGCTAGAGCAACCAAGTTTTTTATTCGGTCTTCATGTTATCACACTACTACAAGTGTATTTCAAAATTTCGCCCTGCCCCCTTCCGCCCCCACAAAGGACGAAAATCTGTGGCATACACAATTTTTAAGATAAAGCAAAACTAAAAACGCAGAATCATAAGGAATGACCATTTCTATCACAGTGTTGAATCTGGATTAGATCGGACTATTATGAAGAAACCATTTCGAAAGTCATCGTTCCCTCTCGCTCTCTCTCACACGCGACCCTGTCTGCCTTGCCTATTCGTCCAGATGAGCGCCTAGATATCAGGGACTATAAGAGCTAGAGCAACCAAACTTTCTATCCAAGCTCCTGTGATATCACTTCAATACAAGTGTATTTCAAAATTTTGACACGCCCCCTTCCGCCCCCACAAAGAACGAAAGTCTGTGGCATGCACAATTTTGAAGATACGAGAAAACCAAAAACGCAGAATCATGGAAAATAGCCGTATCTACCAGATCAGACCTGGATCAGGCCGGACTACTATTATAGCCAGAAGACACAAATTAAATTTCAGTAGCTACGCAACGCCTGCCAAGCGCTTACTCATTTCCTCTCTCTCTCTCGCACATATGTACTTCCACGTCTCAATTATTTAGTTATACATACATACATGTACATGTAGAAATGTAGAAGCAGGTGTAAAAATCATATGTAAACCAAAATGGAAACATGTATACAAATTCCAAAAATGGTTTGAATTCATTGTTTGAAATTCCCCATAAGAAAAAATCGTTCTTCAAATTTCTGTCTATATATATTTTTTTGGGATTTAAAGAAAAAAGACCCAAAAAATGGCAACAAAAAAATAGCACCACTAGCCATTTTCTTAGTGAAGCCTCTATATTTCTCAGAATTCTCTTTGTAGAAGGCACGTATTCGTTAGTTTTGGCGAAGATTTCATTGTTTCTGTTATAAAAGTTAATAATAACCATTACAATTGGACGTGGAGACCACTGCACAGCGGAGATGCGTGATCGTATTAAAAATTTGATATTAGACTGAAAAACTTACAGAGAAGTTAGTCGACTGGTATAATGCTCCAATAAAATGATAAAAAACCTCTTAAACTATGAAGAAAAAGCTGAAACACGCGGACGAAAACGATCTATGACCCCTCTTCATGGCAAAAGAATCGAGCTTAAAGAAGAGCTTATAATAAATGCGACGTGTCAAACAGTTAGCACTTATCTTACCAAACATAACATAAAAGCCTGCAGCCCAAGAAAGCTATCACTTTTAAACGCGACACATATTACTAAATGCATGAAGTTTGCTAGGGCTCAAGCAAATCGGACATCCCAACAATGGACGAATATTCTATGGTCGGATGAGTCCAAAGTGAGTCCAAACCACCATGTGTACGGGAATATAATAGAGACAGTTATGCTAACCTTTGCAGAATATGAAAGTCCGCTCGTTTGGGTCTTTCAACAGGACTATGACCCTAAACACAGAAAGCAAAGGAATGATTTAGGGCAAACTGTGTGGACATTTTGGAGTGGCCTGCTCAGTCACCTGACCTGATCCTATCAAAAATCTGTGGTCGGACGTCAAGAAGGTAGTTGCTACTTCAAAGCCAGCCACTATCGGATCACTTTGGGTATAAATTAAAGAGTCTTGGTTCTAAAACGATGCCAGGACTTGATTGATTCCATGCCAAGACGCAGCGCAGCTGTTATTGCCAAAAAAAGGACATTGTAATAAATATTAGATTTAGTAATAATAGCTCAAAATTGTTAACTAATGAATTCGTTACTTTTTGGTCATTCTTTTCCGCTTTTGAAAGGTGGTGCTATTATTTTTTTCGCCTAATTTGATCACTTTCAATAAATTTCCCTAAATAACTCAAAAACGTTAAAAAGGAAGACGATTTTTTTTATATTCATATGTTTATAAGTCTTCCATTTCTAAAAATGTGCTTTAAGTATCCTTAAAGTTAAAAATGTGAGTTTGGCATCTATTTAAAAATTGCTTGTGGTGGTGGTGCTATTATTTTTTTCACAGCTGTACATACAGTGTAGTACAGTGGCACTATCGTAGTATCAGTAAAAATGTCCTCAAAAACTATGGAGAATTTATTATTCTATAAAAAAATGTTCGTATATGTTAATTTAATAGTATATTATCTTCAAATCAAATTTTATTTCAAGTATTCAGTTTTTAAGGGATTCATTACCCGAAAACTTTTAATACAATTCGATTTTACTTCGACAATTTTTTTTTAAGAAATATGTTTTCTGCTTAAAGTTAATGAAATTAAATGTCGTTTGGTTAAATTAGATGAGTTTCCATAGGTATATTTAGAAAATTATTTCGGGACAAGAGTACATCGAAATGTATTTTTATTGACTTAATTTTTTCACCTCGATGACTTTTCAATGAAAATGCTCATATGCGTGTTAAATATGGACATAAATATGTATTTATGTACATATGTACATACATACATACACAAGTACCTGTTCATATTTATGTACATGCAAACACAAATGAACGTGAATAGCAATAAAACTTCCTTACCCTGTGTTCCCCCGGCGCATCTTGTTTAAAAGTAGTACTTAATGATATTGGTGGTATTACGCAAGCGCTTTTCCACTGTTCAGGACTCTGTCCTGCGTGAATAGCTTTTGTAGCAAAACCAGTTGGCTGAATTTTAAAACTCATTGTTGAAGACTGAAAAACAAGACACGTTACTGGATGCTAAGTGTAGTGCTGGGATAAAATCGATTCATTGGTTTTGGTGAAAACATCGATATTTTTTTTGGAATCAATGTTTTTGGGAATTAATGCTGTTTGTGTCATTTAATAGCCTATTTACACTACACCTATCGATAAGTGAGTTAACTCAATAATATCCTTTTTACACCACCGCATCATTGTCGAAGGTGCGGAAAAATTATGCGTAGCGTTTAGACTTAAGCCGCATAATTTCCGCATCATTTTGTCAGCTTTTGTTAGCTCCACCGAACAAGTATTACTGCTGATTTTAATTTTCAAGTGGCACTTATAAAGTCGGAATCAGTGCGTCCCACAAGACCTTGGGTAAATGTGAGGTACGTGGACAACCTCTCCAAAATTCACGAAATTTTTTTCCTGGATAGACCGCGATTTATCATGAATTTAGGTACAAAAATTCGTGGCGGTCGCATCTAGTTTTTTTTTTTTAATGATTAAAGTTTAACTTTTTTCAAGCCAATAACAGCTTGCGCGGGTCACTTGCTGTGTTGTTGTTGTTGATTTTTATACCCGGTACTCGAAGAGTATAGGGGTATATTAGATTTGTGGGGATAACGGTTGTGTGTAACGCCCAGAAGGAAGCGTT
Source organism: Drosophila algonquin (assembly GCA_035041765.1). NCBI lineage: Eukaryota > Metazoa > Arthropoda > Insecta > Diptera > Drosophilidae > Drosophila > Drosophila algonquin. Next base: position 13,995 of record JAWNKY010002130.1, on the reverse strand, counting down.
TCCGACCCCATAAAGTATATATATATATTCTTGATCAGCATCAATAGCCGAGTCGATATAGCCATGTCTGTCTGTCTGTCTGTCCGTCCGTCCGTCTTCTTTAGCGCCTATATCTCAGAGACTATTAAAGCTAGAGCAACCAAATTTTGTATCCAGTCTCCTGTGTGATCACACTACTCCAAATTTGTTGCAAAATTTCGCCCCGCCCCTTTCCGCCCGCACAAAGGACGAAAGTGTGTAGCATGCACAATTTTGAAGATACGAGAAAACTAAAAACGCAGAATCATAGAGAATGACCATTTCTATCAGAGTGTTGAATCTGGATCAGATCGGATAATTATTATAGCTACAATGAAGAAAACCATTTCGAAAATCATCGTTCCCTCTCGCTCTCTCTCACACGCGACCCCATCTGCTTTGCCCATTCGAATTTTTTGACGCCTAGTTCTCAGGGACTATAAGAGCTAGAGCAACCAAACTTTCTATTCAAACTCCTGTGATATCAAACCAGCACAAGAGTATTTCAAAATTTTGCCACGCCCCTTTCCGCCCCCACAAAGAACGAAAATCTGTGGCATGCACAATTTTGAGGATACGAGAAAACCAAAAACGCAGAATCATGGGAAATTACCATATCTACCAGATTGCCGAATCCGGATTATATCGGATCAATATTATGGCCAGAAGAAACAAATTAAATTTCAGTAGCTACGCAACGCCTACCAAGCGCTGACTCATGCCCTCTCTCTCTCTGTCGCAAACACTTGTACGTCTCAAATATGTATTTATACATGTCATGTAAAAATTTAGAAGCAGATGTAAAAATCATATGCAAACAAAATCGGAAACATGTATAATATTCCAAAAATGATTTGACTTCGTTTTTTGAAATATTATTTTTGCCCAAAATTTAATTTGTCCCTTTTGCGAACATTTAATAAATTGCATAAATCGCAAGCTCATATACATATGTATGTATGTACATATGTGTATACTGACTGAGTACCGGGTATAAGGTAGAGCCGCGGCCTTTGCCGCGGCTCACAACGTTCCCCCTCGTTTGTGTTGTTTCTGTTGTTGTTGTTAGTTTTTTAGTTGTTGTTTTTTGTTATAATCACCAATTTTAAGGAAAACTAACAACGTATAACAAAGCCAGTGAAATATTTGTGCAGTTTGTTTTTATTGGAGTTGCGAAACGAGTTTACGCGACACTATGGTGCGCCATTGAAACGGTAAATGGTGTGTTATTTTAGTTACTCTTTGACTTCAGAATCCTGTGGGAGACATAAATATATAATAATACTGTTCGGCTAAGCGTCTGCCCATGGCAGCACAAAGATACGCATAGCTTACTCTCTTCGCAAAACATTAATCTCAATGCATCGTTGCTGCTGCTGCCTTACGCCCTACGCTCTCAATCGCTATATCGCCCTTTCCCTTTCGTCGTCCGACAAGAGCTGTGAGGGAGGCTAATCAGCAGAGCAGAAGTCACAGCAGAATTGATCGTCTTCGCGAGCAAACGTCGTTTCGTTAAATTTCGTTTTCGTTGGCACCTTGACCTGTTTGTTATTGTTGCATCTCTCGCATTACAAAGTAGAAGGAAAATAAATCGAACATACACGAATATATTACATTGAAATCCTCAGTAGCTCAACAAATATAATAATATATATAATATAATAATAATAATAATCGCGCGATTATTTTTTAAACAAATTTTTGCCTGCGGCGCTACTGCTTCTCTATTATTATATGACATATCTTATTTTATAACTAAGTTTTGGCATTTTTCAAAGTGAATGCGGTCAAGTTGAGGAGAAAAAAATGAAATTTTCAGTAACGATGGGCAAAAACAAAGCCAAAAATGCCTGTATCGATTTAGTGACCGTGGACAAACTTCCTCTAGCTGTTCTGGATTCAAAAGGCTTTAAGACGCTAACTGCTCAAATTTTTAGCGGCGTAGATATTCCACCTATAACATCGAGGAACATAATGTGCTACGTCGATGAAACATTTAATTCCATTAAATCGAATGGCCGCTCTCAAAAACCGAGTAATTTGCCTAAAAATAGACAATCGTGGCATTCTCGGCGTTAGTGTGCAATACGTTAACTCCGATAAAATTATTATAAAGACGTTGGGTCTTATTGAACTAAAGACATCGCACACATCGCAAAATCTTTGTAGTGAAATTAAGTCACTATTAAATGATCACTACAGACATCGGCAGAAACATGGTGAAAGCAGTCGATTTAATGAATAGCGAACTTTCTGATGGTAATAACAGCGACAATGTAGCCGAAGAAGACATTAATGATGAAGAGCTAAGAAGAAATTTAAAAATAAATTCTATTAGCTCCATCAAATGTGCTGAAAGATTTCATGCAAAGCTTGGAATCCACTGATTTCATTGAAATAGCGCGGAAAATTATAAAGCTTTTACGGACGCCGTCATATATGTGAGATTTAGCTTACATTACTCGACAAAATTCAACTTTTTTTTCGCTGTGGCCAAAAATGACTTTTTCTGATAGATTTGGAGATTTAAATTTTTTTTAAAGAATTATGGTTTTTTTTCATGGAGTAGTTTTTTTTAAAGAATTTTTAAAAAATGTGGTATTTTTTGTCATAGGTAATGCTTTAATTTTTCACATAGCTTAAGTTTCCTACAACTGGTTGTATTGAACTTTGCAGTTAAAAAAAGCTGACAAATGCAGCTATAAATCTGACTAAGACATTTTCTAGCTGCAACTTAACGTCTGAAAGATATTAAGATTCCAAATTGAAATTTCATTATTTTTTTCGTTATTTTTCCCCGAAAATTTGACTTTGAAAGCTCAGGAAAAAAAATATTTGAAAGCCTTGAATTTTGGTTTTAACTACAAAGTTCAATACAATCAGTTGTAGGAAACTTAAGTTATGTGAAAAATAGAAGCATTACCTGCTGGATGGCTGAATGGGGTCAAAATCCTGAAATGAAAAGATCCGACGCTGAAAAGGCTGACACAAACGGTCGGCCAACTGGATGCGATGTGGGAGGGGGATAAAATGGAGGTGTTGGACAGGGAAAAAATTTCGTCCATACCAAAGGCAAAGGTACTCTTCTCCATCGCAATCCAAGGGGACCGTGCGCTGAATCTCCTTCAGCGACAGAACGCCGAGGTACCGACTGCTGACTGGAAGGTTTTGCATGCTGGTAGCCCACTACCCAACAAGGGGGGCAGCATGTGATCCTATACCTAGGAGACCTGGTATGAGGAGTGTGTACTTGTGCCTCAAAAAGCCCCAGCCCAGCGACAAAGACGCACACACCCTGCAGGCAGGCGAATTGGAGAAAGACCTCGGTCTGGATACCATCGTAGAGGCCGCCCTGGGTATGGCGCTGGACGACACGCTGGAAGAAGAGGACGGTGACCTGACCATTGTAGTCAACCCGTCGTTTGCAGGGGAGCCAGCTGCTCATGAAACTGAGTGTGCTGCAGCTCAACTTGCATAAGAGCAAAACAGCATCAGCGGAGATCCACATTGCCATGGAGCAAGGGCCCGCTGAAATAGCTTTGGTCCAGGAGCCCTGGATTGCATCAGGCAATTCGGTGGCCGGACTAAAGCTCTCAAATTACAGCTCATTCCACCCAACACCGGTAAGCAGGAATAGAACTGTAGTACTAGTACGGAAGGGAATCCACGCTTACCATATGTCTCATTACAGCACAGACGACCTGACAGTAGTTATGCTGAAAAGTGAGGAGAAGCGCCTTCTGGTAACCTCCTGCTACATGGCACAGGACAGGTCCGCACCGCCAGAAGAACTAAGGAGTCTGGTGGAAGAAGCCGACTCCAAAGACTACCAACTGATCGTTGCCACGGATGCTAATGCCGGATGTGGGGAAGCCCTGACATTAGAGACCTAGACTTTATATTAACAAATAACATAGATGTAGCAAACGTGGGAGAGGAATACACTTACGTGGGTCCCACCTCGTCAAAAGTCCTAGATCTAACTCTCGTAACGGGAAAGAGTACCTACATATCTGGATGGAAGGTCCTTGAAAGACCTTCCGTCTCAGACCACAAGTACATTCAATTTAAGTGCGAATTTAAATACACTCCAAAAGTGAAAGTCTATAGAAACCCCCGGAACACAAACTGGGAGAAAACTGGAGAACCTCTAGAGTTGTCTAAGAAATATGCACTTGGAGTATTCGTAGACATATCCGGAGCATTTAATAACGTCGCTACAGAAGCCATAATGGACTGCCTCGAAGCTACCAGCACCCACCCGTCAATCAACCTCTGGATAAAAAACCTTCTAAGTTGTAGACGGGTGCAATCAGAGTGGGGCACCACCTCCATGGTCAGAGGTGCACACAGGGGCACACCCCAGGGTGGAGTCCTGTCACCCCTCCTGTGGAACCTGGTCATCGACAACCTCATCAAGAGATTCGAAAGGAAAGTCCCAAAAATAACAGCTTATGCAGACGACATAAGCGTACTTATCACGGGTGTATGTCCGTCGACTCTCAGATCCATAATGGAACGAACACTCAGGGAGATATTTGAGTGAGCAGATGGAGTAGGTCTCAGTATCAACGCGGACAAAACGGACCTCATCCTCTTCACCAAGAGATACAAGGTACCAGCATGGTACCACCCCCCGAAAGTCAACCAAACAAGGCTAACCCCTAAAGCACAGGTCAAATACCTCGGCATAGTACTGGACAGCAAGCTGGCATGGAGACCCAAGTAGTAGAGCGGGTGAAAAAGGCCACCATTGCACTTTATGCATCCAAGAAGATGCTTATTAGCACATGGGGCCTGTCGCCCGCTTTGATGCATTGGATCTACATCTCGGTGGTGCGACCAACTCTGTTGTATGGAGTCCTAGTGTGATGGCAAGCTACTGAAAAGAAGACGTATCAAAAACTAATGGAACGAACCCAGCGGTATGCTTTGCTCTGTATTACAGGAGCGCTGAGGTCAACGCCAACCAAAGCACTCGAAACTATACTCGGAATCGACCCCCTCGACATTTACGCTAGGCTGACTGCAGGCAAGGCAGCACAGCGCTTGATTGCGTCGGGGAACATGTCTCCCCAAAGATTAGGGCATAGTTCAATTGGAATGGACATGATCAGTTCAACCGACTACATGATCCCCCAAACGTGCCTTGAAGTAAAACCAAACCTCTTCATGGGACCCGAAGACTGGAAAGCGGGACGGGACCAGACTCAACACCTCTGTAGTATGCACATATATCGAGGGTACACTGTACCCAGTAACAAATCAACAGCAATACTTTATTGCATAAATACAAACCCATCAGCGACACTTTGTCGCTGACATAAACAATCTCTAAGAGCCCAACACATTCCCAGCGCAACGTAATACGATCGCACTTGAATGTTACGGGCAACGTATGTACGAGGTGTGTTCAAAAAGTATCGCGAATTTTGTGTTTTTTCAAAAATTATTTATTTATTCATGATTATCTATTTTGTCCCCTTCAAAGTAATCCCCATGAGATATTATACACTTGTGCCAACGGTTTTTCCAATCTTCGAAGCACTTCAAAAAATCATTTTTTTTTATCTTGTTCAGCTCCTCCTTCGATGCCGTCTTTATCTCGTCAAGCGTAGCGTAACGTCGTCCTTTCATGGGCCTCTTCAGTTTAGGGAACAAGAAAAAGTCACAGGGGGCCAGACATGGGGAATACGGTGGCTGCGGCATCATTAGTGTATTGTTTTTGGCCAAAAAGTCGCGCACAAGCAACGATGTGTGAGCAGGGGCGTTATCGTGGTGCAAAAGACAATTTTTGTCACATCTTCTCGGCCTTCTGAGAACATTTTGTACCACCGATAAACGTTGCTTCGGTCCAAGGTAGCTTCTCCGTATGCCACAGTCAACATTCGGAATGCATCCGCGCACTTAATTTCGTTTTTCACACAAAATTTGATACAGGTTCTTTGATTCATTTTTTTTAATAGGTAAAAATCGAAGACGATCCAAAACACGTTCAAGCAAAGCAGCTGTCAACAATTAAGTGAACATTCAAAATGGCCGAACTTGTCGGCATAAGTGAGAGACATGAGTACCAACATTACGCCACAAAAAAATCGAAATTCGAATATACGTAACCCGCGAAAATTCAAAATTCGCGATACTTTTTGAACACACCTCGTATATACATAATATACTATGTGTATGCGCCTCTCCGCTCTTCAGCAACGTTTCCGTTGCTTAATATATAAACACACATACATATACTTATGTATGCCGCTGCTCCGCTGCGTAGCAATGGGCAGCGTTAGGCTAAGCTAATCCATAAGAGAAGTGTAAGAATTATTATGGAAATATATTTTACAATGACCGGACGTGTCAAAGTCCCGAGAACAAAGAAACCTTTTAACTACTATTGCTGGACCTTCTACATGGCGACCGTGACAAGTGTTCTGAATCGGTGGAGAATAACCTAATAACCTAATCTGGAGCATTGGAGAAACACCATTGAAGAACTGAGTGAGTAGAGATGGAGTTGTGGCAAAACGTTACAAATACATGGATGAAATGCCCAAACGAATTTAAAGAAAAAATTTAATAAAATAATAGCGCACTTGAAGTGGCTATTGTTCACAAAGAAACCACCGCCACCCTGGGAAACAGCAACAAAACTCCAAGAGGAACTTGATTTTCTCACAACAAATATACCGAAACAAAAGCCAACAGCTCCAGCTCACTCAGCCACCAACACCATTAAACAAATAAAATCTAAAACTGCACCTCCTCCTCCAAAGCAGATAACAAAACACATACTAACAACAAAGATCTGCCCGCAAGATTGCCCAGGACCATTGGAAAGCGCATTCTGCGTAAGCACTTGCGCAATGCGCACCAGCGGAAACTTTGTTACACCTGTGCAGACCGGCACCGGTACCGCCTGAGCTCATAGGCCCAGGACGACAGCAGCTGACCAGCAAGCGTGAGGGGCAGGCCGCCTCTTACGCCTACGAAGGAGTATCAGCGAGCCAACCGGCGATGACCAGCTGATGCGGACGAGGACATCGAGAAAATTTTTTTTATAAATAAGATAAATGATAAAATAAAACCCATTGTAAAATTGAGCGGAACCCTTTCTGCTCGATAGCAGTGTAGCCTGTAAAGCTACGCTAACAAATAGGCAGGAAACTGTACAAAATAAAAATTTTTGCATTCAAAATATATGGAAAATAACCATATAATTAAATTCAAAACAGTTGATAATGATGAAAATAATCATATAAGTAATTTCAAACAATTTGACGACATCTTTAATATAAACATAATGGGTATAATAGATACCAAAACAGTGGACTCCACTGCAAAGTAATAAACAAAATCGAATCAATAAATGTTGATTCACATCTTACAAACATACTATTGTTAATAATTGTAATAATTTTGAGCGCATATGTCCTTTATAAAGCATATCTCTTGCACAATAAGTGCATAACGAAAAGGGCCCTAAGCCATGCAAATGATCTAGATAAGGTCTAATAAATTCCAATGCGCAACCAATAAAAGTTAATAAAAAAAAAAACAAATAAACAAAAACACAAATATATATTTCATTAAGGCCATGTACTATTAAAACTAAGTATAACCCCGCCATAGAATAGTTTGGAATGGCAACAGATTTTTATCAGGCTAAAGGAAATTAGGGAAACTTTAAATAGATCGTACAAATGCCTAACTCAAAATAGGGCTGTCCAAGAAGTGACCTTAAATAAGCATGCAACAATACTTGTAGCATGTTTTAATCAGGCACCAACATTGATACATGACCAAAGGGACAATCTAACCACAACTCATTGGTCATATGTGTCAAAATTCTTAGTTCGACTCCGATCGAACCTTAAATCAATAAAGATAAGGTATAATTTGGATATATCAATACCATCTATCCTGAATACCCCCCTGACGGTCGAAACAGGTGAAAAACCAGAATCACCCTCAGAAAATATAGATCTGTCGGACGAATTTGACGACACTGGTGACTCTGAAAACGAGATTAAAGAACAAGATCTACACGATCTAACAATCCCCGCAATTATTATACTTACTGACGTAATAGACGAGGAGATTTTAGAGTCCGATTTAAACTCAAGCACTCCCGAATCAAAACCATTCATAATGGCAGTGGCCGACGTGTCAGCCGCCGATAGGGCCTACATGAAAGAAATTTCATCGTCAGTGCCAGAGTTTAATGGACAAAAAATCAATTTACAGAGATTTATCACAGCGGTAAACCTCGTCAACGTATCAAAGGGACCGTATGGGAAAGTTGCAATTACCGATTAGAGGAAATTCCCACTATAACAATTACAACCAAAATCGACAATACAACAACCAAAACTACAACAATAGTTTTAGGGGACGTGGAAATTTTAACAGAAATAATTCCACCAATCCGAACAGGAGCTATACCAACAATAACTCCAACCGGAACAATGTTAGAGTGACCCAAAGCACATCGGGAAACTCCGAAAACCCTTTAGATGTTCAACAATAAATACCAATAAGGTTCATACTATTAATCTTAGCATAAATATATTCGTTTCATTCCAGCATGTAGCGACAGGAAAAAATTTAATCTTTTTGGTAGACACTGGTGCAGACATTTCAATTCTAAAAGAAAATTCCCACGTCTTTCAAGACATTCAAACAACTAACAAAATTAATATTCAAGGGATAAACCAAGGGATAATACAATCCCAAGGTCTAACCTTCATTGAGATACAGACAAGCAAATATATAATTCCTGCTGTTTTCATATTGTAAACTCACAATTTGCAATACCATGTAATGGAATTATAGGCATCGACTTCATAAAAAAATGCAATTGCCAATTAGATTTCAAACCGACAGAGGATTGGCTAATAATCCGACCAAATAACCTAAATTTTCCGATTCATGTCCCAATAACACATAGCTCTGGTAATAATACAATACTTATACCAGCAAGATCCGAGGTTGTCCGAAAGATTGAACTATCTTCAAGTGAAGATAGTGTACTAATCCCGAACCAGGAAATCAAAACTGGTATTTATGTAGCAAACACCGTTGCAACTACAGAAAACGCATTTGTCCGATTACTGAACACAACCAGTACAGACCAACTAGTTAAAATAAGCAATCTAAAGTACGAATCACTTTCGGACTACGAAGTAGTTCAAACAAACACTAGTAGTAAAAGCAATGAAGTCATGTCTAGACTATCCAAAAACTTCCCACAACAGTTCAAATTCAAATTAACTGAGTTATGCACCGCCTATACAGACATATTCGGACTAGAAAACAACAAAGAAATCCCACTCAGATTCCAATGAGAGAAAATGGCGATTAGTAATTGACTATCGTCAAATCAACAAAAAGCTGTTGGCCGACAAGTTTCCGCTACCTAGAATTGATGATATCTTAGATCAGTTAGGTAGAGCAAAATATTTTTCATGCCTTGAACTTATGTCAGGTTTTCACCAAATTGAACTAGAAAATAATTCAAGAGATATAACATCATTTTCAACGAGCAATGGCTCTTATAGCTTCACGCGATTACCATTTGGTCTAAAAATAGCGCCGAATTCATTCCAGAGAATGATGACTGCAGAGAATGATGAGCTGCAGCTTAAAGCTACATCCTGAAAAATATTCATTTTTTATGCATGAAGTCACATTTCTGGGACACAAATGCACAAATAAAGGAATTTTACCAGACGACAAGAAATACGACGTCATTCAAAATTACCCAGTCCCACATGATGCGGACAGCGCTAGACGTTTCATTGCATTTTGCAATTATTATAGACGATTCATTAAAAACTTCGCCGATTATGCACGGCACATAACGAGATTAAGTAAAAAGAATGTCAAATTTGAATGGACGGATGATTTTCAAAATGCATTTTTACACATAAAATCTCACCTCATTAAACCAACTCTGTTACAATACCCAGACTTCACAAAGGAATTTTGTATAATAACGGATGCAAGTAAACAAGCGTGTGGAGCGGTTTTGACTCAAAACCACAACGGACTCCAACTTCCAGTTGCATATGCATCCAAGTCATTCACCAAGGGAGAAGTAATAAGAGTACAACGGAACAGGAACTCACAGCAATTCATTGGGCAATAACACATTTCAGACCATATATTTATGGTAGGCATTTCACTGTCAAAACAGATCATAGGCCACTTGCATATTTATTTTCAATGGTAAACCCAAGTTCAAAATTAACGAGAATGAGGCTTGAATTAGAGGAATATAATTTTACGGTAGAATATCTAAAGGGGAAAGACAACTATGTAGCCGATGCGTTATCAAGAATAACCATCAAAGAGCTACAAAACATAACTGGCAATATAAACAAAGTAACTACAAGATATCAAAGTAGACAAAAATCCTGCGCAGGAGATGAAATAGTAGAATTGCCCAGGCAATCTACGGAAAAAGCTTCAAAGCCCAACGTATACGAAGTCATCAAAAATGACGAGGTACGTAAAGAAGTGTCCTTGCATGTAAAAAATATGCTATGTTTCTTTAAACATGGTAAGAAAATTACAGCAAGATATGACGTTAGCGATTTATATACTAATGAAACCTTCGACTTAGGTCAATTCTTCCAAAGGCTTGAAATGCAAGCCGGTATACATAAAATCAGCCAACTCAAAGTGGCATCGTGGGAAAATATCTTTGAACATGTTTCAATAGATAATTTCAAGAAAATGGGCAATACAAAATTGAAAACATTAAGAGTAGCGCTACTCAACCCGGTGACCCTAATAATAAAAGATCAAGAAAAAGAGGCAATTTTGTCTACATTCCATGACGATCCAATACAAGGAGGTCACACAGGCATTACTAAAACCTTGGCCAAGGTCAAAAGACATTATTTTTGTAAAGGTATGACTAAGGACATAACTAAGTACATACGAAAATGTCAAAAATGCCAGAAAGCTAAAACAACGAAGCACATTGAGACCTCATTAACAATCACAGAGACACCATTACATGCATTCGATAGAGTGATAGTGGACACCATAGGTCCGCTACCAAAATCTGATAATGGCAATGAATACGCAGTCACACTAATATGTGACTTAACTAAATATCTAGTTGCCATACCAGTCGCTAATAAAAGCGCTAACACGGTAGCTAAGGCTATATTTGAATCTTTTATTCTGAAGTACGGTCCAATGAAGACGTTCATTACGGACATAGGAACAGAATATAAGAATTCAATCATAAATGACCTGTGCAAATATTTGAAAATAAAAAATATAACATCTTCTGCACACCACCACCAGACAGTTGGAACAATCGAAAGAAGTCATAGAACTTTCAATGAGTACATACGCTCCTATATATCAGTAGACAAAACTGATTGGGACGTATGGCTCCAATATTTCGTTTTTTGTTTCAACACGACCCTGTAATATGATTAATAAAAAGTGGATGAATTACTTTGGAGCGTTGTGTTGTGTTGTGTTACTTTATTAGGAATAAATCTTACATATTCGTTCTGGGTTCAGCTAACCCGAAACATGCAATGCTTATATCTATGTCTTATAGGCTTTTTACACTTGGTGCGTTTCCTATCAATATCGGAGAAGACGCAAAGAAGCAGGTTTGCCGTTTACACCACATCTTCTTGCTTCCTTGCGTCTTGGGAAGAGGAAGACAAATTTTGTAAACAAAAGAAAATAATGTCTGAAAATCAACAAAATATGTCACAAGACGATCTAATTCTTTTATCTGCGGTGGCGCAAAACGAAGCGAATCTTTTAAAGTGTATGGAAGTGTCTGGGCTATCCTCAGAAAAGCTGCAGTTCGTTTTGCAACTGCAACGTCCTCCTCGCGTTTGGACCCTTGTTAGTAAAGTGCAGATAATCTTCTATTTTCAATTAAATAATGTATTTTATGTATATGCAATAGCCACGATATGGTTCATTTTGGGAGGAAGATGTTGTGCAGAACTCCGATGCCTTCTTTAAGGAAAATTTCCGCATGGAAAGGAGTACTTTTAACATTCTGGTGAACCTGTTACCCAATTTAAAAAAAAAGACACTCCATTTCGACTGACAATCCCTCTGGAGAAGAGAATAGCCATAGCTCTTTATTGTCTTGGATCGTCAGCCGAATATCGTACGGTAGCGAGCTTATTTGGTGTGTCAAGGGCCATTGTCTGCCGGATATTGTTGGAGTTTTGTCGTGACGTTGTTGCTCAACTCGCTGACAAGTATCTGACAGCAGACTTTCTCACCCAGGATAAAATCACGGAGACGGTGAAAGGATTCGAAGACATGGGATTTCCACAATGCTTCGGAGCAATGGGCAAGTGATTTAAAAAATAGATACATTTATGCATAATATACTGAGCAATATCCCTCATAGATGGCTGCCACATCGAGGTCCAACCGAAATCTGAGGATGCTGTGGATTACCGAAACTACAAGGGTTGGTATTCAACAGTTCTATTCGCCTTGGTTGACCATCGGTAAGAAGTCAATTTTTGTATGGCACAATGAATTTTCTAAGATTTGTACATTCACAGTTACCGATTCACATACATACGATTCACATGTCCCGGCCGAATTCATGACTCAAAAATTTTCGAGTCATCAAGTCTAAAAAGAATATTGGATGAGTCACGATTACTCGACGAGAATTCCAAGATTATTAACGATGTCGAAATCCCTGTACTAATATTAGGACATTCAGCATTTAGGTTTTCAAAAAATGTAATGAAACCTTATCCAATTTCTGTCGAGGCTTCTCCAGAACATAAGGCCTTCAATTACAATCTGTCGAAGGTCAGACGTGTGGTGGAGAATGCTTTTGGGCACTTAAAAGCTCGGTTTCGGAGGATCGGAAAGGGTCTGGACAACAACATCAAGAACACGACAAAAATCATTATTTGTTGCTGCATTCTGCACAATATGTGCTCAGTGCATGACTGCGAAGGCTCCGACAGATGGGAGCCAGAAGCCGAATCCTTAGAAGTACGAGAGCAACCAGAGCATGAAGCTTGGCTGGGAAATTCTAACACACGGGCCGAAACTATAAGGCATGCCTTAGCACAACATTTCTTAAACTCTAATTCTGTGTAAATAAACATTGTGTTGTGTACTATTTAACGAAATATTTTTTTAATTATAAAAACAATTTAATTCTGCCGTTTTTCAAATAACTCCAGAATTCTATTTTGGAAATTGGCGGAGGCTTCTGCCGCTGCCTTCATCACCTCCAGTTTTTTCTCCTCTACCTCCAGCATTTGTTGAGCTATGTCCTCAATTTTCCGTCGTTTCGGTTGGGAACAGGATGGCTCTCCAAAAGAGGTATTCACAGTCGATGAATTGCTTTGATCCGCATCAAAGTCCTGGACTTCTTCAATTATACTTGAAAAGTCTGAATAGAATGAATTGAATAAATTATTTATTTACAAATTTGTGTTTTATTTATTACCTGTGCTCTCAACTCCGTCTACTACCATTGCCTTGGACGTCTGAAATATCATGGAGATTCTTCCAAAGTGCCCCCATGTTGATGGAGCCCCGCCTGAAGGACCCACTTTGGCTAGTTCACTCCTGAAAAATTATTTTAACAAGTAAATAGGAATTGAACCTTTGTATGGAAACTTACCTGTAATTTCTTGTTAAATTGTCCATTTTATTTTTCACCTCCACGGATGTTGGACCAAACTCCTTCAAGGCAATCGCTATCTCCTTGTATATGTGGGAGTTCTTTCGAACTCCCCGAAAACCATCAATGTTTTTGCTCCCACTGGTCGAGAAGGGATTGTATGGCAGCATGTGTCCACAAAAATCTTCGGTCTAGCGTAATAATTGATTTTAACTATTATTGTATGAATTATAGTATTATATGTATGTATATATTTACCTTTTCCATCATCAGACATTTTTCGCGGCAAATTTATATTTTCTGCTACAGCTGTTTTTTGTTGT
>JAWNKY010002128.1:0-22760 GCA_035041765.1 Drosophila algonquin | reverse complement strand
ACTGATACTCTTACATCTTTCCCGTAATTAGTAATTACTTAATTTCTCTAGTTAGATTAGTTCTACTTTTCAACGAACACTAGTCTAACACCTATCTTTCCTGCATGTCCGCGATCGGTTCGGTTAACGAGTCGCGCGTTAAGCGGCAGCGCCCCTCGGTCGGTTGGGCGGGAGGAGGGTCGCGTTCCTGTCTGGGATCCGCGCAGAAAACAGATTTATTCAATATTTTTAACTTAAAATAAGTTCTCACTTATTCTTTAGTTCTTATTAACCAAATAAGAACGTGTGCATATTAACCAAATAATAATGTGTGAATGCTGCAAGTTCCGTTTTTGCCATTCGATTGAATACATCCAGCATCTAGTAATTCCAAATACGTGTTGCTTAACAGCGAACGGATTTTTTGTCTGAAACATTTTTTGCCGACCAACATTTCATGAATCTCCTTCGATGCTAGTTGCTTCGCGCAAATGAACATACTCTTCCGAACGCAATTTAGCTTGTTTTAACCGTACGAAACTTAGGCTCAACAAAAAATTGACAGAATTTTGACGCATCATCAAATGATATTCATAGTAATTCATAGAACTAACTTTCTTCTGTTTCCTTACCTGAAATTATACAAAATTAGTATTTTAGAAGTAAAACTCACGTTTATAGGTAGACAGAATTGGACCATTAAATCCCCGAAGTCAATTTTAGCATTCTATCTACTCGCCATTTAATGGATGCATAGTCTTGATATTGAAGTGATTCCTTGTCAGAGAATCAGAGGGTATTGCAGCGCATCAGATGAACGGTGTTTAACTTACTTTTGTAAGTTTCCCAGTATTGCGACGTGTAAAGACAATATCTCGTGTTTCTAAGTTTTTACCAACAATCAGGATTGCAAATTCATCTGTTGTTCAAGCGTTAAATGTACAGTGGCTCACAGCCAAAATGATGCAGTGGCAAATAAAAAGTTAAATTGGCTGCCATAAAGTTATTACACCAAAACCAATATTTGACCCTTAAATGCTGGGTTTTCTCCACCTGTTAGGTCGGAATTTGCAAAACAGTAGCCCAATAAGAGGTATCAGCTTGTTTGGTGCAGTCCTATTTTGGACAGCTGCGTGTCATAAAACCCGGGTTTTTTGCAGAATGTTGCTTATTTTTTATATAAATAGGCTCATCCTTTCTATTGAGATTAGTCTTAATCTGGATCTGGAGTGTGACAAGCCAATAACAACAATGGGTAAAAGGACAACGATGGAGCAACGGAAACTCGTCTTGGATCACTTCAAAAACGGATTTTCTCAGCGCAAAATAGCTCAAATGGTTAATCTGAGCTCATCAACTGTGCAGCACATCATCGAGCGCTTCACCGGCGAAAATCGGATAGGAAACATGGGCAGAACGGCGCCGAACAAGATTTTCACTGAGCATGAGGAGCGACAAATCATCAGGAAAATTAAGGAAAACCCTATGCTTTCGGCCCCAAAACTTACCCAACTTGTGAAGGACGAAATGGGGAAGGACTGCAGTGTGGAAACTGTGCGTCGGGTTCTGCGCAAAAATGACTTCAATGGCAGAGTACTCCGAAAGAAGCCCTTCATAAGCCTGAAGAACAAAGGGACAAGGCTGGCGTTCGCAAGAACCAACTTGGACAAGGATTTGGTGTTCTGGAACACCGCAATTTTTGCAGACGAATCCAAATTCAACCTTTTTGGGTCCGACGGAAGGAATTTTGAGTGGCGAAAGCCCAATACTGAGCTGGATCCCAAACACGTAAAAGCGACAGTCAAGCACGGCGGAGGAAGTGTCATGGTATGGGTATGTACAGTCCGCAGCCGGTGTCGGAAACTTGGCATTTATTGACTTTACGATGGTTAAGCTCACGTACTTCAATATTCTCAAAGAAAATTTGCACCAAAGCTCCGAGAAACTAGGAATCCGACTTGATTTCCGGTTCTACCAAGATAATGACCCGAAACATTCGTTCGGAATAGTACTGTCCTGGCTTACCTGGAACTGCCCCCACTTGATGATTCCCCCAAGCCCAGTCTCCATACTTAAATGTTATTCAAAATTTGTTGGCTGTGCTGGAGAAAAACACCCAAAATGACAGGATTTCTAGCAAAAAGGACCTTAAAAAAGCTCTGCTGGAGGAATGGAGCAAAATAAGCCCGGAAACCACTCGGAAGCTGGTCTCTTCCATGAATAGTAGGTTAAAAGCCGTAATATAGGTTAAGGGATTACATACTAAGTATTAAAATACCTGTTAAACCTTTAATTCGACTAATATTAATCTGGTTTGTGGCTGCATCTTTCAAGCTAGGACTTATATTTAAGATATATTTTAAGTTTTTATTTTATTTTTAAAACTGAGCAATATTTAATCAGCAAAAAGTTATTTTTTTAAATGTGATAAAACATACAACAAATTGGCGTTTAAACATTTTTTGTTTTTCCTCTAGTTTAAAATCTGTAGCACCTTAAACTTTTTATTTGCAACTGCATCATTTTGGCTGTGAGCCACTGTACATTCGTGTGTACCAGCTGGTCGTTTATCCGCTCTGATCACGATTTTTCAGTCATCGTTTGGCATGCGCTCTAACGCAGTCTTGTAGTCTTGCCGTAGATCTTGAAGAACTACTCTTTTTAACCTTTTAACTGCTCTAACCAATAGCTTCCTAGTACACATAACAATTTTATCAATGAGCTAACGGATGTTTCCCTTGCCCAAATGAACTCTATTAAAAATAATAGGAACAGACTTCTCGACCTTATTTTCGTTATGGATGCTTCTCTAGGTACAGTTGCCAGAGTCTCCCCACTATCACTTCCTGAAGACCTATACCATCCTACGCTATCTATAACTTTAGAGTGTACCAGATCTAGTTGTGTTAACATTACCTCGCCTCCTCAGCGGATGAAGTGTTTTCGCAAAACTGATTTCGAAAATTTAAACATTCACCTCTCGAACGTCGATTGGTCCACTCTTCTTTCCTTACCGAATATTGACGTAACAGTCAACTCGTTTTATAAAATTTTAAACTCTGCCCTTAATACTTATGTTCCGGAGATTATTATACCATTATCGTCCAAGCCTCCCTGATTCTCCAGGGAGTCATACTTATAGAATAGGAAATCCAGACTTTTTAAAAAGTACCAGAAAACTGGCTCCTTGCTTGTCTTTGTACAATATTCTTCCGCCCGCCCTCAATTCCTAACAACTAATAGTCTGTGCTACAATCTTTACGTCTCTTCTTGTAGTAGAAACTTCCGCAATGATCCTAAAAAATTCTTTTCTTTTGTCAACTCTAAACGTAAGTCCAATGCATTTCATCCGTCCCTTCATTATCTAAACAATTCTGAATCTTCTGCTGCTGGCATTGCAAACTAGACGTCTGCATGAATGGCAAAAAAAACACATTCAAATGTACAAAGTCAAAATTGAATTGAGTGAATACTTGTACAAAACGAAATGAGAATGAGTGAGTGACTGAAGTCGTGTTTCCCTCGGCTGCACAAAAATATACCCGAAAAGAAACGAAGTGAGTGAGTGAGCACCAGAAGTAATAAAATGTTGTATATTGAATACATTCGAATATTGTCAGCTGTTTTCTGCTGTGTGTGTTATCTGCTAAAAGAAAGAGGAAAAAATAAAGAAATATGTGTGCAATGTATTTTTTGTTGTGAATTATTTAATTTATAGACGGTCACAATTACACATTTTGTTAGTAAAACTAAAACACAAGCTTTAAACAAAACAATACACAAAAACAACACGTTGGAATTTGCCGGCAAATACATACATACATACAAAGTGGCTACTCAAAGTATTCTGCGAACTACTTGAGTACTTCGAATGTTTTCGAAGTTTTCATTTCCTTTTGCTCTTCTTTCGTTATACTCTGTCTTTCGACATGAGACACAAGATATTCTTTTTGCGAAACAGTAGTATACACATTCGTCTCATTCTGTCTTTTTCACTCACTCATATTCTACTCAATTCGAATGTACTCAATGTGGCTTTGTTATGAATGCATTCATGCAGACGTCTATTGCAAACTTATTGCAACATTTTTCCAGTCGTCTTACTCCTCTCATATTTATAACGCATCCACTCCGTATCCCTACCATTTGCCTCACTCTAATTGCATTTTTCAACCATATTTTGAAGAAAGCGTTGTGCTTGATGGCTTGAAATCTTTGAAAATTTCATTTTCTGCGGGTCCTGATAAAGTGTGTGCCCAATTCCTATGCCAATCCTTAACCTTTCTTTTCAATCTATCTTTGGAACAGTCTTGTCTCCCCGTAATTTGGAATGAGTCCTACATAATTCCGCTTCACAAGAAGGGCTCCAGATCCAACATAGAAAACGAGAGGGAACATTGTGAGCCGCGGCAAAGGCCGCGGCTCTACTTTATACCCGGTATTCAGTCGGAATATATGTGATCTTATGATTTATGTAATTTATTATATGTTCGCAAAAGGGACGAATTAAATTTTTCGACCAAATGGAAAATTTCAAAACATTAGGTCGAACAATATGCTAGATTTTTATATATTCAAAGTTATCTGCTTCCATTTTTGTTTACATATAATTTTTACATCAGCTCCTACATTTCTACATGTACATGATTAGTTACTAATACGAGACGTGTAAGTGTGCGCGAGAGAGAGAGGGAATGAGTAGCGCAGGCGTTGCGTAGCGCCTGAAATTTAATTTGTTCCTTCTGGCTATAATGGTAGTTCGACCTGATCCAGATTTGGTAATCTGGTAGATACGGCTGTTTTCCATGGATATGCGCTTTTGATTTTCTCTTATCTAATAAATTGTGGATTCCACATATTTTCGTCCTTTGTGAGGGCGGAAGGGGCGTGTCAAAATTTTGAAGTACACTTGTATTGACGTGATATCACAGGATCTTGGATAGAAAGTTTGGTTGCTCTAGCTCTTATAGTCTCTGAGATCTAAGCGCTCATTTAAACGAATAGGGAAGCAGTCAGGGTCGCGTGTGAGAGAGAGCGAGGGGGAACGATGACTTTCGAAATGGTTTTCTTCATTGTGGCTATATTCTGCGTTTTTAGTTTCCTCGAATCTTTAAAATTGTGTAAGCCACAGATTTTCGTCCTTTGTGCGGGCGGAAAGGGGCGGGGCGAAATTTTGAAATACACTTGAAGTAGTGTGATAACAGAGGAGACTGGATACAAAATTTGGTTGCTCTAGCTTTAATAGTCTCTGAGATATAGACGCTAATGAAGACGGACGGACAGACAGACATGGCTATATCGACTCGGCTATTGATGCTGATCAATAATATATGTATACACTTTATGGGGTCGGAAAAGCTTTCTTCTGGGTGTTATATACATCCACTATCACCACAAATCTAATATAACCATACTCTATTAATTCAGAAGCTGTCCTTATTAGGTTTCCCTAGTAATCTTCTAAGTTGGATTTCGTCGTATCTTTCTAATCGTACACAACGGGTCTTATTTACTAATGTTTTATCGGAGATCGTTATCGTTACATCTGGTGTGCCACAAGGTAGTCATTTGGGTCCGCTCCTCTTTACTTTATTTGTGAACGACCTACCCCAAGTTATAACATTCTCTCATACATTAATGTATGCGGATGACGTTAAAATCTGTGTGCTCTACTCCGACTGGTACTTGCACACACACCTTCACCTGGACCTAAATGAATTGCTATTGTGGTGTTCAAGTAATCTTCTATTTTTGAACCTTACGAAATGAGAGCTTATCACATTCTACCGTCGTGCTCCACATTTTGTATCTTTTTCTCTTGGTAATCATGTATTGCATCAAAGTCGTTACACCATCGAAGAATATGCAATGGGGTAATGTTCGTGCACAAGCTCCTTCACGGGATGGTGGACTCCCAAACTCTCTTGAGTCAGATTGACTTTACGGTTCCCTCTCGTTCTTTCAGACATATCAGATTACCCTTATTTAAGCTAGGTATCCAGCACTGCGGAAACTTAAAATTACGGTCAAACTCCATATAAAAAAAATGGTCCAGGAATTTTTCGTTTGTGTTTTCCTGGCCTCAGTATCCAGCAACGTAAACGAAATCCACGAATTCTTATCGATAGTATCGATATCGACACGAATGTGGACTGAGAGAACAGCTGACATGCAGACCAGGAAAATATATGTGCCTATTAATACTGAAGTACAAGTGAGAGGTGGAGGCAAAATCTGTGCGCAAAAACAAAAAGAGATATGCAAATTTTTAAAGTGAGGAGAAGATTGCTTCAATAAAAGCAGTTGAGGCAAGACCATGTCTTTGGCGGATCACGGAAAATAAGCAGTTTGATAATTTGGTCATTTTGGCGCCTCCAACTGTGCTGTACTTCGTCTTATAACCATATGTGCCGCTACCAACACAATCACTTCATCGTCAGAATTACTTTCATTCCTTTTTATACCCGGTACTCGAAGATTATAGGGGTATATTAGATTTGTGGGGATAACGGTTGTGTGTAACGCCCAGAAGGAAGTGTTTCCGACCCCATAAAGTATATATATTCTTGATCAGCATCAATAGCCGAGTCGATATAGCCATGTCTGTCTGTCCGTCCGTCCGTCCGTCTGTCCGTCCGTCCGTCTGTCCGTCCGTCTTCATTTGCGCCTATATCTCAGAGACTATTTAAGCTAGAGCAACCAAGTTTTGTATCCAGTCTCCTTTGTGATCACACTACTCCAAATGTATTTCAAAATATCGCGCCGCCCCCTTCCGCCCCCACAAAGGACGAAAGTCTGTGGCGTATACAATGTTGAAGATACGAGAAAACTAAAAACGCAGAATCATAGAGAATGACCATTTCTATCAGAGTGTTGAATCTGGATCAGATCGGATCATTATTATAGCTACAATGAAGAAAACCATTTCGAAAGTCATCGTTCCCTCTCGCTCTCTCTCACACGCCACCCTATCTGCTTTGCTTATTCGTTTAAATGAGCGCCTAGATCTCAGAGACTATAAGAGCTAGAGCAACCAAACTTTCTATCCAAGCTCCCGTGATATCAAACCAGCACAAGTGTATTTCAAAATTTTGCCACGCCCCTTTCCGCCCCCACAAAGAACGAAAATCTGTGGAATCCACAATTTTTAAGATAAATGAAAACCAAAAACGCAGAATCATGGGAAATTACCATTTCTACCAGATTGCCGAATATGGATCAGGTGGGATCAATATTATGGCCAGAAGAAACAAATTAAATTTCAGTGGCTACGCAACGCCTGCCAAGCGCTGACTCATTCCCTCTCTCTCTTTCGCAAAACTTGTACGTCTCAAATATGTAGTTATACATGTTATGTAGAAATTTAGAAGCACATGTAAAAAGCATATGCAAACAAAATTGAAAACATGTATAATATTCCAAAAATGATTTGACTTCATATTTTTGAAATATTATTTTTTGTCCAAAATTTAATTTGTCCCTTTGGCGAACATTGCTCATACATATATGTATGTATGTATGTGTATACTGACTGAGTACCGGGTATAAGGTAGAGCCGCGGCCTTTGCCGCGGCTCACAACGTTCCCCCTCGTTTAATTTTAGTTTAATTTTCAAAATTGGCGCTGTTTACAAAACACAGCTGATTCATGAGAGTGGCAAATCACTTTTTAGGTTCTTGGTCACATTACATTAGCTGAGTTCCACATATCCGAAATAATGAGCAGCTTGCTTTCAGTAAAATTTCGCGGTGCTGTATACCAGCCTTAAATGAAAACCAAAAACGTAGAATCATGGGAAATTACTATATCTACCAGATTGCCGAATATGGATCAGGTCGGATCAATATTATGGCCAGAAGAAACAAATTAAATTTCAGTGGCTACGCAACGCCTGCCAAGCGCTGACTCATGCCCTCTCTATCTCTGTCCTAAACACTTGTACGTCTCAAATACATACAGTGGGCAGTGATAAATAAAAAGTTTAAGGTGGTACAGATTTTAAACTAGACGAAAAATCAAAAATGTTTAAACGCTAGTTTGTTGTATGTTTTATCACAGTTAAAAAAGGAACATTATTTGCTGATTAAATATTGCTCAGTTTTAAAAATAAAATAAAAACTTAAAATATATCGTAAATACAGGTCAAAGCTGAAACTATGCAGGCACAAACTAGTTTAATATTAGTCGAATAAAAGGTTAAACAGGTATTTTAATACTTAGTATGTAATCCCCTAACCTTTATTACGGATTTTAACCTAATATTCGTGGAAGAGACCAGCTTCCGAGTGCTTTCCGAGCTTATTTTGTTCCATTCCTCCAAAAGGGCTTTTTTAAGGTCGTTTTTGGTAGAAATCCTGTGATTCTGGGTGTTTTTCTCCAGCGCAGCCCACAAATTTTGAATAATATTTAAGTATGGAGACTGGGCCGGGGGAATCATCAAGTGGGGGCAGTTCCAGATAAGCCAGGACTGTACTATTCCGGACGAATGTTTCGGGTCATTATCCTGGTAGAACCGGAAATCAAGTCGGATTTCTAGTTTCTCGGAGCTTTGGTGGGTGGTGAGGGTTCTAAGCCCGAGAATGCTATTGTCATCATTCTCTGAAATGAATTTGGTGCTATTTTAAGACCAAAAGGTAACCGCGTGAAGCGACATGAGCCATTGCTCGTAGAAAAAGATGTTATATTTCTTGAATTTTCTTCAAGTTCAAATTGGTGAAAACCTGACATTAAGTCAAGGCATGAAAAGTATTTAGCTCTGCCCAGTTGGTGTAGAATATCATCAATTCTGGGGAGCGGGAATTTATCTGAAAGTAATTTTTTGTTGATTTGGCAATAGTCAATTACTAATCGCCATTTCTTTTCTTCCGAATTTGGTAATGATTTTTTTGGAACTAACAAGAGTGGGCTGTTATACTCGGATACAGACGGTTCTACGATTTTGTCGTTTATTAATTTCCCTACTTGTTTACAACTTGGCTATGCGGGCTTCTGTAGTTTTTGATATAACTGGGTTCATCATCTTTAAGTCTTAATGTTTTTTTATAAAAATTATTTGTCGTTATTGGTTCGCTTTCCAGTCCGAACACATCACTATACTTGGTGCATAATTCTGTTAGTTGACTTCTGAATTGTTCTGGAAAAGATTTCTTTAATTTTGAAAGTACTTGTTCGCTTATATTTTCTGGATTATTGTTATGAATATCGTAATCTGTTAAATTTTCATATTCGATTTTGTTTACTTTGACCAATTGGTCGAAATTAGTTGTGTTTAGAAGGCGATTGTATACATGTTGGGATGATGCTATTGTATTTGCAACATACATTCCATTATGTATTTCTTGATTTGGAACAAATATATAGTCGTTTACTGAATTAATGTCTATTTTTCGAATTACTTGGGATCTGGCTGGCAGAAGAACTGTATTGTTTCCAGCACTATATGTTATTGGAACATAAATAGGATAATTTAAGTTTTGAGGTCTAATTATAAACCAGTCTTCACTTGGTTTGAAGTCTAATTGGCAATTAAATTTTTTAATAAAATCAATGCCTATTATTCCATCACACGGTATTGAAAAATCGGAGTCTACTAAATGAAATTCGTGTGGAATAATATATTTTGTTGATTGAAGTTCTATTGAAGTTATTCCTCGAGATTTTAATACACCCTGGCCTATGCCTTGGATTTTTATAATTTTGTCTTCTTGAACTTTGAAATTATCTGAATTTATTTTTAAAAGTGATATATCTGCACCAGTATCTATTAGGAATGTGAGTTCATTTTCAGTTGAATGATTATAAAAAGTGACAAATATATTAAGACTGTAATTGATGGAATGAACCTTAGCATTTACTGATTGTTTCCTAAAGGGTTCTGAGAGTTTTCCGACGCATTTTGCACCACTCTCACATTGTTATTATTGAAACCTTGGTTGAAGGTACCTCGGCCTCTTCCTCGATTTTGGCCTCGTCTTCCTCCACGGTTATTGTAATTATTGTTGTAGTTGTAGTTGTTGTTATTACCGCCTCGGTTGTAATTGTTGTGGTTGTAATTTCTGCCATGATTATAACCTCGGCCTCCTCTATTATTGTGATTTGCACCTCGTCGATAATACAGGACAGTGTTACTTTGACCTGTTACCTCCGTGCAACTATTGACAAATTTGGAGATGGCATCATTCATATTTGTGAATGTGCCTGCCTGCATGATAAGTTTTACCTTATCAATCGAACAATTTTGGGTCATAGCTTTTACAGCTGTTGTAGTGCTGTATTTGCTTGCAAGTGATTGGCTTAGACCTTCACTGATATAGGCTCCTTCAAGGGCCTTTGCCAGTTTTTCCACCTCTTGGGTGTATTGGTTAGCCGTTTTGTTTTTATGTTGCACATTGCGAAGCTTGGCAGATAGAACTTCTACCGATTCTCCTTTTACTGCATTTGACAGTTGCGTAATGATTGCAGCAATTGTCTGCTCATTACTTATTAGATTTCTCGCATGGCCTTTTAGTTTTGTTTTTATAAGGCTTATGGCTGTTAGCTCATGTGTGCCTTTTAAGGTATCCAATAGATTCAGAGAATCTAGAAAACTTTGCAGATTTTCCGGCTTACCATCAAACTCTGGTAATAGAGATGTGGCTAGCTTGATAAATTCTGCAACTGTTTGTGCCATTTCAGAGATTGCTATCGTTTCTAGTTTCGTTTCGATTGGATCGCTTTCTTCCAGTGCTTCGATGTCACTATCAGATTGATCGTCGTTTGACTGAGTTGATTCGTCAAATTCTTTTAATTGGACGGGATCAAACTCCGCCAATTGATTTAGATTTTCTGGCACTTTTATCTGAATGTGTCGCCTATTGCTGACAGTAATTAATCTTGTGTTTAGGGATTTTATTACCCTCAAACATTCACTTTTGTGCTCAGATGTGAATTTGTTTTCGAAACGATTTACTAAGGTAACTATATTATTATATTCCTTTACTAAAATTTCTATATGATTTTTCAGAGTCTCTGCTTTTATAACTGCATCCTTATTAATGCATTTGTAAGATTTATGGAATTTGTAACGGAATGCGTCTATATGTTTCGCGATTTCGTTCCATTCCATTCTTTTAACGGAATTATCCTACTTTTGTAAGCGTACTAAGCACTAAGAACTAAATATGGGTTTTCTTCTTTTATTATGGTAGGGTTGAAAGTACCATTGTGTAGATGTGAATTTTGTCTTTATTCATTTCTAGATGCCATCTAGGTGCATTGCCCTATTCATGTATCTTTTCTTGATAATTTTGTTATGCTTAACATAGAGTGTAAGCAGAAATTGCAAAACTAATACTATCGTGATAATTAATAACAGGAGCCACAATGCGTTTATGTCATCCGTATGATCAATTATCTTGACGTTGTTTACAACGTTAGCAGTGTTATCTTTTGCCTCACTGGAGTCACTAAACCACCCCATTATGTAGTTTTAATTGTCTATATATATTCAATGAAAAGAAATTTTTTTTTGATCTAATCCTTCATGAAAGAATATTGAATTTTATTTTTAAAATCTTGGTTTTAGCTGTCATTTAATCTTTATCTTTTAATCTTATATGTAATTTTACCAAGAAAGAGAGAGAAAAAAAAATATATATTCCTCTATTTGAAAATCGAAAATAAAAATTGGAGTGATATTTTCATTGCAATGAACTTATTGCAAGATTTATCAATTACTCAAAGATTCTAAACGCAGCTGAATATAAATACTCAGCGCCAGAGACGTGGAAAAGTTAGTTATTTAGTTTATGTGGTTGGCTCACAATTCAAATTACATTTCATGTTTATATAAAAAAAAAATTCTCCAACCACATATGTTAGTAAAGAAAGCCTAACAGGTTTTAGTATTTTGCGACTTGCACTGACGTGCGTCAATTCGCATGTAGAAATTAAAACTATGGCAAGTTAAGGCTTACGCATATTTGCGGCCCCCTTGCGTGGCTTCGCTCGGCTGCGAAGTTTTAATTCTGCTTTTAACTCGTTGATGCGCTCTATGTAGCGCTGTCGGTCTTCTGGTGTCGTCGCTGCCGCCAGCAAATCTTGTTGCAGGCGCTTTTGTTGAAGTAGCTTCCTCACTTGTCCTCCACGTTTCGTCTTCGGAGTTTCTTCGGATTTTTTTCCTGCCGTGCCCGGTACTCAGCTATTGTGAGTGGGCGTGGTCCATCGTTTGGAAACAATTTCAGGTGCTCCTGAAGGGAAAGTGCTTCCCTTTGCTCAATAGGAGCAGAATCTATTTTGTCGTCACTCATAAGGGCTGGAGTGCGTTAAGCAGTGCCGGCGCTGGTCATCGCACAGGCTACACATGTGTTTGTGGGCGTTTGTTGTGTTTTGTGTTGATTTGGTTGTTTTTGTTTTTATTTTTTTTAACTTCGTTACATTTTGGGTTTATTGTTATTTGCTTGTTTTTGTTGTTTTGCAGTGGAATCACAGCACTTTTGTTGTTTTATTAATTATTTAAACTTGATTTGTGTTTTTTTTTTTTAATAATGCAATTATAGCATTGTAGCTTCGTGTCCTGTCACGGTCGCCATGTAATATGATTAATAAAAAGTGGATGAATTACTTTGGAGCGTCTGCTCAGTTGTGTTACTTTATTAGGAATGAATCTTACATATTCGTTCTGGGTTCAGCTAACCCGAAAACATGCAATGCTTATATCTATGTCTTATATTTATGTGTAAGTATATTGGTGTACATATGTATGTATGTATATCTTGACCACTTGAGCTGCAAAGTGCATGCTCAGCGTTCCCACGCGCTACGATCGGAATGTATATAAGTGGTGGATCGTATGACATATGCGCTGGTGTGTTCATATGTTTAAGTGTGGTCTTTTGGTCAAAATGCATGCTCAGCGTTCCCACGTGCTACGATCGGAATGTATATAAGATCGTATGACATATGCGCTGGTCTTTTAGGTATTTGTATATTTGTGATTATTATGACAGAGTGTCACAATGTATGTATTTACTGTTATACCCTTTGATTTCTATTACTGGCAGGGTAGGTATACTACACTAGGATGATGTTTAGTGCATCATTAGGAGTGGTGCAAAGTGCTCCACTAATGCCTAGTGCTGCTGTTCGTTGAACGTTGCCCAGTTGTTTAGTGATCATCCTCTTTGATAGGGCCGGCCACCACACGGTAACTCCGTAGAGTAGAACTGGTCTAACTATCGCTAAATATATCCATTGGACTATGCTTGGGTTCATGCCCCACTTCAAGCCAATAGCGTTTTTGCATATGTAGAGGGCTATTGTAGCCTTCTTCACTCTGTCTTTTATGTTCAGGTTCCAGTTCAGCTTCTAGTCAATTACCAACCCTAAGTAACTGGCACTGTCGCTAAAGGAGAGCCTGCATACAATTAGTATTGGGGGGTCCCAGTCCGCGGGACTGTGTCCATTCTGACAGTCTCGCGAGCTTTACGGTAATTAAGTCTCAGAGTGATTTAGGGTTGACTTCTATGTTCCATAGAAGGGGAGATAGTACACCACCGTGCGGAATGCCTCTGTTGACATACCTTGACTGGGTGAACGATCCCATCGATGATGTTACCGTCCCGTATATGAGCAATTGATCTGATGCTCATCGATCAAGTGACGGTCCACTCCCAGGTCAGTCAGCGCTTCCGTAATGGCACCCAGCACGACGTTGTTGGAGGCTCCCTCGATATCGAGAAAAGCTATTAGAGAGTATTCCTTGGGGTGTTGAAATTTCTCTTTCACTCAAACTACTTCATGAAGGGCCGTTTCCATGTTCTTTTCGGTAGGCATGCTGTGCTCCTGACAAGTCTTTCAAAAGTTTTGAGAAGAAAGGACGATAGACTATTTGTTTGAGTTGAATGATGCCGTGAAGGCCGTGTTGCATGCTTTAGTGAACCTGTCCACTAGACGATTTAGGTAGTCTGTATTCAGGAATATTGGTACTTCGGAGGGAAGTAGTCCCTCCATTACTGTTCTATATTTTGCCCAGTTGGCTTTCATGGGGTTAGCAAAGTCAGTGGGTTTTGGGCTCTCAAGGGATAGTATCGCCTCGATGCACCTGTGGTCAGCGAAGGAATGGTCCTCTAGGACTTTCCAACCCTTTACTTTGTCGGAAAATTTGTGAGACACTAGTGAGGACAATAACATCCTGTCAGTTTTTTATAATGAATGTCGGGTCTTTGCCCTGACTACAAATAACTAAATAAGAGTCCAGGATAAAGCTGAAAAGTGACTCACCCCTTACGTTTGTATCCGAGCTCCCCCATTGGGTGTGATGAGCATTGGCATCGCAGCCTATTAGTAGTCATACGTTAGACCTCTCGCTGACGCTGGTCAACTTGCGAACGAGGTCGCTTGGAGGATTGTTTTCCTCTTGGGCCATGTAGGACGACATCAGCCTCAGATGTGTCCCCTGCAGCTCTAGGCTTACTGCCGTGTTGTCGCCATTGCTAAAGTTATGAAGCAGAAAGCTATTTAGGTGCTTACTTGCAAAAATGCAGGTTCGAGTTTTATCTTCTGTTTGGGGTACAATGAGCTTGTACTCTCTCGTCGCTAATCCACAGACCTTGTCTACGACTATCCAAGGCTTCTGGATTAGGACGACGTCGACTCTTCTTGCGTCCAAGCGGAGAGTAAGGGCATCAGATGCGGCTTTACAGTGGTGGATATTTATTTGAAGGAGTCTCAAAGACATCTTTAAGAATCCCCACTACTGTAGTGTCGGCGTCTGAGTCGTCAAAGACGTCCTCTCGACACATCGCCTCGAAATCTCGCATGAGCTCCGCGTCTGAAGAGTAGCCTTTTTTGACCGGCTCAAGCTCGCACGACGATCCAGCGTAGACCTCTCCGATCTACGCCACCGCTACATTGTAGAGCTTTACGGAGCGCTCGTTTTCGCAGGCTTTTATATACACTTTTATATTTCCCTGGAACCACCCCATGGATTTGCAGACTGGAGGTGGCCCGGGGTGTTTATCAAGGAGCTCGAAGCAGCGGTCGGCCAATGCCGCTTCCACCCACTTCCAATGTCTACTGGGTATCCTTCCTTCCGCGCTGCCCTTATCGAGGACGCCAATAAGCGTCCTCTCCTTGACAATCTGCGCGAAGGAGACGTTTAGCAGGACCCTAGACCTCTTTGATCCAGGTGTCTCCTGCGAGCGCTACCTCTTTAGGTGGGAGGTCATGGTGAAGTTTGTGAGAACTGCCGTGGCCCACTACACCTTCTTTAGCCAATCGGCTGTTGGGCTGGCTTCCGAGCTCGCCTTCTGTCGACGGAGTATGTGCCCTGCTCTTCTCTTTTCAGCATAAATATGTTTTTTGGCTTGTGCACTGGTCGATGGCAAATCATCTCCCTCCACTTAACGAGAAGGTGGGGCAGTCACAAATGTTGCTTAGGTGCTCTCCAAGGCTAAGAGTTAAGAGTTGCTTTACCACCCACTCCAGATTCGGGATGGGACCCACTCGGGTTCACACTAGCGCTTTCCACCATGCAGGTCTGTCCTGCTGTTGTGCTGGTCGGTCCAGGCTTTAGAGCCGATGCTTTTCCATGCGAGGAATCGCTCCCATTTTGCGTTTATAGAGTGCCAGTCTCATTAATGTTTTTTTGTTTTTATACCCGGTACTCGAAGAGTATAAGGGTATATTAGATTTGTGGGGATAACGGTTGTGTGTAACGCCCAGAAGGAAGCGTTTCCGACCCCATAAAGTATATATATTCTTGATCAGCATCAATAGCCGAGTCGATATAGCCATGTCTGTCTATCCGTCCGTCCGTCCGTCTGTACGTCTGTCCGTCCGTCTTCATTTTCGCCTATATCTCAGAGACTATTAAAGCTAGAGCAACCAAGTTTTGTATTCAGTCTCCTCTGTGATCACACTACTCCAAATGTATTTCAAAATTTCGCCCCACCCCCTTCCGCCCCCACAAAGGACGGTCTGTGGCGTATACAATGTTGAAGATACGAGAAAACTAAAAACGCAGAATTATACCGAATGATCATTTCTATCAGAGTGTTGAATCTGGATCAGATCGGATCATTATTATAGCTACAATGAAGAAAACCATTTCGAAAGTCATCGTTCCCTCTCGCTCTCTCTCCACGCCACCCTGTCTGCTTTGCTTATTCGTTTAAATGAGCGCCTATATCTCAGAGACTATAAAAGCTAGAGCAACCAAACTTTCCATCCAAGCTCCTGAGATATCAAACCAGCACAAGTGTATTTCAAAATTTTTCCACAACCCTTTCCGCCCCCACAAAAGACGAAAATCTGTGGAATCCACAATTTTTAAGATAAATGAAAACCAAAAACGCAGAATCATGGGAAATTACCATTTCTACCAGATTGCCGAATATGGATCAGGTGGGATCAATATTATGGCCAGAAGAAACAAATTAAATTTCAGTGGCTACGCAACGCCTGCCAAGCGCTGCTCTCTCTCTCTGTCGCAAACACTTGTACGTCTCAAATATGTAGTTATACATGTCATGTAGAAATTTAGAAGCAGATGTAAAAAGCATATGCAAGCAAAATTGAAAACATGTATAATATTCGAAAAATTATTTGACTTCATTTTCTGAAATATTATTTTTTGCCCAAAATTTAATTTTTCCCTTTTGCGAACATTGCTCATATATTTATGTATATGTTTACTGACTGAGTACCGGGTATAAGGTAGAGCCGCGGCCTTTGCCGCGTCTCACAACGTTCCCCCTCGTTTTGTTTAAATTTATTTGTTTTTTTATATTTACATCCAACGAGATGCAGAGAAGGGAAACGATCAGCCCGGGCAGACATCCACGTTGCCCGGGTAAGGTTTCATTAGAACAGGGGCTACCAAGTCCCTGAGCTCTCCGTTCGAGACTGGGCTAGTTTTTTGATCGGGCCGCCAGCCAGGCTGACTCTCGGCAAGGGTCGAATGACACCTTAGTTCAGGCCGGTGTGTGGTGAGTGTGGAGGTTGGGATGTGGGTAGGTGGTGTGTGGGGAATGGGAGTGTGCGAGCTACTTATACGAGGCGGCACCACAAGCTCATCGTCAATGTTGCTACTTCGCGAACACCCGCTGGCTGTCCGGGACTGCTTATATTCGGTACTCTCCCTAAGGATGCCCGCTTATTCGCAGCTGACATACCTACTAAGGTAGGCCTTGCGCTATCCGCAAGCTGCGACCCATCCGGTGGCCTCAGCTAGGCCCCCTCTGAGCCACCTCACGCGCTCATCAGAACAGATAGAGACGTCTTAGTATGTTCAATATTTTTGTTGATATTCCGGACATGCTGAGTTTCAAAAATAAGTTATGTTGGTCGATGGTGTCGAAAGCCGCCTTGCAATTTATGAACCAGATGTACATCTTTCGGTTTGCATCCTGTACTATTTGGCTATCGCCACCAGTATGAAAATTATGTCCACTGTTCTGTACCCTCTTCTAAGCCCCGCTTGGTATTCGCTGTGCACATTATACCTTTCTACCCATTCAGTCATGATCGAAGTAAGGAAGTATATCCTCATATAGCTTGCTGCGTCAGTGGCATTTCCTTTATTGTGTATCGGGAAAATAATGCTTTGCCGAAGACTTTCTGATGAATTCTATGTATTCCAAATTGTGTTGAATACCTTTGTTAAGCTATCAATAAATTTCTCTGGTGCATTTTTCAAGAATTATGCTTGTATCAGGTCGACTCCAGGGGCTTTGCAGTTCTTGAACTTGCTCACTAATACTTTAACTTCGATATTTCACGGTCCAGTTCTCTATTTACGTTGTATAAAAGAGCAACGTAGTGCTGTACAGCTTGGTTGTCCTGTAATAGCAGTTTTTTAAAGTGCTTCGCCAAGCTGGCACGCTCAGCCCTGATTTATTATGGACGCCGCTTGACCTCGTATGAAGGTGTAGCTTCCGTCCCCGTCGCTTTGCGTTCTGCCGTTTAGGACAGTGAGACTGTTCTCCTCGCAAATCTCTTTTATTTTATTTCCGTTGTTATCTAATTTTAGATGCTTTGCTGCCCTGACTAGCGTTTTGTATTTCCCTGCGTAGTCTTTTCGCACTGGATCACACTTATGTATTCCTATTCTGGCATTTAAGTTACTCACGACCATTAAGTTATCACTCGCGCACACTTGTATCGTGTCATACAACTGATCATTCTATCACCGAGACAGTATAGATTCCGCAAAGACAGCTCCACGGTGGACGCAATCGGCGAAGTATGTGAGATAGCGAAACGAGCTATTCATGGCACCCGATGGATGTACGAGAACAAAGACTGCGTTTAACTCACCCAATGGTTACCACATCCTTGAAGCATTGGCAAAATTCCAAGTACCGCGGTTTTTGCAGATAATCACCGCTGACTACCTTGAAGACCGAGTGCTCATATATGAGATAGATAAGAGGCCACGTGAGCACCAAATCACTGGAGGAGTTCCCCAATTATCGGTACTCGGCCCACTACTGTGGAACATCATGTATGATATAATCCTAACGATGGATAGCTAATAGGTGCCACGATGATAGGTTTTGCCGATGACATAGCACTTATCACAGTGGCAAAACACAAAGCAGAGGCAGAAGAAACCTGCAATGATGCAGTAGAGCGAGCCAGAACATGGCTATCCGGGAGGGGGTTAACACTAGCCACCCACAAAACAGAGGCGGTGCTCATAATCAGCAGGAAGGTAATGGAGACGGCCACGATCCGAGTAGGTTACTCTACTATCAGTTCCGGCTGAAGCTTGAAGTATCTGGGGGTCATGATTGACCATAGGCTCAGCTTCAAGCACCACATGGCGTATGAGAGTATCAAACCTGGCAAAACGGCAGTTGCCCTATCGCGCATCCTGCCAGACACTGTAGGGCCGAAGCAGCTGAGGCGAAAGCTTCTAGCGAGCGTCGTTAACTCGACTCTAATGTATGCTGCGACAATATGGGCGGACGCAATGAAGCAATAGACATATGCCCGAGAATGGGTGAGAGTATGCTGTGCATACAGAACGGTATCCCTAGACGCCACACTAGTTATAGCAGGAATGATCTCCCAATCCAGCTTCTGGCAAGTGAAGCCGCTGGGATCAGGACACAGCGAGAACTGGAGACTGCTGACCCAGAGACAAGATACGCAGCAAGGCAACGCATAATGTTGCAATGGCAAGACTCGTGGGAAACTAGCAACAAATAACGTTGGACCCATTAGCTTATCCCAGACCTGCAAAGCTGGCTGAGCCGCCGTCATGGACAAGTGGAGTGCCACCTGACCCAGCAATTGACGGGACATGGATGCTTTAAAGCCTATCTCCATAGGTTTAAGCTCCAGAGGACGACTCCTTCTGTGTGCTCTACGCGGGATTGTCGAAGACGTTGAACATTGCTTCTTCAAATGTCCACGCTTCCAGCAAGATCGGGTAGTTCTAAGCACCAAGCTTGGAAGGACACCAACTGTGGCAGAATGCCTAAAGGAGTCGGAAGAAAACTGGGCTGCAATAAACAACATGGCCGCAAAAATGACCATAAAACTGCGACACGAAGAAAGAGCATGCAAAGAAAAAAGATAAAAAGCATCCCCCCGGCGGAGTAATATCTACTGGTAGACAAGCCAGCCGGGATCCGGGAGAGGTGTGTTTGGCTTTAGAGCGATTAGAGTCGCTCACTCTGGCTTCGGCTGGGTCGGCATGAGCTTTCCTGTAATCACACAACATAAAAAAATATATATATACAATATATAACTGATCATTGTGGCCCTGCCCGCAATTGCAGTTGAGGTAGGTAAAGATTATGGTTAAATGTACGTCCTCGTTTATGATTTGTATGGATTGTGAGCCACATAAGTCCAGAAAACTGCAGCATCCAGATGAAGCTAGGTCTGTGTAGATGCGTCTCAGATGGCCACTACTTGTTCTTCTTCTGACAGCAGTTCTTACTACTGGCTCCCTCGTTGGTTTGGAGGTAGGGATCGCACTGCTGCATATTTTGGTCGATAAAAGTTTCATATGGGACAAAAATTTGGAATGCATTTATACATACATTTACAGAATTGACTAAATATTCAATTATTTGCTAAACCTGCTAATTTTAATATTGCTTTTTGTATGGGTTGATCTGCTAACTATCTCCTTCGTTGCTTTGTTGAAAAGTTGCGTGTATGTTAAATCGGCTTGATACAGTTGGGCGCCGTAAAGTTCCTTAAATGAAGGTGTTGTCGTTGTCGTTACTGCATGTACATATATACGATCCGCATCAAAGCTGCTTTTAAAGCTGCGTTAAAGCTGATAGAGCTCAATTTGACTAATTTTTAAATTTTTGATACTCTGTCTCTGTAACGGGCGCCCTTCGGTCCGTTGAGATCGTCAAGAATAAATCGCAATTCAGCTGCGATATTTTATAGTCGCTGCGATGGAAATGCATATCGGTTTTCTGAGATATAGAGGGCGCTAGATGATCTAGTTCCACCAGCTGTAGTTAAGAGTGCAGCTTAGAAAACATCTTCCAGGGCTTCTGCACTCACCGAACGTCATTTGTCACTCTCTCCCTCTCTCAGAAGAGGCTGCAGAGAGAAAGCTCTGGAATGCCGGTCTATAAAAGATAGTTGCAGCTGTACCCACGCTCTCTTTCTCAAAATTCTGTTCTTGGTGTGTCTGCAATTTTGTACCGTGTGTACCAGTGCGAAAAAAAATTAATCACGTGTGTGAAGGAAAAGACCGAGATTTCATCTTGAGGCATCCAGCATTTAAACCGATCCGAGTGATCAAACAATTCTTTCACTGGATTCGACACAAGAAAAGGTATGTGTGCTACCACATATTTCGGCCAGTTCGTTCATTTAACGGCATTTTCATTTCGGCAGAGTGCACATCGACTTTCTTGGCTTTCGCCCACGCCCCACGATCTAAGCATTGCCAACTCTGCTGCACGCATCTTGCCAAGCGGCAACTGCGGATTCTCGGGGGTGGGCTGATTTTTCGTCTGCGCTTCTTATTTGTGTCTTTGTGTGGCCAGTGCAGCCCCCACACGCATACATCGCTAGCGGAGCCCACCAATTCATCCAACCCACGCACTAGCACCCACAAATCGCTAAGCACCTCAACCCTGTGATGGAGTGGCAACCTACAAGTCGCTAGTCTATCATTCCGCACGGGTCTGAAACAGAAGGCAAAGTTCAAATCCAGCGCACTCTAGAGCATCTGCACTGCAGCCAGCACAGTGGCGCTCTTTGATTTTTTTGTGATTAGTTAAAATTTCTTTAATTTTCAAGTAATCTTCTGGTTCTGATTCAATCTTTTGCCTGCGTGCACGTTTTAAGATTTACATATAATATAGTTTGAGGAAAATTTGTCGGAAAAGTAAAAGTGCTGATCGTTGGATCCCTCTATAATAATTTTATTTTCCCAAAGCTCAGCCACAACATCAACACCGTTGGAAGGCCTTTCACCGTTGGAAAGTTTTGGTATGTGAGTCACCAGACATTTCGACCGATCTTATAAAAATGATCTGGGAAATAATTTAGAACCGAACATTAACCTAAATCAACAAGTATTTTCCCACATTTTTTGTCTTCATAACTTTTCTTAATTTTTTGGTATTACCTTTTTTTTGTATTTTTTTTAAGCATAAACATTTGTAGCCATTTAATTTTTGTTTCCCTTGAATATTTTTACGTTAGCATAGGAGACCAAGATGTTTACGATGAAATACAGTGAATTTATATGAACTTGCATTCTAATTATTTCGGAATCAGTAACTAGTCAATTTTTTTAACGGTGACCTGATGAACTAGGAGATAGCCATTTTATTAGGGGAAATTGGGAAAATCGTATATTGAATATCCAGGTAATGTGGGTAAAAAACGCGTTGGTCGGGTTACACCTTTAGATCACGCCAATACTTCGCAACTGTTTGGGAAAATGCATCCTTAAATAGCCGCAGTTTGGTTGAACTTGCTTCACCGTACCGAATTGTTTTGTTTTGGGAGTTTAGCTCCCATTGTAGTTTCAGCAGGGATCCTTAATTAAGATTATGTAGGCGAGAGTCCAGGTCCTAGCAAAACCCACCCCACCCCGAAAGAGCTAAGGGAAACATAGGGTCCCACCCCGCTCGGATACCTTCGACTCAGTATAGGAATATGGATGGAGGCCTAACCGCAAATGCGCTAGCTACACGATTCGTCCCAATATTCTCCCTAGATGATAACATAATTTTTGGCGCCTAACGTGGGGCTGATTTTCCACTTAAATTTAGGTCTGTAGTGAAATTACATCAAAGGAACAAAAGTTGGAAATAGCGGTCGTACACAACCAGATTAGGGCGAGCCGAATTTTTCAATATATTAATCAATATTCGCTCTGTGGAGTACAATAGGCACATAGGTACTATAAGCCAGAGTGGATGAAGGTAGGTTGGAGACCTCCGGCATAGGATTCGTAATAGCTAGCAATGAGTAAGGCCGTCGAATGTCCCACAAATGAATAATGTAAGGAATAGCAGCCAAACATCACCTACAGCAAAATCCGCCGTCTCAATTTTAGCTCAAATTAGTCATTTTTACCCGGAAAGGAAACAAAAAATACTCTTACGTACAAATCATTCGGAATACTTGTGTGGTTTGGCCTAGATCGAACACCCTGGCAATGATACTATGACAATGATATGTATTAGATCTCTGTAGTAATTCTTAGATTACACTTCCTAGTCCGATCACCGGTGAGGAAAAGTCTGGTGCCTGAAAACAAAGGCTAGCTTTTGGTATACATATCTGGATAAGATCGAATCGTC
>JAWNKY010002123.1:0-25959 GCA_035041765.1 Drosophila algonquin | reverse complement strand
TACTTATGAGTGCATTTACCCGTACTCATACATACATATATGTAGGTATCTTTTTTTTGTGGGCAGCAGGGGACTCTTTCTGGGTCACATATCAATAAAAGTGGAACGCTGAGGCGTTGTCATCCACAGGTCTCCACCAGTTGGGCATTTTCTGTAGATATTTTTTATGATCAATTAGGAGCATTTACAGTTCCCCTATTTCCACCATTTCCACCATTTTTATGTGTCATTTTGTGTTCATTTTATTGCATTTTTCATTAACTAACCGAAGAAAACATTTCATTTATTTTCCATCAATTTGATACTTCAGTTTTTTTCAGTTCTGCTGTTGTGGGAAATGTTCACATTTTTTATGACATTTAAATAAGTTTTTGTCAGCGTTTCGGATATCGAATTCTACTGCTGTCCGGTCATAAAATTGATTTCGGATTTTCCTTTACTCTACGAAGTTTCTAGTCTCCCCAAAACCAAACCAAAACCAATAAAATGCTTCAATTTTCAATCACAACAAACCCTGGAGGAAATCGCTTACATATGTTAAACAGGGTTTGGGGAAAGGGGGCGGGGTATGGGGGCCCTCTTTAATTGAGAATTTTGTTGGCTAAATTAATTGAGTGAGCGATCGCTCTGCTCGATCTTTCGGTACAGAAAAGATAGATGTTCCAGCCGCGATAACTAGCCGTAAAATGTAAAAGTTTTTTATTTGTCTAACTGTCGAAATCGGAGACGATCGAAGATAGAGATAGAGATCCATCCATCCGCTGGGGCATCGTCTGGGGAGGCTGTGCGATGTGGCGCCCGCCTGCCTTTAAATAGCGCCTGCCTTTGCCCGATGCGTAGCCATGCCCATAAACGTACTATGATCCGGACGCCCAATTAATGCGTCCGACGGCGAGAGTTGGCGGCTCATTAACACGCAGTTGGTTGGGGCTTTGGAATCGGTTTGGAATCGGCATCGACCACGTCGGGGGCTTTATTAATAATTCAAAGACACGGCCGTAACAGGCACGGGACAGCTCTGCTCTGTGGCTAGACTCTGCTGCTGCTGGCTGCTGCTGCTCCATAATGCATTACAAATTTCGATTTCGTAAACAGCTGTGTCTGTCCTGTCATATTCCCAAAGGACCACCACATCCAGTCCTTGGGCTGTCATGTCATTTGCATCCTGTAAATCGAATAATTCGACTATATTTGGTCAGGCGTTGTCTGCTTTAAAACAGAAGCAGACCAGACCCAGACCAGACCCCAGTTGAAGTTTCCTAAATACAGAGAATATTAAATTCCCCAGTCCTTGCCCCCTTTGCGATGCAAAATGCATTCATTTGCTTTATGTTGCTATAGCATTTCTTATCGATTCATTGACTGAATCCCGCGCGACAAGCGTGCGTCAGTCTATACCAGGTACAGCCCCCACCCCGCGACCCCCCTCAGCCTTGGCTCGTTTCCATCTTGATATACTTTTTGTGCCCGCCCCGAGGGACTTTGCGCGTTTTTCCTGCCACAGAATCAGTGCAAAGGCAATGGCAACAGAAACCTGCCACCAACAAAAGCAACAACAAACTACAGCTTCGGTCACTAAAAATGCGTTGCTTTGAGGCACAGACACACACACACACCACGTAGACAGTTTTTCCACCCATAAATCATTTTTATCAATTTCCGCTTGTCGCTGGCTTGGATTTTCTCCTTTTTCTTATTTTTTTGTATGTCAAAGGCTGTGCATTTAATTAACATAACAGCACTTATCCACTTTGACATTTTGACCAGGAAAATGAGTAGAGAATCCTGGTGGAGATTCAAGATCAAAGAGAGTTCCTAGAAGGCTCCTGCTGCTGCTGCGCCTTCGGGCTGTTATCAGAGGCGGCCTATAAATCATAAGCCACAACAATAGGACACACATTTGTTCAGCGAGGATTGTTCAGCAGATTCCTTAGTGCGTCGAGATGTGGCCTTTGTGGAGTTCCAAGGAAATACACAAAAACAACAAAGCTCAACTGCCTCTTAGATTTGCATAAAGTACGAAAATTCCTGGTTAGCCACTTGACAATGTCTAAAAACATTCCGCTGATGTTTCCTTTTAAGCATTGTCTCTCTGTCTCTGTCTCTCTCTGTGGGCCCAACAAGGTAGCTAGCCTCCAGACTCCATCCTCCTTCCCTTAGCTACCAGATCTCTCTCCAGTCTCTCATTATACATTCAAGGTCCTTCCTTTCGTATGGAGGCTGTGGGTGGAGCTGTAGCTGGAGCGTCTGTGGCGGCGGCCCTCGAAACTGTCAGCGGCACTCAGTGTCGAGTTTTCTTTATTAAACCCGACTGACTATATTTTAATAAGTTTGTTCATTCTCTGTGTTCTGTTCTTCCACCCAGGCCACCATTCCACTGCAATCGTTTAACCTTGATTGCGGACGCAGCGAAGCGGCAGCGGCAGCAGCAGCAGCCGCCACCAAATCGAATGTTGCCTCCTATATGCGCACCGTCTCGGCCCCGAATGGCCATCACGGAGTCGCTCCAGCAACAGTCGCCGCTCAGAGCCAGCGCAAGAGTCTGGTTGCCATGGAGTCGCTGCCGTCAGCTCATAAGCTGACAAATTTCCAAAGTGCATTGAAAATCTAGGAACTGGCAGCGGCGGCAACAGGTGAACCATCGACAGCAGGGACAGGCACAGCAGCAGCGACAGCGGCGACCACCATCGAGGATTTGAAATCTAGGCGACAGCGTCAATTGAGCAGCGGCGACATGGAAACAATGCCAATGCTGGCCCCAGCCTCGACAACGGCAACGTCAACGGCATCTATGCCCATGTCGATGCCAAAACGGGTGGGCATTAATCATGCGACCACAGGCTGCTCCTCCTCCTCCACGTCCTCCTCGTTGACGAACAGAAATGCCATAACCCCACCGCCAGCATCCGCATCGGCTGGACCAGGAGCTGCAACGACGACAGCAGCATCGATGAAAGGTACGGCCACGCCCGGCTATCTGGTGGATGTGACCAAAAAAGGATCCACATCGACAATTTGGACATCGGAGGAGTCCATACTCCGCAGCGTTGGCGCCGTCGATGAAGACAATAAGTGAGTATCGATCGTCCCAGGAATGAATCTGGCAATGAAGTCATTTAATCAATATTGATTTGTCAATCTGTCTTTCCCTCCCCCCTGCAGCTCCACTTCGTCGTCGTCGGCCTGCGAGGAGGCGACAGGTGTTCTCAGTTCCGGCAAATCGGGCATCTCCCTGGACTCTTCGGGCCTGGACAACGACAACAACGAGAGCGGCATTGGCACAGCCACCCCGCCCAAGGACATGTCCCACTGGAAGAGCCACCATCTGCAGCACCATCACCACCACCACCACCATCATCGAGCGGGAGACCGAAGTGGGCCGGACAACGAGTCGGTGAGCAGCCTGGAGGCCCTGCGCAAGATGAAGTTCCAGAAGAGCGGCTCGGTGGCCTCCTCCGACGATCCCGATCTCCTGGAGGTGCTCAGCCAGTGCGGCAGCGGCGGCGAGGGAGAGGCGGATGCCGCCAACGAGTCCCAGGACGATATGCTGGACGAGCCGGAGGCCGTGAAGCAAAAGTCCGGCGGGAAGCCAGCCAGCGACTACGACGAGTGCCACGACGAGTTCGAGCTGGGGCAACACATCTGCGACTGCGACTGCACGGACGGCGATGCCAGCAGCGCCAGTGGCGGCGGCACTGCCTCCATGGCCACGCCCGTGGTGCTGCGCCGCAAGTACATCGCCCCGCCGCCCATCCTGGTGCCCTGCGGCGGCCGTCAGCGCAGTCAGCGGAGCCACTCCCTGGACCACTACCACCAGCAGCTCCAGCTGATGCAGCCCCGCAAGCTGTTGCCGCGCAATGTCAAGGAGCGGACGCAGCTCTCGCTGGCCCTGCGACAGGAGCCCTTCCAGTCGCTGCTCTCGCCCACGGCCACCGCGGCCGCCACGCAGCTGCATCATTTCGTGGAGCTGCCGTCGCCGAGCAGCGCCTCGCTGCACAGCAACTTGGGCGACTCGGGCGGCATCCCAGAGCTTACCACCAAATCCAACTCGGCCCCGCTGCTGCTCAAGGAGCGCGAACTGAGCCGCCGATACGATGACTTTGCTGCCCACCATTTGGTGAGTACTCAACTGGAGTAGAGTCACTGCAGTCCCCCACTCCCCCACGAAAACTGATAGCCAAACGAGGGTGGTAGCATTATTTCCAAAGAGAATGAATGGAGAATGCTTCTTAAAGGGGAAAAGTATTGGGAGATTTCTGCTCATATAACAGCCAAAGGACATTGCAATGTAGATGTAGATGTAGATATTAGATATGTCTGTAATCCTTCATGCCTTGTAGGTCTGGCTTAGGTATAGACAGCAGGCTGGGAGAATAAAGTGAGCTTGTAAATGTCTAAAGTATAAACGAGTGTAATGTCAATGTTAAATGTAATGATAAAATGTGTTTAAAACCAGATTTATTTCACATTTTGAATTGAATCCAACAATCAGAAATATTGTAACGAGTGTGCAGATTGAAACCAGATTTATTTCACATTTTTGGTTTAGTTTTAACAATGGATAAAGAACCTTCCAAGGCCATGGTAAACATATACAAACCCTTTTAGAACTTATTGATACCCCCTCGCATAAACTTGATTGCCAGACATTAATGCTTATTCCGTCTCTCTCTCCCCCACAGACGCTGCGCTATTCCCGTTCGCAAAGTGATCGCTATTTAGCAGGTGAGTGCCTCTGCCTGTGGCCTGTGGCTGTGGCAACGAGTTCTTCTCCTTTTTTTTTTGTGCCACAGAGTAGAGCTAAATGAGTTATTTAAATGGGTCTCTACCCTGCCCTACCCCTTGGGGTGTCCATCGGGGAGAACCCACAACTAGCCGACCATCAAGGCTGAGACTGTCTGGACTGTCTGTGTGTCTGATTTGATGCCGTGGTGGTCCTGCCAGCCAATTAGCGGACTGTTATTAAAGCCTGAGTGGTTTATAATAACAGTGTGGTCGAGGCATGATTCATAATTTCTATAATTATGCGAGAGTCTGATCTATATATGATATGCTAGGGACTGGCAATGGTCCATTCCCGATTCCCATTCCCCATTCCATTTACCAATCATCGTTTATTTGGCTTTCATTTCGGCAAACAATTGCAGCAATAAGGCCATCGTTTAATTACTTTCATGTTCTTTTGGGGCAACAGCGGATGCAGCGGGGCAGGCGCTCTTTTTGCGAATATCCAACACTTCCGTCAACACTTGAATGGAACCCCCCCACAGTCCTGCGGTCCCCCAAAACCATTCCCCAAACCGAAAATGGCTGTCAATCTGTCAATTGTACAGACATAACTGGCTCTTCACTCTCCCTCACTCACTCTCCCTCTCTCTCTTACATAGACATATCTATCCACATATTGTGCCTGCTCTGTTGGGTGGGGATGGGGGGATGCTGCTGCTGCTGCTGCTGGGGAGGATGGTGATGATGATGGCACTCTTTGTGCTAAAAATGGCGTATAAATGAACAAAAAATTCAATCACAAACTGGACGGCAAAGTGCCCTCTCGACTGGCAGCAGCAAGCTTGTGCCGACTCTCACTCAAGCGAAAGCATCATTCAATTTCGCTTTTGCAGAATGACTGCGTCCTCTCCTTCTCACTATCGAATTATGCACAGACACAGACACACAAACACACACACACAAAGACAGGAGCAGTAGCACTCACAGTCAGAGCCATCACCAGGACACTGTCGCATCAGTGGAGAGCCGCTGGCTGGCGAGTGGTCTTCACCAGCACTGACGTCAGAATGGAGGCGCCACCGCCGCACATTGGTCATTCTGACATTATTGAGTGTTTGCTTGCCATTTCCCTTACCTTTCCATTTCCTTTCGCTTCACTGATGATGTCTCTTGTCTTCTGACGTCACTGGAGTGCGTCTTGAAGTGCCGAACGTGCCCTTCTGGAAAGGTCGCTGGTCCCAATGGCAATCACAGTCACAGTTCCAGTCCTGGTA
The DNA here is from genome assembly GCA_035041765.1 of Drosophila algonquin. Lineage (NCBI taxonomy): Eukaryota > Metazoa > Arthropoda > Insecta > Diptera > Drosophilidae > Drosophila > Drosophila algonquin. The sequence continues at coordinate 19,957 of JAWNKY010002123.1, read as the reverse complement.
TTTTCCTTCAGTATATTATCATTATGTTTATTCTCGCATTATGCGTATTTACGAGTATATTGCCAATTTTTTGTGTGCTTTTTTCATTGCGTATACGCCCCGATGTCAATAATGACCGACTCGAAATGGAGAAAGGGAGCACAACAATCTGTGTGCCGGGATTGTATCAGAGGGGGGGGGGAGTGTGGGGTTGGGCTCATCATTGTTGTTCCATAACGGAAGCAGACATCTCCCAAGTAGCTCTCTCTCTCTCTCTCTCTCTTCTCTGTCTGTTGTTTATTTTATTGAAAAGATTAACACACACACCCACACACAGACACTCATACAGTATATATCGTGATTTATATCTGATATTGCACAAATACAAATGACCAGCATTTATATACTTATTATTCCACATACATATATGAGTGTGTCTCTTTTTTCTATATAAAGTATCTATATAAAGTGGCTATGGCTCAAGAGAATAAACGGAATATAATGCCCCGATGTCGAGCATGTGTCCATGTCGTGTTCCGTCTTCCGCACCAAGTCATACCCACCCCTTGGAGAGGGGGGAAGATTAATGAGAAATAATGTAACCGTGACTGGCAATGATTTCTTCTGTGTTCATAATTTTCCTGTTTACCCAATTAATCGGCCTATCATCGTCGTATGCGTTTGAGCTTTCAGAGACGGGGGGAACACCGCTGGGAAAACTCTCCATAAAAAAGTGAAGTGTAATCCCTAAGTAAACCTCTGGCAGCTGTTTTCACAAAGGGCCTGCACTTGTTCGATTCGCAATTGTTAGAACTATTGAGCAAAGCAAATGTGTTTGCTGCGAAACCAACTGAATAATCAAAGTGTCGTTCGTGGAGTGTGCCTTTCCATAGACATAAATCATGCAACAAAGCAAAGGCTCAACCTTGAAACTTATCTGGCAACAACTGGGCCAAAACCCAACCAACTGTGGCCGCCCCACACCCAAAGGACCTCTGCCTACAGCAGGGAGCAACAGGTGCGATTGTTTTGGCCAAGGCAATTCCTGTAAATGTATGCATTTTAATGAATGCCCACGCCCCATGCCCCATGCCCATAAAAGCCAAACTAAAACATAAGCTGACATTTCCTCTCTCTCTCTCTCTCTCTCTCTCTCTCTCTCTCTCTCTCTGTGGTTGGGGGTGTCCTTTCTGTTAACATGAAAATGAAATAAACCTCATCAACGGCCAACAACAGGCGGCTGTTCTTCAATTTATTTATTTATTTGCTTGTGCACGGCCCCGTCCGGTCTTTGCCGTCCTGTCCGGTCCTCAGGCTTTGGCCCTGGCCAACTAACCACAGAAAATAATAAGCGATTGTGGCGCCGATACGCACCCCATGATGGTTTCCCCCCGACCCCTAACCCCCAGCACCACCAACCGCCCACCACCTCCCACTTAAGCACCTACAATTAGCTATTTTGGGATTAAGAATGCGGGGCATGGCTATTTCCAGCACAGCCTGGACCCATCAGTCGACGGCTCTCTATTCATCGAGGGGGAGGGAGGGGGCGGAATAGTAATGGAAATCGGAATGGCAACAAGTGTTCAGACAGCAGCAGCAGCAGACATCTAATATGGCCAGTCGTTGTCTGTCATTTGCAACTCTGGTTGCAACTGCCAGTCTGCCAGTCTGCCAGTCAGTCAGTCCATCACTCTATTCAATCACTCAGTCGGACGACAGTCAGTCTGCTATCTACATAAATGTATATCGTCTCCCCACCACCACCATCATAATCATTTTCTTTACACTCAAATGAAATTGCGCGCCAGTCAGGCAAAGCCATTCATTTAAATAAAGAAAATTGTTTTGCATGCAGTAATAAATGGAAAAAAATTATTATACAATTAATATATGTACGACGACTGCCGAGTATATTTGGGGAACGAGCAAAAAACAAGAGAGAGGCAGGCAAAAAACGGAGCAACAAACAAAGTAAATTATAGCCGGTACCTGCCTCCACGGTTCGTGCCTCCAAAAAAATAGGTACCTATATGTATATATGTATATATATTACCGCTTACATTGTATACATCAGATCAGCGGCTATGGCCAATTGGTATCTCATATTTATGGCATTCTGAGGTACACACTTCCGAGTTCAGGCCCCCAGTTCGGGGGAATACACTCACTCGTACAAAGGGGGGGAAGTATAGCCAGCTTTTTTGAGTGCTTTTTGTAGTCCCTAGTTGTCAGGTATTTGGTTACAAAACTGCATCAGTTTTAATTGAATTTTCCAGTTAAATGAGAACAATTTCTACCATGAAAATCTATGCAAATATCCCTGTAATCCTTTAGTCCAATCGATGCGATTTTGTCAGAGAAGCAGCTAGAAAACTAGGAGGGGGTGCTCTTACTTCTACTTTTTCTACTCCCAATTCCTGGAATAAATTTATACACGATACCCACGTCGTTAGTCAAAATTGTAAGTTTTTAATTGCCGTTTTTAATTGCTGTTGCTAGCAGCATCTCCTAGGGAAAACCTTCTACATTTTCATAGTCCAAAGTCAAAGGATTTTCGCGGTCCACTGCAGACGAAGCTCAAATGTCCTGTTCTAAATTCCAGGAATTTTCTTTGAGATATGAGTGGTTTTTTGAGTGTGTTTTTCTAATGCCTTTTGCTGGAAAAAGCAAAGCATTCCCAAAATGCATTTGATTTTGTTTTTTTTGTCCTTTGTCCTCTTTGTCCTGCCTTCTTCTGAGAAAACCCATCGACAAATGCATTACCTGATTACCTTTGACATTCGCATCGTTTCCGTGTCCCTTGGGACTGCGTGGGTGGGCCATCTAGATTCCACCTGTTACCATTTAAAAGATATCTTGTTTGTATGTTGTTGCTATTTGAATTGCAAATACATTGTCTCTACCACTTCTAGGCTATAAGAATATACATATACAGCCATTTTCAACAAGTGCTCTGCTCTTTCAAATGCTTTGTTTGGTTGTTTTTTAATTGTTTGGTTTTTTATGCTTGTTTTTTGCGAAAATCGCTTGTTGCCCAAATTATATTTCTGCAGATTGGAATTTATTCTTTTCCTAGATATGCCACAAATTGATATCTAAAAAGCGTTACCCTTTATTTTGGCAATCAAAACTCTTTGGAAGGAAAGCGCATTCTCAGCTTGCATTTCTCTTTCTTTTGTCAACAGGAAACCCCCGACATACCCTGAGAAATAGCTGACACAATTTTGGGGCCACATGGTGCATGGTGGAGTTCATGTGGGCGCCTCTGATATTTCCCTGTGTGTGTCAGAGGCAGGCACTGAAGCTGTCATATTTTGTCGTAATCGCAGCAGGTAAAAGTGTCAATTAAAACGCTTAAGCTGAGGTCTGAATCGACTGCACTAATTATGGCCAAGAATGTGGTTGGCTGCCTGATACAGTCTTTCAGTCCGACAGTCAGTCAGACTGTCAGTCAGTCAGTCAGTGGGTCTCTCTGCGGGCAATGATTTATAAGCTACCAAAAGACAGCATAAATCAAAGACAACATCAACCTTATCGAGGGCACAAGTGCGTGCCTGGATTGCCAAAAAAAACAACGACACGTTGGACAGAGGACAGAGGACAGAACTGTCAATGAAAGTAAAGCAGCAGCAGCAGCAAAACAGTTGTATTTTATACGAGAGTACAAGCCGCGTTCGAAAGGAGCCAAAAAGGAGAATGAACTGGGTCAATATGCCGCCCTGTGGCCAGCGGCCAGCAGATCGCACAGAGATCCGCAGAGAACACTTCACTTTGGCCAACAGCCAGGCTGCTGCTGCTGCTGCAGCTGTCAACAAACAGAGCAGAGCAGGGCAGACGTTGCATGAGGCAGACCCGGTGGAACCCAGACCCAAGCCCAAAACGCCCCAATTTAGTTTGTGGCCATGTTTATGAGGGTCTCCCTCTGCGAAAGTGAATCTTGTACACGAGTGTGGTGGCAGGGAAACGCAATGCGCTTAATGATGATGAACCATGCAGATGCAGCAGTTGCAGCAACAGATGTGGCAAGCCAGACTCAGACTCGGATGCAGACACGGACAAAAGACCGCGACACACAAAAAGCTTTTCACGCAGCTCAACGAGCTGCAGAGAGACGGACACGGAGAACGGACACTTTTGACTTAAGTAGAACTTGCAAATCACTGCAAGGCAAACAAACACGACGGCTGGATACCAAGACAACAGAAGAGGCAGGAGGCAGGAGAGGAGGAGGCGACCATGGGGCTGGGCAGGCGTTTAAGTGTTTTGATTTGATAATTATTATCAGTGCGCATGCGTGACCGCAGGCAGGCAAACAGGCAGTGAGGCCCTGTCCAGTCCCAGAGTCAGTCAGGGGCATGTCCAATCGATTTGCGATAGTCTGACACACACACACACACACTCGATCAAGTACTTATGAGTGCATTTACCCGTACTCATACATACATATATGTAGGTATCTTTTTTTTGTGGGCAGCAGGGGACTCTTTCTGGGTCACATATCAATAAAAGTGGAACGCTGAGGCGTTGTCATCCATAGGTCTCCACCCGTTGGGCATTTTCTGTAGATATTTTTTATGATCAATTAGGAGCATTTACAGTTCCCCTATTTCCACCATTTCCACCATTTTTATGTGTCATTTTGTGTTCATTTTATTGCATTTTTCATTAACTAACCGAAGAAAACATTTCATTTATTTTCCATCAATTTGATACTTCAGTTTTTTTCAGTTCTGCTGTTGTGGGAAATGTTCACATTTTTTATGACATTTAAATAAGTTTTTGTCAGCGTTTCGGATATCGAATTCTACTGCTGTCCGGTCATAAAATTGATTTCGGATTTTCCTTTACTCTACGAAGTTTCTAGTCTCCCCAAAACCAAACCAAAACCAATAAAATGCTTCAATTTTCAATCACAACAAACCCTAGAGGAAATCGCTTACATATGTTAAACAGGGTTTGGGGAAAGGGGGCGGGGTATGGGGGCCCTCTTTAATTGCTCGCTCTGCTCGATCTTTCGGTACAGAAAAGATAGATGTTCCAGCCGCGATAACTAGCCGTAAAATGTAAAAGTTTTTTATTTGTCTAACTGTCGAAATCGGAGACGATCGAAGATAGAGATAGAGATCCATCCATCCGCTGGGGCATCGTCTGGGGAGGCTGTGGCGGCTGTGGCGGCTGTGGCGCCCGCCTGCCTTTAAATAGCGCCTGCCTTTGCCCGATGCGTAGCCATGCCCATAAACGTACTATGATCCGGACGCCCAATTAATGCGTCCGACGGCGAGAGTTGGCGGCTCATTAACACGCAGTTGGTTGGGGCTTTGGAATCGGTTTGGAATCGGCATCGACCACGTCGGGGGCTTTATTAATAATTCATAGACATGGCCGTAACAGGCACGGGACAGCTCTGCTCTGTGGCTAGACTCTGCTGCTGCTGGCTGCTGCTGCTCCATAATGCATTACAAATTTCGATTTCGTAAACAGCTGTGTCTGTCCTGTCATATTCCCAAAGGACCACCACATCCAGTCCTTGGGCTGGCATGTCATCCGCATCCTGTAAATCGAATAATTCGACTATATTTGGTCAGGCGTTGTCTGCTTTAAAACAGAAGCAGACCAGACCCAGACCAGACCCCAGTTGAAGTTTCCTAAATACAGAGAATATTAAATTACCCAGTCCTTACCCCCTTTGCGATGCAAAATGCATTCATTTGCTTTATGTTGCTATAGCATTTCTTATCGATTCGTTGACTGAATCCTGCGCGACAAGCGTGCGTCAGTCAATACCAGGTACAGCCCCCACCCCGCGACCCCCCTCAGCCTTGGCTCGTTCCCATCTTGATATACTTTTTGTGCCCGCCCCGAGGGACTTTGCGCGTTTTTCCTGCCACAGAATCAGTGCAAAGGCAATGGCAACAGAAACCTGCCACCAACAAAAGCAACAACAAACTACAGCTTCGGTCACTAAAAATGCGTTGCTTTGAGGCACAGACACATACACACACCACGTAGACAGTTTTTCCACCCATAAATCATTTTTATCAATTTCCGCTTGTCGCTGGCTTGGATTTTCTCCTTTTTCTTATTTTTTTGTATGTCAAAGGCTGTGCATTTAATTAACATAACAGCACTTATCCACTTTGACATTTTGACCAGGAAAATGAGTGGAGATCCTGGTGGAGATTCAAGATCAAAGAGAGTTCCTAGAAGGCTCCTGCTGCTGCTGCGCCTTCGGGCTGTTATCAGAGGCGGCCTATAAATCATAAGCCACAACAATAGGACACACATTTGTTCAGCGAGGATTGTTCAGCAGATTCCTTAGTGCGTCGAGATGTGGCCTTTGTGGAGTTCCAAGGAAATACACAAAAACAACAAAGCTCAACTGCCTCTTAGATTTGCATAAAGTACGAAAATTCCTGGTTAGCCACTTGACAATGTCTAAAAACATTCCGCTGATGTTTCCTTTTAAGCATTGTCTCTCTGTCTCTGTCTCTCTCTGTGGGCCCAACAAGGTAGCTAGCCTCCAGACTCCATCCTCCTTCCCTTAGCTACCAGATCTCTCTCCAGTCTCTCATTATACATTCAAGGTCCTTCCTTTCGTATGGAGGCTGTGGGTGGAGCTGTAGCTGGAGCGTCTGTGGCGGCGGCCCTCGAAACTGTCAGCGGCACTCAGTGTCGAGTTTTCTTTATTAAACCCGACTGACTATATTTTAATAAGTTTGTTCATTCTCTGTGTTCTGTTCTTCCACCCAGGCCACCATTCCACTGCAATCGTTTAACCTTGATTGCGGACGCAGCGAAGCGGCAGCGGCAGCAGCAGCAGCCGCCACCAAATCGAATGTTGCCTCCTATATGCGCACCCTCTCGGCCCCGAATGGCCATCACGGAGTCGCTCCAGCAACAGTCGCCGCTCAGAGCCAGCGCAAGAGTCTGGTTGCCATGGAGTCGCTGCCGTCAGCTCATAAGCTGACAAATTTCCAAAGTGCATTGAAAATCTAGGAACTGGCAGCGGCGGCAACAGGTGAACCATCGACAGCAGGGACAGGCACAGCAGCAGCGACAGCGGCGACCACCATCGAGGATTTGAAATCTAGGCGACAGCGTCAATTGAGCAGCGGCGACATGGAAACAATGCCAATGCTGGCCCCAGCCTCGACAACGGCAACGTCAACGGCATCTATGCCCATGTCGATGCCAAAACGGGTGGGCATTAATCATGCGACCACAGGCTGCTCCTCCTCCTCCACGTCCTCCTCGTTGACGAACAGAAATGCCATAACCCCACCGCCAGCATCCGCATCGGCTGGACCAGGAGCTGCAACGACGACAGCAGCATCGATGAAAGGTACGGCCACGCCCGGCTATCTGGTGGATGTGACCAAAAAAGGATCCACATCGACAATTTGGACATCGGAGGAGTCCATACTCCGCAGCGTTGGCGCCGTCGATGAAGACAATAAGTGAGTATCGATCGTCCCAGGAATGAATCTGGCAATGAAGTCATTTAATCAATATTGATTTGTCAATCTGTCTTTCCCTCCCCCCTGCAGCTCCACTTCGTCGTCGTCGGCCTGCGAGGAGGCGACAGGTGTTCTCAGTTCCGGCAAATCGGGCATCTCCCTGGACTCTTCGGGCCTGGACAACGACAACAACGAGAGCGGCATTGGCACAGCCACCCCGCCCAAGGACATGTCCCACTGGAAGAGCCACCATCTGCAGCACCATCACCACCACCACCACCATCATCGAGCGGGAGACCGAAGTGGGCCGGACAACGAGTCGGTGAGCAGCCTGGGAGGCCCTGCGCAAGATGAAGTTCCAGAAGAGCGGCTCGGTGGCCTCCTCCGACGATCCCGATCTCCTGGAGGTGCTCAGCCAGTGCGGCAGCGGCGGCGAGGGAGAGGCGGATGCCGCCAACGAGTCCCAGGACGATATGCTGGACGAGCCGGAGGCCGTGAAGCAAAAGTCCGGCGGGAAGCCAGCCAGCGACTACGACGAGTGCCACGACGAGTTCGAGCTGGGGCAACACATCTGCGACTGCGACTGCACGGACGGCGATACCAGCAGCGCCAGTGGCGGCGGCACTGCCTCCATGGCCACGCCCGTGGTGCTGCGCCGCAAGTACATCGCCCCGCCGCCCATCCTGGTGCCCTGCGGCGGCCGTCAGCGAAGTCAGCGGAGCCACTCCCTGGACCACTACCACCAGCAGCTCCAGCTGATGCAGCCCCGCAAGCTGTTGCCGCGCAATGTCAAGGAGCGGACGCAGCTCTCGCTGGCCCTGCGACAGGAGCCCTTCCAGTCGCTGCTCTCGCCCACGGCCACCGCGGCCGCCACGCAGCTGCATCATTTCGTGGAGCTGCCGTCGCCGAGCAGCGCCTCGCTGCACAGCAACTTGGGCGACTCGGGCGGCATCCCAGAGCTTACCACCAAATCCAACTCGGCCCCGCTGCTGCTCAAGGAGCGCGAACTGAGCCTCCGATACGATGACTTTGCTGCCCACCATTTGGTGAGTACTCAACTGGAGTAGAGTCACTGCAGTCCCCCACTCCCCCACGAAAACTGATAGCCAAACGAGGGTGGTAGCATTATTTCCAAAGAGAATGAATGGAGAATGCTTCTTAAAGGGGAAAAGTATTGGGATATTTCTGCTCATATAACAGCCAAAGGACATTGCAATGTAGATGTAGATGTAGATATTAGATATGTCTGTAATCCTTCATGCCTTGTAGGTCTGGCTTAGGTATAGACAGCAGGCTGGGAGAATAAAGTGAGCTTGTAAATGTCTAAAGTATAAAGGAGTGTAATGTCAATGTTAAATGTAATGATAAAATGTGTTTAAAACCAGATTTATTTCACATTTTGAATTGAATCCAACAATCAGAAATATTGTAACGAGTGTGCAGATTGAAACCAGATTTATTTCACATTTTTGGTTTAGTTTTAACAATGGATAAAGAACCTTCCAAGGCCATGGTAAACATATACAAACCCTTTTAGAACTTATTGATACCCCCTCGCATAAACTTGATTGCCAGACATTAATGCTTATTCCGTCTCTCTCTCCCCCACAGACGCTGCGCTATTCCCGTTCGCAAAGTGATCGCTATTTAGCAGGTGAGTGCCTCTGCCTGTGGCCTGTGGCTGTGGCAACGAGTTCTTCTCCTTTTTTTTTTGTGCCACAGAGTAGAGCTAAATGAGGTATTTAAATGGGTCTCTACCCTGCCCTACCCCTTGGGGTGTCCATCGGGGAGAACCCACAACTAGCCGACCATCAAGGCTGAGACTGTCTGGACTGTCTGTGTGTCTGATTTGATGCCGTGGTGGTCCTGCCAGCCAATTAGCGGACTGTTATTAAAGCCTGAGTGGTTTATAATAACAGTGTGGTCGAGGCATGATTCATAATTTCTATAATTATGCGAGAGTCTGATCTATATATGATATGCTAGGGACTGGCAATGGTCCATTCCCGATTCCCGATTCCTCGACATATCTATCCACATATTGTGCCTGATCTGTTGGGTGGGGATGGGGGGATGCTGCTGCTGCTGCTGCTGGGGAGGATGGTGATGATGATGGCACTCTTTGTGCTAAAAATGGCGTATAAATGAACAAAAAATTCAATCACAAACTGGACGGCAAAGTGCCCTCTCGACTGGCAGCAGCAAGCTTGTGCCGACTCTCACTCAAGCGAAAGCATCATTCAATTTCGCTTTTGCAGAATGACTGCGTCCTCTCCTTCTCACTATCGAATTATGCACAGACACAGACACACAAACACACACACACAAAGACAGGAGCAGTAGCACTCACAGTCAGAGCCATCACCAGGACACTGGCATCAGTGGAAGCCGCTGGATGGCGCAGTGGTAATCTAGAGCAATGACGTCAGAATGGAGGCGCCACCGCCGCACATTGGTCATTTCATGAGCATTATTTGAGTGTTTGCTTGCCATTTCCCTTACCATTTCCCATTTCCTTTCGCTTCACTGATGATGTCTCTCTGTCTTCTGACGTCACTGGAGTGACGTCTTGACCAGAGTGCCAGAACGTGCCCTTCTGGAAAGGTCGCTGGTCCCAATGGCAATCACAGTCACAGTTCCAGTCCTGGTATTTTCCTTCAGTATATTATCATTATGTTTATTCTCGCATTATGCGTATTTACGAGTATATTGCCAATTTTTTGTGTGCTTTTTTCATTGCGTATACGCCCCGATGTCAATAATGACCGACTCGAAATGGAGAAAGGGAGCACAACAATCTGTGTGCCGGGATTGTATCAGAGGGGGGAGGGGGAGTGTGGGGTTGGGCTCATCATTGTTGTTCCATAACGGAAGCAGACATCTCCCAAGTAGCTCTCTCTCTCTCTCTCTCTTTCTCTGTCTGTTGTTTATTTTATTGAAAAGATTAACACACACACCCACACACAGACACTCATACAGTATATATCGTGATTTATATCTGATATTGCACAAATACAAATGACCAGCATTTATATACTTATTATTCCACATACATATATGAGTGTGTCTCTTTTTTCTATATAAAGTGGCTATGGCTCAAGAGAATAAACGGAATATAATGCCCCGATGTCGAGCATGTGTCCATGTCGTGTTCCGTCTTCCGCACCAAGTCATACCCACCCCTTGGAGAGGGGGGAAGATTAATGAGAAATAATGTAACCGTGACTGGCAATGATTTCTTCTGTGTTCATAATTTTCCTGTTTACCCAATTAAACTCTCCATAAAAAAGTGAAGTGTAATCCCTAAGTAAACCTCTGGCAGCTGTTTTCACAAAGGGCCTGCACTTGTTCGATTCGCAATTGTTAGAACTATTGAGCAAAGCAAATGTGTTTGCTGCGAAACCAACTGAATAATCAAAGTGTCGTTCGTGGAGTGTGCCTTTCCATAGACATAAATCATGCAACAAAGCAAAGGCTCAACCTTGAAACTTATCTGGCAACAACTGGGCCAAAACCCAAAAAACTGTGGCCGCCCCACACCCAAAGGACCTCTGCCTACAGCAGGGAGCAACAGGTGCGATTGTTTTGGCCAAGGCAATTCCTGTAAATGTATGAATTTTAATGAATGCCCACGCCCCATGCCCCATGCATGCCCATAAAAGCCAATCTAAAACATAAGCTGACATTTCCTTCTCTCTCTCTCTCTCTCTCTCTCTCTCTCTGTGGTTGGGGGTGTCCTTTCTGTTAACATGAAAATGAAATAAACCTCATTAACGGCCAACAACAGGCGGCTGTTCTTCAATTTATTTATTTATTTGCTTGTGCACGGCCCCGTCCGGTCTTTGCCGTCCTGTCCGGTCCTCAGGCTTTGGCCCTGGCCAACTAACCACAGAAAATAATAAGCGATTGTGGCGCCGATACGAGCTGTATGGAAAAGAGCTACCATCCCATTCCCATACCCATAACGGAACCCTAAAGAATCACAAGAGAAGAAGAAGGAGAAGAAAAACAGCAGTACATCATTCGCTGACAGAACAGAACACAGAAACATTGCTCATACGCCCCGTGTTACTGTTTGCTGTGGCTGTGCCGGTGGCCTCCCTCAATGATGCTTCGTGTTTTCGGTTCGGCTGCACTCGGGCCGAGCCGTACGTCTCGCCATTTTGGCCCGAGCGGTCGGGTTGGCAAATTCATTAGTGCTCTTACAGGCGCCGTGCACGGTTGTTGATTCTCGTGGCCGCAACGGGTGGAAAAACTCTCTCTCGCTCTCTCTATCTCTCACTCGGGGTGGAGCGCGCGTCGACGCCGACGACTCGGCATTTTGAAAATATACACAAAATCAAAGGAAACTACTACAAGTGTGTGTCAGTGTATGCCCGTGTGTGTGTGTGTCCAATGTACAATGGATTATCTCCCAGGGTTTCAGTAGTTTCTTCTATGGATCTGGCCTGAACTGAACCTCTTTTGGGCAAAAACCAAGCAACTACTGTAGCAGGCCTATTGGCCCATTGGGAATTTTCAGTCATTAGAGTGCAGACACCGCCAAGACGGCGCTTCCCAAGCTGGCCAATATGCAACGCCGCATGTCCATCACCATACGCGAGTACAAGTTCTTCAGGAGCTTCTCGCAGAAGTTCGAGAATTGGCCCAAGCGCAAGGCCGAGGCGTAATGGCGGAAAATGCGCGAACGCAAGATTGCAGGTGAGATTGCGCGAGAGCAAATGTGGGCTTTCCATTCCACGCCTCAAGGGCAGATTTGTTTTGCTTTTGCCAGCGGTGGCTGGCCGGTTGGAAAATTATGAAAATTACTTCAGTTTTGTATTTTTTGTATACAATTTGGAAAAATATTTGAGTGCCTGTCTTCGGCTGTGGCGGGTTGTGTGGCAAGGAATGCGCGCGCGCCACTTTTGCTGCTGTTTATTGTTTTTCCGCACCCCATGATGGTTTCCCACCGACCCCTAACCCCCAGCACCACCAACCGCCCACCACCTCCCACTTAAGCACCTACAATTAGCTATTTTGGGATTAAGAATGCGGGGCATGGCTATTTCCAGCACAGCCTGGACCCATCAGTCGACGGCTCTCTATTCATCGAGGGGGAGGGAGGGGGCGGAATAGTAATGGAAATCGGAATGGCAACAAGTGTTCAGACAGCAGCAGCAGCAGACATCTAATATGGCCAGTCGTTGTCTGTCATTTGCAACTCTGGTTGCAACTGCCAGTCTGCCAGTCTGCCAGTCAGTCAGTCCATCACTCTATTCAATCACTCAGTCGGACGACAGTCAGTCTGCTATCTACATAAATGTATATCGTCTCCCCACCACCACCATCATAATCATTTTCTTTACACTCAAATGAAATTGCGCGCCAGTCAGGCAAAGCCATTCATTTAAATAAAGAAAATTGTTTTGCATGCAGTAATAAATGGAAAAAAATTATTATACAATTAATATATGTACGACGACTGCCGAGTATATTTGGGGAACGAGCAAAAAACAAGAGAGAGGCAGGCAAAAAACGGGGCAACAAACAAAGTAAATTATAGCCGGTACCTGCCTCCACGGTTCGTGCCTCCAAAAAAATAGGTACCTATATGTATATATGTATATATATTACCGCTTACATTGTATACATCAGATCAGCGGCTATGGCCAATTGGTATCTCATATTTATGGCATTCCGAGGTACACACTTCCGAGTTCAGGCCCCCAGTTCGGGGGAATACACTCACTCGTACAAAGGGGGGGAAGTATAGCCAGCTTTTTTGAGTGCTTTTTGTAGTCCCTAGTTGTCAGGTATTTGGTTACAAAACTGCATCAGTTTTAATTGAATTTTCCAGTTAAATGAGAACAATTTCTACCATGAAAATCTATGCAAATATCCCTGTAATCCTTTAGTCCAATCGATGCGATTTTGTCAGAGAAGCAGCTAGAAAACTAGGAGGGGGTGCTCTTACTTCTACTTTTTCTACTCCCAATTCCTGGAATAAATTTATACACGATACCCACGTCGTTAGTCAAAATTGTAAGTTTTTAATTGCCGTTTTTAATTGCTGTTGCTAGCAGCATCTCCTAGGGAAAACCTTCTACATTTTCATAGTCCAAAGTCAAAGGATTTTCGCGGTCCACTGCAGACGAAGCTCAAATGTCCTGTTCTAAATTCCAGGAATTTTCTTTGAGATATGAGTGGTTTTTTGAGTGTGTTTTTCTAATGCCTTTTGCTGGAAAAAGCAAAGCATTCCCAAAACGCATTTGATTTTGTTTTTTTTTGTCCTTTGTCCTCTTTGTCCTGCCTTCTTCTGAGAAAACCCATCGACAAATGCATTACCTGATTACCTTTGACATTCGCATCGTTTCCGTGTCCCTTGGGACTGCGTGGGTGGGCCATCTAGATTCCACCTGTTACCATTTAAAAGATATCTTGTTTGTATGTTGTTGCTATTTAAATTGCAAATACATTTTCTCTGCCACTTCTAGGCTATAACAATATACATATACAGCCATTTTCAACAAGTGCTCTGCTCTTTCAAATGCTTTGTTTGGTTGTTTTTTAATTGTTTGGTTTTTTTTGCTTGTTTTTTGCGAAAATCGCTTGTTGCCCAAATTATATTTCTGTTGTGCGCTCAGCGGGAAATCCGCTCGCCTCACCGTCTAATACGCTGACATTAAAATCGCATTAAAAGCTCAATCATCTGTTGTATTTGGTTGAAGTATTTTCCAGGCAAAAAAACAGTGCTCAAGGGTTGTGTTCTTTGGGCTGTACTCTGAGTACTTGTCCCACACCACACCACTCCCCTCCTTCTTTTACAGAGTAGTTATGCTCAAGAGTTTACATGCCGCCCCAAGCGAGCAAATGTGTGGCAGGCAGGCAGGCAGTGAGGCAGGCAGCCAGTGAGGCGAACAATCAGCCCAACACATTGCTGAAGAGTTCACAGCAAATTAAGCTGACGTCCAGCCACTTGTTGCACCCAGTCTTGGCACTCCCCCTTTCAGAAGAGAGCAGAACAGGAGGGGTGAACAGGAGGTAAGGGGAGTGTAAGTAGCCTGGAGGATGGGCCCTCCATTTATGGGCCAGTAAAATGTATAAATAACTTGATCCTTTGCCAGGCAGAAGGTTGGCAGGCAGAAGGCTGGCAGGCAGGAAGAGCTTTGTGTGCCCAGTGAGAAGGAAAAGGTTCCACATGTTGTCGGAGTTGCCATTGCTATTTATACTACAGCCATCGAACATCTCTGTCTTTGTGTGTGTGTGTGTGGGGGAGGGCAACTCTGTTCCGAAAGGAAACTGAAATTACAAGTTCAAGTGTAGAAATTTGTGCAGTTTTCTCGGTTCTATTTCTATTTCTGGTATGGTGTGTGAGCCATTTATAATTAATACTCAACTCTGGCACAGAGCATTCTCTTTGATGGCTTACCAAGGCAACGTGACATTTAAATGCAGCTACAGAGGACAGATGCAATGGCAGCAGGAGCCAAGCGGCAAGCGGGAAGTGGCAAACAATTAATTAATGGCAAGACACCTACGACACCGACGAAAATTAAAGGCAAACAACAACAACAAAAACAACGAGTTCTGCACTTTGTTGCATTATTTATCTAAATTCACGCCATTCATTTACCATTTACCTTCCCGTATCTAAAATAATCGGTTTGTTCCCGCGTGCAGTGCAATTTTCAGTCTCTATATGGCAGGCAGCATAATTTGCCATATGGAAAGCGTTTAGCGCGGGTTGGGGGTGGGGTAGGGAAAATTAACGGAAAATTGCTGAATAATGTTGGCCAGAGCCTGTGGCAAGTGAATTACCTTTCAATTAGTGTCCAACACGAAGTAAATTCAATTTACAATATACATTTACCCGGGATAAAGGTCAAAGCTTTTACACAGCCGCCAGCCCACCCGAAAAGTTTTTGGTCGCATAATCACGTTAAATCAGTTTAAAGTGTTTGGGCACAGAAATGAAATTTGTGTTTGCATCTGCGGCAGATGCGTAACCAAGGCGACATAGAGATGGATGCAATGATGCCACAGTGAGGCAGATGCCACAGTTGTGCCACCCATAGCCCCACCACCCCTTTGGCATAACTAGTCCGACGCTTGTAAGCCATAATCAAGTCTGTATCTGTGTGTGCCATCTACCATACATTGTCATGCCGCCTGCCGCTCTGCCTGGCTGCCACTCTGCCTGGCTGCATTTTTCTGGAGCACACACACACTCACACACACAAAGGCAGGGACAAGGCAAGACAAAGCGTGTCACTAACATTCACCCACAATCTCTCGTACTTGCCGGAGCAGGGGACAGGGGAACAGGGGAGATGGAGCTGGATTCAACGACAATTGTGTTGTGCAACTCTCTGGCTCTGCCTTCCATTGACACTTTCCCCCCCGTCCCCCGCTTCATTTACTACTCTTTGCCCCCTCTCCATCTACTTCTCTTTGCCGCCACGCAGGACTTTGCCGCAGCAAGCATTCTCCCCCCTGGTTGCTGGTTGGCTGGCAAATCAATGCAAATTTTAATTGAAATCTTTAACAAATTCAATGAAGCAGGCGCTAGGAGTATAGATTAAATAGCTGCAGAGCTGGAAAGGATCAAAGATATGCAGGATGAAAAGAGAAGATGCCCCAGATAGTTAGATTAGGAAAATGGAATGCTTTGAGAATACAATTTTAAAGGAATTCTCTGCTGAAAGTCAGCTTTAAGCTGAGATGCTATTCAGAATGGGTTCAAGTAGATCTTTTAAATTGTAAATTATGCATCCCCATCCTCAGTCCTTGCTCAGCAGCTTTAACCTTAAAGCCCTTATCCATTCGACTAAGCTGCATTTGATTAATTTTCAGCTCAATTAAGAGCCAGCCACAAAGTTTGCTTTTTTTAAACACCCAGTAAATGTGGAAGGGCAATCCTATATATATTTTTAATTAGCCTTAAGGTCAGGCCAGGCATTCCACGTGTAAACTTTGATCATCAGCCTCGTGTCCCATCGTGTCTCATGTTCCCGCACGCCCCCATGCATGCATGAAGGACTCCAATATCGCAACGTACCGTACCTGTTCCGTTCCAGTGTCCTGCTAGGGGGAGTCCTGGTGTCCATCAGAATAATTATTATCCTGGGCGCAGGTGAAGTTCATGAATTTACGCGTCGCTTGTTTGAAAATGTTTTGCCAGTGGCCGCCTGATGGCCTCCTGGGTTCTGGTTTTCGAGTGCTACCAGACAGAGGAGGACCCCGAACAGGACAATAAGGACACTTTGGGGGCGTTGCGTTGCGTTGTTGTTCTTGTTGTTGCCTGTGTGCGCTTGAACATGAACAAATATTGAACATCTCACGCAAGAAGCCCTCCAACACACACACCCACCCACACACACACACACATGCGAGTGGGTGTTCGCTTTAAATGGCTGTTGAACAGCAGGACTGACATTTTAGGCAAAAAGCAATATGGTATCTGTCCTGCTACCTCGTTTGGCTAATGCTCAGAGAGTAATAATAATAATAATTGTGGATTCCCGCTATGACCTGCTCCTGGCCAAGATCCGCTCCCAAGCAGGTCAAGCCTCCTCCGGACTCCTCCAGAGCGTGTCTGTTTGCCAGCATAAATCGATGCCAGAAGGGTTGCTGCTGCCGGGCTGAGCTATAAATAAATGCAGTCATAGAAGCAGCAGCAGCTCGAGAAGGAAACACGCCTGGACAGGTGGACAGGTGGACAGCTGCCCTCCCCCATACATACAGGTGACTCTCGTCCGCCTCAGTGGCCTGGTCTCTTCCGTTCCGTTCCTGGCGCTGCTGTCGAGCAAGTTAATCGCTTGCAAAATTCAATAATGATTCACAGTGAACCCCCCCCAGTCCCTTCCCTTACCCATTTACATCGTTGACACAAGTCCCTGCTGTCCCTGTCCCTGTCCCTGCTGACAGTAAGCAGCCGGAAACTGTTTCATGTTGTCGCTCACTGGCGGTTGATTAAAAATCGATAGCTCTGCTCTGCTCCACAGTAGATCCTGTTGCCTCTGTTGCCTCTGTTGCTCGGACTGAGCCAGCGCACAGATTAGCATTTAAAATAGCTGAGAACCGGGACTGAGTGCCACAAATTGATTGGCAATCCCTGCCACGGCTAGACAATCCCTGGCCTGCCTGGCCGCCCTTTGTTTATGCCACGGAATTCGATTTCAATTCATTTCACAAAGATATCTGTTGACGGTGGATTCCCTTGCTGCTTATTGGAGGGCATCATCCTAATCATAAAAAATATGAAAACAAAGGCTATCTTTAAGATATTTCAATCTATAGATACCCTAAGGCAGGCATATTTCTACTCTATCATTCGATTTTTATACAAATTTTGTTCCAAGCCTTAAGAGTTTTGAAACATTTTGAAGCTTGAAAAACAATAAATATTCATTGAAGAAAACTTGGGAATTCCCATGACTTTGTAGCCCCCAAATCGCTACTTCTTGGCATTGAGAACATCTTTGTATCTACAGGGTATAACCAAGTATGAATTACATTTGTTTTCTACGGTTCACTGGGATTTCTGCCATCTTCTTTGGCAAAGAGCCGTCCCCAGAGCAAAGGCCGTTATGAAAAGTTATAAATAAGAGTCTTAATCTGGATGATATGCTCTCTTTCTCTCTCTCTCTCTCTCTCTCTCTCTCTGTCTCTCTCTCTTTCTCTGCACGTGTATTCATTTTATAACCATTTAAGCAGGCAGGCAAGCAAGCAACCCCCCCATTGTTATGTGCCGACTCATGCATACCATACACCATGCCATACGCCATGCCCCATGCCACACACTTGCCCCCCAACACACCAGTCAATCATTTCACTTTCAAGCATTGCCAAAAAGATTCTCCGAAACTTTTACTTTCATGTCATCTCCAAGCCAAGCCAAGCACTTGGGGGCTGGATTTTTGTTTTATTTTTTTGTTTCGGTGGTTGTTTCCGTTGGTTGTTGAGGGCAAAACACAATTTAAATTTAAAGACAAAAGACTGACCGCAGAGCAACATGATTTTCAAAATTTTTACATCATTTGGACGGACATTGCAACATAATCCATCATCAAGCGTGACCATGAAGAGGCCTAAGTAATGGACAGTAGAGCCTGGGTTGGAGCCTGGGCTGGTGCCAGAGCTGGAGCCTCGACTGGAGCCTGAACTGAAGCTGGATGAACATGGACTTTTCCTGTCAGAGCGGACTTAATTAGTTTTGCAGGCAGCAGGTCCATGTCCCAGGTCCAGCTGCAGGTCGCGGGTATTCAATTTTGTCCAGCCAAAAAGGATTCGGCGGAAAATTTGATTACAATTAATTCTGTTCGTTGGAAAACTGAAAACTGATTCGATTTTCTTCGTTTTTCTCTCTTCTTTCTCTTATGCAGAAACCGATTCCAAGGCACTTGACCAACATGCCACCATTTAGCTTTATATACTTAACGCTTCCCAAGTGGCGTTTTGTTAATTTTATTACACGAACTTTCACTTTCGTTGCGTACAAGAAAAAAGCGAAGAAAAAGAGTCCTCCCCCCACTCTAGGGGGGCATTTATGACGTGGCAACAACGGAGAACAGCTTGTTTGTAGGGGGCGGATCACCAGGTATGAGCACTCACAAGCCAGTCAAATGAAACCAGCGCGTTCAACGATTCCACTTCGTTTTCTTGAGTTTATTTTCGGTTATTCAGGTATAGTCGGTAATAACAAGGGGTATGTAGAGGCCAGAATTCGTATGTATGTAATGAATTGAAATGTAACGTATGTATGAAAGACGTCGAACGATCGTAACGGGGGTGGGCGCGCAACTGAACAACTCCCGCTCAAGCTAGTGGCCGCCCGAGCGCCGGGCGGCTCTCCTGAGTGCCGTGTGCACGAGCGCGCGAGAGTGAGTCGGGCGCGGAGAGCCCTCCACAGTGGATGCGAAGAGTTTGCGGCTGCCCTCAACATCCTTCCCCCCCCTTGCAGGATTGCAAGCATTTGGTCGGGCTATGGTTGCGTGCACGCCCCGGAGACGATCCATCCAAAAACTGTGCTCTGGGCCACGGGGAGGCCGTCTTCTCGTGCCAGTAGACCGGGTTGGATCACCTTCGGGTATATGTCGGCTCCCAGGATGAGCGAGATGGTGGCCGGCCTGTGGAACTGGTCATCGGCAAGCTGGAGGTCGCCAAAGCGGGACCGCACGGCAGCGCTCAGCTCACGGATCGGCGTGCGAATGCGCAAGCATGGCTCGACCTTGAGCACCAACTCCACTCGGAACTCACTTCGCTTGGCCCGGATGATCGCGTTGCATACCTTCTCGTCACCGACTTGGGTAGTCGGCAACTTAAAGGCGTTAGCCAACGACTCATCCACGCAGCTTACGGGGGTGCACGGGTCGATGAGCGCCGCCGTCTCGAAAGTTTTGGAACCCGTTTCCAGGACCACCAGCGCCGTTGGGAGAAGGTTGAGGCTCCGCTGCTGTAGAAGCGAGTCTACGGATGGTGCTGGGGCCCCTGCCATGGGTAGGCTCACGGGAAGTCGAGGGCGGCGCTCAGCTCGG
>JAWNKY010002118.1:0-18874 GCA_035041765.1 Drosophila algonquin | reverse complement strand
GGAATTGATCCCCTGGACATCCACGCTCGTCTGACGGGTGGAAAGGCCGCACAACGCCTGATTGCGTCGGGAAACATGCGGCCACAAGTATACGGAGCACAGTTCAATTGGCAGGGACTTTGCTGACTACATGACCGCTTGAACTTGCCTCGACATCAAAACAAACGCATTTCTGGGACCTAAAGAATGGAAAAAAGGACGGGGCCAGATCCAACACCTCAACATATACACAGACGGCTCTAAGATGGAAGGAGGAGTAGGAGCTGGCCTATACTGCACAGACCCCGAAATAAGGCTGTCATATAAGCTACCGGACCATTTCAGCATATTCCAGGCGGAGGTCTTTGCCATCAGGAAAGCAGCAGCGGTTGCACAACACACAGAGCGATCACACAATGTGGTCAATCTGTTTTTAGACGGCCAAGCGGCGATAAAATCCATGCAGTCGTCCGCGGTCAGTTCTAGAAGGGTCCTGGCAAGCAGGAAAGCTTTGGACTCACTTTGCACCACGAAGTCAGTGCGGATCTATTGGGTTCCCAGCCACCAGGGCATCGAAGGAAATGAAGCGGCAGACGTTCTGGCAAGGGAAGGCGTCGGGCTGGCGACTGAAAGAGTAGAAAATGTGCATGTTTTCAGGCGACCTAGAAAAGCTGGCCAGACTAAAAAACGAGAGCAGGAGCACGGAGGAGCACAACCAACTGCAGAGTCTCGAAAATCATGTGCAAAAAAACGTAGCGAAAAACTCAGCCACTATCTGCTGCACCTTCCACGGAAGGACTGTAGATTGTTAGTGGGAATATTGACAGGTCACTGCCTGGCTGCATCACACGCAGCCACACTAATTATCACCGACAGAAACATCTGCAGGAAATGTGATGAGCTCGGGGCTATTAAAACCCTGAAACATCTCATCTGCAACTGTCCGGCTTTCTCACGGGCAAGGAGTAGATACCTGGGCGCACCGACGCCAGAATCGCTAGAAGATGCCTCAAAGAGGACGCCAAAGGAACTACTGGCCTTCACCAAAAACAAATCAATTCTCACCAGCACCCGCGTAAGGGTTCATTACCATCCGGATAACTAAGGGCCATACTGGCCTATGGGAGGCCCCAGGAGGGTCGTCCAGGTTAACCTAACCTAACCTAACCGAAATATGGTCAGTTCTACGTCTATTATAAATATATCTCGCATGTACATTTTTGCAATTGACTGTCTGGTTTTCACTGGTAGAAAATCTTTAGTTAGATATAAATTTCTAAGTATCCCAATAGTTTTTCCGACTGATCTGTTTATGTGATCATCCCATGTCAACGTTTGGTTAAACATAAAACCTAAGTTGTTTGCACGTTCTACATATTCAATGTGGATCTTTTCAATAGTCAATTATTGTAGTGTATTAGTGTCGAACTTTCTTTTACCTATGACTATACATTTTGACTTATTTGGATTTAATCCTAGCCCATTCATTTTAGCCCACTGACCCACTGACCCAACGGCTAAGTTAAAACCGTTTGGCCAAAACCTGTCATAACGTTTGGCACTATCCCAAATGCCTTTTTACCGTTAAAAACTGTTAAAAACACAGATTTTTGGTATTTTTGTATGAAAAAAAACTGTCATTCGTCGGCTAACGGAATTTATCGGCGAAATGCGGCATATGAAAGTTTGCTCAAACGGTTATAACTTAGCCGTTTATTTTTATATTTTTATAAGCGATACCTTAAACGACGACTAATGAATGTGTCTATCTAAAACCAAAAATCAAGGCATTCAAATATTTTTTTTTCGACTTTTCCTGAGGTTTCAAAGTCAAAATTTCGGGTGAAAAAGACCGAAAAAAATTATGAAATTTCAATTTGGAAGCTTAATATCTTCCAGACGTTAAGTTGCAGCTACAAAGTGTCTGAGTCTGGATTTATGGCCTGCATTTGTCAGCTTTTTTAACTGCAAAGTTCAATACAACCAGTTGTAGGAAACTTAAGTTATGTGATAAATAAAAGCACTACCTATGACAAAAAATCCCAAATTTTTTAAAAACTTTTAAATAAACGAGGGGGAACGTTGTGAGCCGCGGCAAGGCCGCGGCTCTACCTTATACCCGGTACTCAGTCAGTATATATATACATATCATATATGAGCCTACGATTTTTATGAAATTTATTATATGTTCTCCAAAGGGACGAAAATAATATTTAAATTAAAAAAAATAAATATTTTGGAGTTTTTATACATGTTTCCATTTTTGTTTACATATGCTTTGTATATCTGCGCCTACATTTCTACATGACATGTATAACTACATATTTGAGACGTACAAGTGTTTAGGACAGAGAGAGAGAGAGGGAGGGGCATGAGGCCGCGCTTGGCAGGCGTTGCGTAGCCACTGAAATTTAATTTGTTTCTTCTGTTATAATATTGATCCCACCTGATCCAGCAATGTTCGCCAAAGGGACAAATTAAATTTTGGGCAAAAAATAATATTTCAAAAAAATGAAGTCAAATCATTTTTGGAATATTATACATGTTTTCAATTTTGTTTGCATATGCTTTTTACATGTGCTTCTAAATTTCTACATAACATGTATAACTACATATTTGAGACGTACAAGTGTTTGCGACAGAGAGAGAGGGAATGCGTCACGCTTGGCAGGCGTTGCGTAGCCACTGAAATTTAATTTGTTTCTTCTGGCCATAATATTGATTCGACCTGATCCATATTCGGCAATCTGGTAGATATGGTAATTTTCCATGATCCTGCGTTTTTGGTTTTCATTTATCTTAAAAATTGTGGATTCCACAGATTTTCGTCCTTTGTGGGGGCGGAAAGGGGCGTGGCAAAATTTTGAAATACACTTTTTCTGGTTTGATATCACAGGAGCTTGGATAGAAAGTTTGGTTGCTCTAGCTCTTATAGTCTCTGAGAACTAGGCGTCAAAAAATACGAATGGGCAAATCAGATGGGGTCGCGTGTGAGAGAGAGCGAGAGGGAACGATGACTTTCGAAATGGTTTTCTTCATTGTAGCTATAATAATGATCCAATCTGATCCAGATTCAACACTCTGATAGAAATGGGCATTCTCTATGACTCAGCGTTTTTAGTTTTCTCGTATCTTCAACATTGTGTATGCCACAGACTTTCGTCCTTTGTGGGGGCGGAAAGGGGCGGGACGAAATTTTGCAACACATTTGGAGTAGTGTGATCACACAGGAGACTGGATACAAAACTTGGTTGCTCTAGCTTAAATGGTCTCTGAGATATAGGCTCAAATGAAGACGGACAGACGGACGGACGGACAGACAGACATGGCTATATCGACTCGGCTATTGATGCTGATCAAGAATATATATACTTTATGGGGTCGGAAACGCTTCCTTCTGTGCGTTACACACAACCGTTATCCCCACAAATCTAATATACCCCTATACTCTTCGAGTACCGGGTATAAAAACCATATAAACAATGTGGTCGATTTCTAAAATTCGGTCGGAAAAACTTAGCCAAACGCTAAATTGAATTATTATAAATAAATATAAATTTAATTATTATAAACAATTGCCAATTTAAAAATTTTTAATTTTGGTGCGTATGTACATATATGTACATATAGCCAAAATTCAACATATTTGCAATTGCAACCGTGCAATTTCCCTGCGGAAATTTTCCTTCAAAAATTGATTTCAAGGTTATTCGGAATGTCCATATGCGTTTCTTGGAAATTTGATCCAAATACTCCACAGTTGCTGCAGACAACGTCGCCAACTCCATACATTGCAGCTTCATTATCGTGTCTTGCTCTGCCACATAGAGCATCAATAATTCCTCGGTATTCATATTAATAAAAATTAAAAAACCAAATTTTCGCAGACAAGCACGTGCTTGCAGCCGAAACTCAATAACTCAATAACTCAACTTTGGCATAGTGTAAATCCAAATTCTGAGTTATTGAGTTACCTATCGATAAATGTGGTAACTCACTGTAGTGTAAAAAGGCTATAACAAGGTGCTGTGGAAGCGCTCTACTTGTCCGTTTGATGTACTGTGCAACGGTGGGGCATTTGCTACATCGACGTTGAATTGGTTCTTCAATAAGGACCGAATGGTCTCAGAATTGAAGGCTGGCTCATTGTCACAATAAATGGTTTTTATGGCTGGGAAGATGTTCACCAGTTGCAAAATTGGTATAGTAACGTCTGTTATTGTGCGCGAAGCGACTTGTTGCGTTATTGCAAATTTTGAAAACTTGTCAATCGCGGTTAGGAAGTGTTTTCCTGCGGTGGAAAAAATGTCGATATGAATCAACTCGCCTACTCTTGCCGGTATCGGCGTCACCCCTAATTCTTGCCTTCTAGGGTGTCTGTCATACTTAGCTTTTTGGCATATCCTGCAGTTAGATACCACTTCTGATGCGACTTTTTTCATTTTTGGAAAGTAGTAATCGCGCAGCACCTGCTTTACATTCTCCTGGGCTGTCTTGTGCGCCCGATTGTGCTCGGTGGCTACTATCTCGACAGCGCATCCGCTACATGGTTGTCCCTGCCTGGTTTGTATAAGACTCTCGCGCCACACTCATCAATTCTCGCTTTTCAACGTTTTATTTTGAATTGGGATTTCTATCCGAGATTGCGAATATCAATGGCTGATGGTTTGTGTAGATTTTAATGTCACACTTTCCATATAGATAGTGACGAAGCGAATCTAGGGCCCAATCTATTGCCAACAGTTCTCTTTCATTGGTCGCGTAGTTTAGCTCCCTGTCCTTCAGAGTCCTAGAAATAGTTCTATGGGTCTATTGCCTTGCGACAGCACCGCCAAAATGGCACTGGCTGAGGCATCAGTGGTTAGGTCGATTGGCTGGTTAAAGTCTGGGTAGTGGAGAATAACGTCTTCCGACGTCAAAATATTCCTAAGTTTATCAAAGGCTTGCTTTTGTACCTCGTCAAACTGTATAGGAACAGACTTCGAGCGTTGCTTGCTGATTTTGCCGTTTTCTCCTTTCAAAATACTGGAAATTGGCCTTGCTATCTGAGCGAAGTCCTTTATGAAGCACCTGTAGTAGCTGGCAAGACCCAAGAATGATCTTACCGCAAACAGGGTGGAGGGTTGCCTGAACTCCTGAATGGCCTTAACTTTATCGGGGCTTGTTCTTGTGCCCTCAGTTGATACCACAAAACCAAGGAATTCCACTTGTCCCTTAAAGAATTGGGACTTCTCCTTTGACACCCTCATGTTTGCGTCGTGGAGGCTGCTGAGCACGGTGTCAATGTCTCTGACATGATCCGACTCACTCCTTGAAAACACGATGACATCATCAACGTACACATAACATATCTTGCCGATATGCTCCCGCAATACGTCGTCAATGGCCCGTTGAAAAATGCTGGATGCATTCCTGAGGCCGAATGGCAACCGGCGAAATTCATATTTACCTCCGTTTACCGAAAATGATGTCTTTTCGCGATCGCGTTCAGCTAGCGTGATTTGGTGGTACCCTGACTTTAGGTCAAGCGTAGTGAAGTATAGTGCCTTCCCAGATTTGAAAGTATCATGGAGATACAAGGCATCGGGTACTTGTCTGGTCTGGTCTTTGAGTTAAGCTTTCGGAAGTCTATGACTAGCCGTTTCTTGCTTGAACCCGAACTGTCAGTGCCTTTTTTTCCGACAACCCATATGGGGTTGTTGTACGGAGACCTGGATGGCCGAATGATCTTGTTCTTCAAAAGGTCTTTCACTTCGTCATTGACGAAGTCAGTGGCCCCTATAGGAAAAGGGTACATCTTTGAGTAGATCGGCTCCTCATTCTCGGTCCCAATTGTGGCTACTATTGCCGTATTAAAGGGCAGCATTTCAGTTGGATCTGCAAATGCCTTTATACGGTTGGACATCATTTTGAGAAATTCGTCCCTTACTGCTTGTGGAACTTTGATATCGTCTATTTTTGTGAAGTTGACGTTGGGGCACGTGTGGAATACAATATTTTCAGATTCATGCCCAAAGTGGAGTGATTTACTTTGTTGAAGCCGTGTAGATCCTTTACAATGAATTGGGCTTCTACAGAGATGTAATGTAATTACATTTATTAGCTATTGTTTAACATAAATTTTGATTCAGTGGTATCCTTATTGATTATATAATTTAAGTTTTAACATAAAACTTTGCAAAATTGACTCCACAAATGTCTTCGTACAGCAAGGAAAATTGAAAGAAAAAAATTCGTTTTAATTATAATAACTTAATTTAAATAATAATTAATATTTTGTAGGATAGCCTTTATTCTTTATTACAGCTTTTAGGCGGTTTGGCATTGAATTAACCAATTTTTCTGTATAAGACTGCTCGGTTTTTGCCCACTCCTCTTTTAAAGCCTGGATGAGCAATGGTTTCGATGATATACGGTGGCTCCTTATTTTTTTTTCGAGCCTATCCCACATGTGCTCAATAGGATTGATATCCGGACTTTGCGGCGGCGTTTTTAACTGATGTGGCACGTTAAACAGCAGGTACATTCTTGTGTTATATGCAGTATGTTTCGGGTCGTTGTCCTGTTGAAAATAGAAATCGTTGGCAAGACCCAACTTTTCTGCACTTGGATTCAAATTTTTCCTTAGAATATCGATATACGATCTGTGATCCATCACGCCATTAATTATTTCTAAGTTTCCAACGCCGTTGGCCGCCATACAACCCCATACCATAATTCCACCACCTCCGTGCTTGACCGTCTTTATGGTGTTTTTTGGATTATAGGCCTCGCCAGGCTTTCTCCACACACGTAGTCTTCCATCAGACCCAAATATGTTATATTTCGACTCGTCAGAAAATATAACTTTTTTCCAAAACTCTGGAGGAGCATTTTGGTACTGTCTGGCGAAGTCCAAACGTTTCTTTCTATTAATCAGACTTACCAACGGCTTTCGCCGAGGTGTGCGTGATTTGTACCCGGCATCTACAATCGCCCTCCTCACTGTTTCTGCACTGACCTCTCTTTGGTTCGACTGTGCAAGCTCTCCTTTTATTTTTTGGGCACTTATGAAAGGATCAGTGGCCACCATTCGCTTGATTTTTAGCTTGTCTCCGTGTGAAAGAGCTGCAGGTCTTCCCGATTTGCTTCTATTTTCTACACGTCCTTCATATTTAAATCGGCTTATGACAGATTGAACTGTGGATCGAGGACTGCCTACTAATCTGGAAATTTCGGCGTATGATTTTCCCTCCTTGCCATGTAAATTCAGGATAATCTTCCTTTTTTCAAGAGATAAATATTTTCCTCCCATATTTAGTCTTTTCTTGTCGAAACGCAAACTCAAACTGAAAAAAAATCATCAGAATCCATGCAGACGCATTTAAAGCTTCGCATTACACACTTTAGGCGACATGATCGATCATGTTCTAACATGTCTAGCGTTTACAAGCAAGCTTTTCCTTGCTGTACGAAGACATTTGTGGAGTCAATTTTGCGAAATTTTATGTTAAAACTTTAATTATATAATCAATAAGGATACCACTGAATCAAAATTTATGTTAAACAATAGCTAATAAATGGTTTGCACTAAAACCACTAAAATTTTTTTCGTATCTTTCTCGGATTGCATTTTATCGGCCAACGAAGTAAAAAATGTCTGCTGTACGAAGACATTAGTGGTACACTGTATGTAATTTTTCGCGGCCCAGTATCTATTCGCTTGACGAACGAAAGCAGAGATTCTCCTCTAAAAAATGAACAGTATCACTTTCGTATCCCGCATTGTTATCCTCATCGATCGCCGCCACCGCATCATACGCCAACTGATCGTACTTTTGTTCGTACTGATCTGGGTCCTCCTGAGCGATATGATTAACCCGCTGTCTGCGCTGGTCGGAGAGTCTCTGGGATCCAGCCGGCCTCTTGAACGCCCCTGTTGGTGCCCGACAATACGGTTTGTCCTAGCCGGTGGGCCTGAATTGTATCCCAGTTGCTTTTGAAAGTTAGTCGGTTGAAGGAGTTTAGAGGAAGATGGGTCGACATCCATCATTTTCACCTTATCTTGGCCACGGTGACCATTTGTTTGGTGAGTGCCCTGATTATTCGTGTAGAAAGGGTTTTTTGATTGTCTTTTATAGTGATCGGACTCATTTTGCCCACCCTGTTTGTATCTATTTCTATTCTGACCCTCTTTTCCTAGCACTCTTGCGTAATTCGCCGCAAAGTCGTGCTCATCGTGATTGGCCTCAATTTCTTGCGCCAAGGCTAGAGCTGATGGAAAATCTTTAGGCTGCGCTGCAAACAGTGTGTCAGTGACGCCTCTTCTTAGGCCTGAAATGAAGACACGGAGAGCGTCGGCCCTATACTTTTCATTAATGTATTGCGCCTTTGCGGCGTCTTGTGACATGATTGTCTTCTTTGTGAGGAGAGTGAGTTTCTTCTCAACCTCAGCATAGAATTGAGTGATGGACATGCCACCCTGTCGGAGCGTGGCAAGCGTGCAGTGGACGCTGGTCCGCATACGTGAAATCGAGGCTATTGATGATTGCCTCAAAGTTCAACACTGTGTTGAATGATGATAAGATTGAGTCAGCGGAGCCTTATTCCTGATTATGAGGACCGATTGGTAATGTTTTGAACTACCTACATACCCCTCGTATGGTCTATAGGAAGCCTTTGCTGCCTGGCGCCAGGAGACGTACTGTTCCTGGGCCCCATGGAACTCTGGCAGCGTCTTAACCGCATCCAGAGTCACATCGCAGGATATGTTTTTATTATAGGTAATCGGCTCGTAGGCCTGGGCCACGGGGGCCTGAACTCTAACAGCCTGCAGTTGGTCAGTTACCGCTTGCAAGCGTTCCTCAAAGTTGGTTCTCTGCGTGGCCAACGCAGCGCTGAACGCCGCAGATATGGCGGCTTCAATTTGTTCCGCATTCATCATTTCTATTATTTCCTCTGGTCCAAATTGAAAGTCTAAACTGAGTTCTTCGAACAACTCTTCTAACTCGTTGATGTTATTTTCAATGGACATGTTATAGATATTCATTATTTAAACCTAACTGCCTGTTTTTGAATGTGTTCATGCCGAAAAGCATGCTCCATGCGACCCCTTAACCTCCAACCAACAGCAACATTCAACTTCGAACCGAAAGCTCCATGGCAATGTTGCAGAGCGGCGAAGCGGTCTCTTAGAGTTAAGCTCTTGTAAATTTTAGTCTTAGAAATAACCTGAAAACCGAAGCACGTCACATTGTTCTGTTTGGTCGGCCCATACACCGATCACCACCAAGTACCAGACCACAAGAAGCCGACCCCCACATATCCACCACAACCAAAAACTACTGGCAGGAACTCCCACTACAAACATTTGGTCCTTCGAGCCGGATTAACTCTGGTTGGATTTTCGTCGAAAAAGGAAATCACGGATATTATCCCCCCATCCGCTCGCCCCAGCTTGTTCCTGAGAAACTGCCAGCTAAGTACCTAAAATTCCGATTATAGTAACGAAATCGTTGGGTGAAGGCTCTGTGTGAATCGTGTGAGAAATTCTAAAAGAAAAGTGCAAGTGAAAAGAAGAAAGGGCACAGAGGGAAAGAAGG
Organism: Drosophila algonquin; assembly: GCA_035041765.1. Classification (NCBI taxonomy): domain Eukaryota; kingdom Metazoa; phylum Arthropoda; class Insecta; order Diptera; family Drosophilidae; genus Drosophila; species Drosophila algonquin. The sequence continues at coordinate 9,314 of JAWNKY010002118.1, read as the reverse complement.
AGCGCCATTTTTTCCATTTGCATATACCTAAGAGAATCTCCAAAAATCGGCAAGTGCAATGACATATGCATGTACATAAATTCTCCAATTTGTTCCCCTCCGCGTCTAAACTCGAACTTCGAACATAGTGCGTCCAAAGCGATCGCATCGAACCTCGAACTTCGAACCTAGAGATCGAACCCGATCGCAGCGACCGTACGAAACGGGCTTCCCTACCTACCAGTGCTGCAAAATCTACGTATTTTTACGTAGATCTACGTATTTTCAGCCCCAGTCTACGTATCTACGTATAGAGCTCCCAAATCTACGTATTTTTTAAATTGTACAAAAAAATTTTAGCAAATTTTTTTAGATATAAACAAGAATTTAAATGTTTAATTTAAAAGTAAACGAGTAATTTGCAATTTACCAACACTAACAGTGTGCTAGCAGCAGGCTTTAGTCAAGATGTTGCCTAATGTTGCCAGAAAGTCCAAAACAGTCCGAAACGTATTGCGGCCTTTCAAGAATTCCAAGCTTTTGTGAACGTAAAGCCACACAAATTATTAAAACCGTGTCAAACAAGGTGGCTTTCTTTGATGCAAGTAGTAAAAAGACTGTTGGAACAACTACCGGCATTAAAGTTATATATTCAAGAAGCTGTGTTGAACGACCGATTACGTTCCGCCGAACCTATTCTAAAAATGTGCATCGAGCCAACCACTGAATTTTATTTAGAATTTCTGAATTTTGTGTTGCCAATTTTTAACGAACTGAATTTGGAGATGCAATCAGAAAGCCCCAAGCTGTATTTGCTTTACGAGAACGTTTTTCGTGCCTATAAAACAATAATGGAATGTTTCATAAAGCCAGAACACATAGAATTGTCTGAGGAGGAACCCGAACAAAATAGCAACGAAAAAGCGGCTTTGGAATCAAAAATTTTGAATTGCGAATTTGAAAATTCCGATCTACACTTGGACTTTAATTACATTTATTTGGAAGGCAATGTGGCTGCCCTAACTCTTCAAAAAAGCGGAACCATTGATTGTGCGAATTTATTATTATTTCGGCAAAATTGTCTTAAGTTTTTTATTGAGAGTCTTCGTCAAATAAAAAAGCGCTTCCCATTTAACAACGAACACATGCAAAAAATGAAGCAATTGCAGTTCTTAAATCCTGCGGTATTCTTAAACAAGAAATTAATACGCAACATACCATCGATTACACAAGCTGCACTTTCATTTCCAGGTAACTACTTTAAAATTTATTGTTTTATATAACCTCTAATAAACATGCATTTTCATGACAGGACTGTGCACGCGAAATTTCAATGAGCTCGACAGGGAGTGGCGTATCTTACGGAATACAGATCTGCCCTTTACTGGGGAAGATGCTAAGGAAGTAGAGATTTGGGCGTATATTGCAAATATTAAAAAAGGCGATGGTTCCCTTCTTTTTCCTTTTTTGTCAGAGTTTGCTCAAAATATTTTAACATTGCCGCATAGCAGCGCAAATGTTGAAAGAATTTTTTCTGAGATAACTTTAATTAAAACGAATAAAAGGAATTGTTTAGGCACAGAAACCCTAAAAGGATTATTATTCACAAAAGACCATTTAAAGCAAATATCATCTGAGCCATCGAAAGAGCACCTAAGCTATTTTAATAAAAATATTCACTCCTAAATATTAAAAAAAATGTTAATTTTATTAACAAAAACTTATATGTAAACAAATATGGCATATATATAATTAAAATACCCTTTATAATTGGCTTTGTTTGACTTTAAAAAAAAATACGTAGATCTACGTATTTGACCAAATTTTGGCTACGTAAAAATACGTAGATTTTTAGTTCAAGCTACGTATAAAAAAAATTTCATTTTGCAGCACTGTTTGGTACATGCGCCCATCACAGACACATGTTTTTGTGACAACGTGGTGGCGGATGTCAAAAAGCTTTGCGCCTATTGAGGATTTACAATACCCACAATAAGCTCGCGTTGGATCAGTGGAATCCTTGCGAATCCATTGCTCAAACTCCTTATCATGCAGCCAGGCATCACGAAAATTTTGTTTATAGATTTTTGGGATCTTTTCTTATTTCCATCACCAAACACATTAAAGAAGTTATCAAACACTATAAAGTTGTTCAAAAAATCAAACTATTGAGTTAAATACAAGTTATGACATCTTTGTGAACCACTATTTATCGGTATTTGTGCAGTCAATGACAAAAAGGTATACAAAATGCAAAAACCGTGAAGAAAAATATAAAAAATTCTAGTTTTATAATTAAATTGCTAAAATTTCTAAAAAAAAAAAAAAATTTACTACAAATGCGCTAATAGCATTTTAAAACGGAAAGTTGGAAATTTTTTTAACTTGCCAGATCTAGCAAGTAAGTTACTAAACTGGTAGCACTGCTGGTTGAATTGAACTTTGCAGATCGGAAAAGCTGACACCTATACTTTGTAGCTGCAGCTTAACGTCTGGAAGATATTAAGCTTTCAAATTCAAATTTCATAGTTTTTTTAAAAAACTTTTTTGTTGAAAAAACTGTAAATGCGAATGTATGTAATTTTATTATTTTATCCATCACTGTATGTAGTATAAGGGCCTTAACTTCAGCATTCCAAATAACTTTAAAAAAGACATTCATTTCTTAATTAAGAATAAAATTGTTCTCTTGTGTTATTATTACAGAAGTTAAGTATTTGAAGTCGATTACATAAAAGGTTCTAATTGACTAAATGCCTGAAATTTGTAGTAGGTTAGCTTAAAACAGATAATGGCCAGCAGTACTTTAGTGTCGACCTTAAGACAATAAAAATGTATAGAAAAAATAACACCGCTATACTGACCTCAAGCCAATGGTAAGCTGGAGAACATGAGCACATCACGCAAATCCCAAAAATTATAGAGAAGAAATACACAACTTCCTACTAATTTATATGTTACGCCATCATGTTACATGTCACCACAGGAGATTTATCATCAGAACGTTCAACCGTTTAATTAAAGACAACATTCCAGGAATTCAGGATATGTTGCGAGAAGTACTTGTTTTTACAAGTTGGCTTTAGAGATAGGAGACAAAGTTATTTTGAAGAATGTTACATTTCCCCATAAGTTAACCTCCATAAGATGGAGGGGAGTTTGGTAAAAGTTTCAGGTGATGGGAAGATATTTCAAAGGAACATAAGTCAAGTCAAAAAGGTTTCGGGGGATCTCGGATTAAATTCTAATCTTTTCAGCAATGGGTTTATATCATCAGAAGCCAATGCGGACTAGACAGTGGGTGCCAGAGTTACCAGTACCCAAAGACGCAACCTTGTCTCATGAGCTTCAAGGTCATCCTTTAGTCGGTCAAGGTTTACAAGGTCTGAAGCTGAAAAACATTGGAGGGGTGTGTGAATGGACAGAGCACCAGCAAACGAAGAGAGAAGCGAGTGATCGGACTGGACCCAGTCCAGCTATTTTTTTAATGTGAAGCGGTTGCTTACGGGAAGTATATGTGCAAATTAAGATTATTGTGCTATTGAGTGTGGATAAGCTAAAAAGTGTGATCTAAAAATATTCCTTAATCAGCGGAACGTAAGTAAAATTTTTTTTAAATGTTTCGAGAATTCAATAGTGGGAAATAATTTTGATTTTACGGTAGAATGCCCCGTTGGACACATTTGTCACAGGAAGATCGCGGCATGATCAAAGGGCGAATCTGACAAGACAATTTCTTATATTGCTGCCAGACTAAATAGGCATAGAAACAATAACGAACTTTCTCAGAAATCCGGAAATGTATGGAAAAGTAAGCGGCCCACTGAAATCTATGCACGGTGTAAGAGGCAAATTCGGCGTCTAGCTGTTCAAAACAATAAGCCTTGCATGGAGATCAAAGGTCAACTGAAACTTGACATATCCAAAAGACGTATAAACCATTTTATAAACGAGAACGAAATGGTTACATATGCTTCCCGCGACGCTGTACCGAGGCTGCTGAAGCGTCACATAACCGCTCGCCAAGAATTTGCTGAGAAGTACAAATTTTGGTCAGAGGAGTTTAGTAGATATATTTTCAGACGAAAAAAAATTAACTTGGACGGCCCTGACTCCTGCCAAAAGTATTGGCGCGATAAAAGGCAACCACGGCAGGTCTGCCATAAACGAAACCACGGTGGAGGATCATTAATGGTTTGGGCCGGATTTGGCTCTGCTGGGAAGTCTCCACTTTGTTTTATACCAACCAGAACAAATGCAGAAATGCATATAGAGTTGTTAGAAACAGTACTCATCGAATTTGCTGGAGACCTTTTCGGGGATGAGTGGATCTTCCAGCAAGAAAACGCGCCAATCCACAAGGCGCTTAAAACAAAAGACTTTTTGGCAGCTAGGAGGAAGATACCATTATTGCAATGGCCAGCTATCAGCCCGGAACTAAGCCCAATAGAAGATCTTTGGGGAATACTATCCAATAAAGTTTATAAGAATGGCTGCCAGTTTAATACGGTAAATGACCTCAAAAATGCATTGATCCAAGAATAGGATCAAATTATCCCTGAAATTCTCCAAAATTTGGCAGACTCAATGCGAAACCGGATTAATCAAATTATTATTAAAAAAGGAAAACATATCAACTATTAAGAAGTAAACAAAAAAATATTTAAGAAATGTTTCCAATAGTATTTTGAATTTTTATTCAGTATGCACATATACTTGTTTCATACGAAGTTAAAGCTGCTTATTAAATTTTAAGTTATCCTAAAAGTTTGGAGAAATAAAATTTTTATTTTTTTGTTAGTATGTAGTCAAAGGATATAAATAAAATTCAATCCAAAACATTTTCTTTGTTGTTAATAGTTTTTCTCTAATTAATATCAGTGCACATATACTTCTGTTGAAGTACACTTGTATTGAACTGATATCACAGGAGCTTGGATAGAAAGTTTGGTTGCTCTCACTCTTATAGTCTCTGAGATCTAGGCGTTCATTTGAACGAACAGGCAGGGTCGCGTGTGAGAGAGAGCGAGAGGGAACGATGACTTTCCCAATGGTTTTATTCATTGTAGCTATAATAATGATCATATCTGATCCAGATTCAACACTCTGATAGATAAAGTCAATCTCTATGATTTTGCTTTTTTAGTTTTCTCGTACTATCAAAATTGTGCATGCCACAGATTTCCGTCCTTTGTGTGGGTGGAAGGAGGCGGGGCGAAATTTTGAAATATACTTGTAGTAGTGTGATAACACAGGAGACTGGAAGCAAAATTTGGTTGCTCCAGCTTCTATTTTTCCCATTTTTTATGTTTCTTTTAACTGCTGCCAGAATTTTCTAAGCAAAAACTGCTAGATTTGGGAAGAAAAATTGCAATAAATGTTGTGAAAATTGCTAAACCACTAAAAAACCAGTAAAAATGTAAAAAAAAAATCGACATGTCGCACGGGACAAAAATGTCTTGGCTTTATAAATGTTACAAAAATTCCGTTAACCGATATTGAGAAAATTTTCTGGGATTTTTTTTAAGATAGTTCAATAGGTAAGGGAGACTTTGAGGAAAAACTTTTATCAAGAATCATCTTTCTTGTAGACGAAAAAAATAATGGAAAACATGAAAAAAAAAACCACAAAAGGTGAACCTTTGCTAATTTGAAGAGGTTTTTAGATCAAAGTTAATGAAATTATATGTCAATTAATTAAATTGGCGAATTTTCAATATCTTTTAAAAATAAAATCCCGAGAAAACTATATTCAAATGCGTTTTATTGAATTTTAATTTTGTGGCCTCAGTGGACCTTGTCAGAGAAGTGCCCATATGTATTTTAAGAAACATCGTGCTGGCAATGTGTAAGCACAGTGCTGCTTCCTGATCTTCGTTTTGGTCGACTTTCGAACTGCCAACTTTTTGGGTACATGCGCCCATCACAGACACATGTTTTTTTGTGACAACGTGGTGGCGGATGTCAAAAAGCTTTGCGCCTATTGAGGATTTACAATACCCACAATAAGCTCGCGTTGGATCAGTGGAATCCTTGCGAATCCATTGCTCAAACTCCTTATCATGCAGCCAGGCATCACGAAAATTTTGTTTATAGATTTTTGGGATCTTTTTCTTATTTCCATCACCAAACACATTAAAGAAGTTATCAAACACTATAAAGTTGTTCAAAAAATCAAACTATTGAGTTAAATACAAGTTATGACATCTTTGTGAACCACTATTTATCGGTATTTGTGCAGTCACTGACAAAAAGGTATACAAAATGCAAAAACCGTGAAAAAAAATATAAAAAATTCTAGTTTTATAATTAAATTGCTAAAATTTCTAAAAAAAAAAAAAAATTTACTACAAATGCGCTAATAGCATTTTAAAACGGAAAGTTGGAAATTTTTTTAACTTGCCAGATCTAGCAAGTAAGTTGCTAAACTGGTAGCACTGCTGGTTGAATTGAACTTTGCAGATCGGAAAAGCTGACAAATGCACCTATACTTTGTAGCTGCAGCTTAACGTCTGGAAGATATTAAGCTTTCAAATTCAAATTTCATAGTTTTTTTAAAAAACTTTTTTGTTGAAAAAACTGTAAATGCGAATGTATGTAGTTTTATTATTTTATCCATCACTGTATGTAGTATAAGTGCCTTAACTTCAGCATTCCAAATAACTTTAAAAAAGACATTCATTTCTTAATTAAGAATAAAATTGTTCTCTTGTGTTATAATTACAGAAGTTAAGTATTTGAAGTCGATTACATAAAAGGTTCTAATTGACTAAATGCCTGAAATTTGTAGTAGGTTAGCTTAAAACAGATAATGGCCAGCAGTACTTTAGTGTCGACCTTAAGACAATAAAAATGTATAGAAAAAATAACACCGCTATACTGACCTCAAGCCAATGGTAAGCTGGAGAACATGAGCACATCACGCAAATCCCAAAAATTATATAGAAGAAATACACAACTTCCTACTAATTTATATGTTACGCCATCATGTTACATGTCACCACAGGAGATTTATCATCAGAACGTTCAACCGTTTAATTAAAGACAACATTCCAGGAATTCAGGATATGTTGCGAGAAGTACTTGTTTTTAGGATAAAGCGTATAAGGCGAGAGAAGCTAAACAGTTGGCTTTAGAGATAGGAGACAAAGTTATTTTGAAGAATGTTACATTTCCCCATAAGTTAACCTCCATAAGATGGAGGGGAGTTTGGTAAAAGTTTCAGGTGATGGGAAGATATTTCAAAGGAACATAAGTCAAGTCAAAAAGGTTTCGGGGGATCTCGGATTAAATTCTAATCTTTTCAGCAATGGGTTTATATCATCAGAAGCCAATGCGGACTAGACAGTGGGTGCCAGAGTTACCAGTACCCAAAGACGCAACCTTGTCTCATGAGCTTCAAGGTCATCCTTTAGTCGGTCAAGGTTTACAAGGTCTGAAGCTGAAAAACATTGGAGGGGTGTGTGAATGGAGAGAGCACCAGCAAACGAAGAGAGAAGCGAGTGATCGGACTGGACCCAGTCCAGCTATTTTTTTAATGTGAAGCGGTTGCTTACGGGAAGAACATTGAAAAATACACCTGACAGTCCATACGGCATCTTATCAAATCCTAGAGAAATTGACTGCTCACTTGTGCTCTCACTTCTCCTGATGACAATATTAGTTTCAAGGTTGTCTAGCAATTTTTTTATTTTTAATTTTTCGCCTGCGGCGCTACTTTTTCATTTATATAATACAGCACAACTACTTTTATACATTCATATGTATCTCCCACAGGATTCTGAAGACGATGAATAAACCCACCAATTAACGTTGCAATGGCCACAGCGTCGAGACGACCCTTTAGTTTATTTTAGTTTAGCTATAGGCCAGTATGGCTACTTTATAGCTATTTTAGACATTTTTGAAATAAAATATAGCTTTAACTGAAAACTATAAAAAACTATAAAAAAACTATAAAATAGCTAACTTCGCAGTTCAAATATATACATGCAAAACACATTTCTATCGCTTTCTTATTTATTGGTTAAAATAACTCATAACACAAAAAAATACCCAAAACAATAACAATTATCCAAAACAACAACAACAACTAAAAGGACAACAAAAAACAGGCAAAACCACAAAAAATCAACAACAACAACACAGCAAGTGACCCGGGCAAGCCATTTTTGGCGTGAAAAACTCTAAACTTTAAATATTAAAAAAAAAACTAGAAGCGACCGCCACAAAATTTTTTTACCAAAATTCATGATAAATCGGGGTCTATCCAGGAAAAAATTTCGTCAAATTCTGAGAGGTAGTCCATGTATTTAACATTTACCTTGATCAGGCATATTCTTTTCTCTTTCTCGCACACTGCAAGAAAAAACACTTTTTGAAGAAACTTAATACGCCGTGATCGTTTAAAGACAGTTTTACAGTGAGCGCTCGTCAAAAGTGTCTCTCTCTGCAGTTATTGAAAGACCGATTCTTTTCTTCGGTTGAACCAAACAGTCGGACCGTAGAGCACAAGCGAAACGTAACGAGGGGGAACGTTGTGGCCTTTGCCGCGGCTCTACCTTATACCCGGTACTCAGTCAGTATACACATACATACAGATATGAGCTTGCGATTTATGCAATTTATTATATGTTCGCAAAAGGGACAAATTAAATTTTGGGCAAAAGATAATATTTCAAAAAATGAAGTCAAATCATTTTTGGAATTTTTATACATGTTTCCATTTTTGTTTGCATGTGCTTTTTACATCTGCTTCTAAATTTCTACATTACATGTATAACTACATATTCGAGACGTACACGTGTGTACGAAAGAGAGAAGGAATGAGAAAGCGCTTGGCAGGCGTTGCGTAGCCACTGAAATTTAATTTGTTCCTTCTGTCCATAATATTGATTCGACCTGATCCATATTCGGCAATCTGGTAGATATGGTAATTTTACATGATTCTGCGTTTTTGGTTTTCTCGAACCTTAAAAATTGTGGATTCCACAGATTTTCGTCTTTTGTGGGGGCGGAAAGAGGCATGGCAAAATTTTGAAACAAACTCGTGCTGGTTTGATATCACAGGAGCTTGGATAGAAAGTTTGGTTGCTCTAGCTTTTATAGTCTCTGAGAACTAGGCGTCAAAAAATACGAATGGGCAAAGCAGATGGGGCCGCGTGTGAGAGAGAGCGAGAGGGAACGATGACTTTCGAAATGCGTTTCTTCATTGTAGCTATAATAATTATCCGATCTGATCCAGATTCAACACTCTGATAGAAATGGTCATTCTATATGATTCTGCGTATTTAGTTTTCTCGTATTTTCAAAATTGTGTAAGCCACAGACTTTCG
>JAWNKY010002117.1:0-223060 GCA_035041765.1 Drosophila algonquin | reverse complement strand
CATAGTAGTCCAGCTCTGGATGATTCATGTTGCAACAGCATTTGGTTTAGTTGTGGGATTTACCTACGATGGCATGTGACAGCGAATATGCTGGCAAAAGCAAAGCATACCGAGAATTTAGCTGACTTTATTCAAATTATATACAAAAACTCAACTTAGACAGGCTTTGGATGAATGAATTTGGGTATTACATATGTGTGTGTGCGGGGGACAGGAAATTAAGATTAGACTTATAGTGAAGATGGAACTGGTAAGGATTTGTAATCAGTCAACATCTTCGGTGCTGACGCCAGTGTAGATGGGCTCCTCCTTGGCACTTTCCGACTTGGCATCGTCGGTTTTTTCCACGCTGGCACCGCCGGCAGCAGCTGTAGTTGCAGCCTCCTCTTCCCCTTCTGCTTGCGGCATGTCTGCAGCGTTTGGCACCCATAGACCCGAGTCCACGCAACGCTTCATATGATGCTTGGCCACATCCACTGGCATTGCGGCAATGGTCTTCTGCAGCAGCTCTATGTCACGCGACTCGAAGCAGGCCTTCAGCTCCTGCAAAACGATAGGCAACGAATTGATTCGTTCGATTAAAATGTATGAGAATTTATGAGCTGATTTTTAACTTACGTCGGGCAGGGATTCAAATACATCGGCTGGGTCCAAGCCACCGGGGCCCATGCGCTCTTGACGCTCTTCCTCTTCTGCCTGGGCTAAGGCCTCCTGAATCTTTTCCTGTGCTCGCTTTTGGATGCGTTCCTTGAATCCCTTGATCTCGCTCTCGAACTGTTGGCGGTACTCGGGGAGACAGGACTGGATCTTTGAAAAGAACGAGCTGACACAGGCACGTGGATCGACATCCAGCTGCTTGGCCAACTCGAGGATGTACTGCATGCAGATGCACTGATGTGCCACATGAGCCATCAGGTCGTGCTTCTCCTCCATCTCTAGGTTGATGGACCAAATCACCAGATAGTTAGCTGTCTCATCGCAGACCAACTGCAGATGCTCTTGGAGGAAGCGCTTGGAATCGTCGTATTTGCGGAGCATTCCGTATTGTTTGCACAGCTTCTCGTTCTCCTTGACGAACTGCTTCATGCGCTGCTCGCGCTCCTCCTCGGACAGGTTCTCGTCTGGCTTGCGACCGGCCTTCTTATTGATCACGGTCTTCTCGAAACCCGGCTTGCTAATTGTATCCACATTCCATGGTGTTTTCTTCTCCTTCTTCAACATATCGTTCTCCACGCGATCCAGTTCCTTGCCCTCGTTCTCGATCTTCTCCAGCTCTTTCTGCACAGAATCGCTCTTGTATTACCGAATTTATGGCTTCAGGAAGTGACTCACCTTGAGGGCGGCTTCTTCGCCATCTTTTTTGCTGATGCGCTCCTTGACATCCAGGAGGCGAGCCTGGATGCTTTGTCGTTTCTTCTTCAACTCCTCCTTCTCCTTGTCCATTTCCTCCATGCGCTCCACACGAGCCTGGTGCCGCCAGCGGAACAGCGAAGGGGTATCAATGTTCGGGTGCGTGTCGTCCTCATCATCCGAAATCTGCAAAGTGCACGCGTCAGGCGCCGGCCCGGCTCGTAAACATGCTCCCATTTCCAATCATCGCTCGCACTCACCTCAATATTCTTCCATTTGCTGTAGTCAACCATTTTGATACCTTTCTTCACGTAAAATTTGGTAAATGCTTTTTTAATTTGGCATCAAAACACAAGGTGCCCTGGCAAAAAGTAACAAGTAAATACTATGGCTGAGGGAAAATGTTTTTTAAACTAGTTTTACCATTAGATCAACCATTTTAATAATTTTATTTATTTATAAACCTTGCTTGGAAACACACGCACATATCAGCTCTCGAACTCAATAACTCCGTAACTCATAAGTGTGCAAGCGTAAACACGAATTCTGAGCTCCGTTCCTTTTTTTTTTTAAATGTTAATAGATAATTAAACTCTACAATCGCTCCGATCCTATAGAATATTGATTCATTTTTCGGATAACATTATTTGTCCATTAAAATTCCCGAGGGATAAACACAAATCTGTAGGCAATATTTTTTTTTTTTATTTGTATTTTAATTACTTTTTTATTTGAAGCATACTTTTGTATCTGTGAGATACTTTTGTACATGTGAGAGATACTTTTGTATTTGTGAGAGATTTGGAAAATCCGGGATTCCATTTCCTGATCGCTTCTATGCTATGGACTAAACCATACCAACCATACATTCCAGCATTTAAAAAATCGATGTATCTCTATTTTCTTGTTCTATAAATAGATTTTGACCTTGTTGCGCATATCAAAATGAGCTTTTCTTTGGTCCTTGCTCAACGAAAATAAAACGAAACCTTCAACCTTTTCAAAAATGTATTTGTTTAAATGGGGGTATATAGTTTTGTAGTGGAAGTGGATGTGTGTAAAAGGTAGGTGTTCAAAGCTTTTATTTGGGGGCCGATCTGGATATGCCACGCTTTTTTATGATAGCAAAAATTGAATTGATCAATCCGATGATTCGTGTATAGAGTGATACTGACTCTAAAATGGAATAACAGACATTATATTGGGAGGAAAGGCGACTGTCTATGAATGCACTAACTTCATTCAGCGATTGCAGGGCATTACCACGCTCTACGGGACTTCATCAGGGCCGGGCCGTAAAATCAAAAGGCTAAAAAGTAAAAGAATTAGAAATCACGGCCTTTGATTTCAGTTCATTTGCAGAAACTGTTCGAATGTGTCCGCAAATTCTTTATTGATATTGTTTACTTGTAATTATGGTTAACATTTAAATTGATTTCTTGAAAATCTATTTCGAGGTGTGGGGCTAAGACTCCACCTAAGACTTGGGACCTTGAGCCCTATTGACATTTCCCAACGCCTACTCGGCGGCGCGGCGGAAGATTTGCTGTTGCTGTTGCCGAATGTTTGTTTGCGTACAGGGCAAACAGTCCAAGCACTTGATAGCGGCGTTGAAAGGAGGAACAACAGTTCGCACGCGAATTGGCAACAATTCGCGAGCTTTCCCACGCTACTCCCAAATTAATATGTGATATGAGGCGCTGAAAGCAGAAGCGATATGATATGATACGATACGATACGATACGACACGATACCCACCAAGAAAGAGCAGAGAGGAAACGTACGAAACCCAATGCGAACTCAAGTCGACGGAAGATAAGATATTTATCCAGGTGCTCCGTGCTCCCTGTGCCGTGCTCTGGCTCAGGGCTCTGGTCTCTGGGCTCTGGATTCCTCCTCCTCTCGCAATCGTAATCACCCACAAAAAAAGTGTTGGCGAAAAGGCAAACGAGGAGCACAGCCCAGCCGAACCGAGCCGAGCCGGCAAGCGAGCGAGCGAGCAATAAAAACACGAAAAGGGAAATGTGCAAACGCAATTCAATCCCGCGTCCAACTGAACCAAAACTGAACCGTGAGAAAATTACACCCACAGATAACACACAGCCAACGCCACAGTCAAGGGCCAGAGCAAGAACGAGAGCCATAGCTATAGCCATAGCCATAGCCATAGCCATAGCCGCAGCCAGACCGCATCCAAAAGATACTCGTACTTTACTGCAGCGATAAGCGTTTTGCATTGTGACGCAATATGAGGTTGAGTTTGAGGTTGCTTGAGTGTGTGCACAATTGAAAAATTACTGTTTGCCCAGCGAGAGTTTAAAGTTCGTGCCCCAACCAAATTGTATATCTCGGATACTCGGATACTCGGATACACACACACTCACACACGCATCGATAAGGGGCAGCGTGTGAACCCAATCAGAGACCACTGATTGACCATGCGTGGGTTGTGGGCTGTGGCACGACCATGTGCACCTCTCTCTCACATGTCTTACTATCTCGTTAAGCAAATCAGGCAGAGCAGGCGTCCACAGTGTGGCAAGTGAATCTATCTACATATATACGAGTATATCTGGTATCTATGATCCTCCTATGATCTTTGGCAGTGGCCGCTTTGATGACCCATCTGATTAACCTTTGTCTAGTCATTGACTCGTCGCATAAATCCGCCGGGCTTCGTTTTCGATTTGAACTCCTGTTCATCTGCAATTTATGTTTGACTGCTGCCCAAATCGATTCGTTGCGCTTCGATTTCTATGGCCAAGTTTATGGCCATTCCGCTTCCGCTATCCCCTATCCCCACCATCCACCTGTGCCTGCGCCTGGCCTGTACCTGTATCTGTACCTGGGGCAGTGGCCTGATCGATGCACAGATAAATGGCATTTTATTAGTTGGCTACTTACTTGGCTTACTGGGACCGTAAGTCGTCGCAGCAGTCCCCGAAAGCAGTCGAGAGGCAGTCCACTCGCCCATAGAGCTGGCAGCTTAATGTCAGTGGCACAATGTTTGGGCCATGTTTATTGGGATTAGTTGCTTAAAATTATGACCAATTTGTCGGGGTTCAATGAGATGCAGCAGCACCAGCACCAGCAGCAGCAGCCATCGCACCAACGATGCATCCACTTTTCCACATTCAAGTCAATTGCATGCAAAGCGAGCCCCCGTCTCCATACAGAGGATTGGGATTGGGGCAGGTCCGTAGCTGTGGCAGGAACTGACTATGACTCTGACTCTGACTCCCCATAACCCATAGAAGGCGCTGCTCGCGCACTTATTTTGCGTACATTTTTGGCCACAAAAATAAAATTAAAGCCTTAAACAGATAATGCGCTATCACCAGACGGACAGACCGGACAGACCGAACAGACAACAAACAGATACTGCCTGCATTCAATGCAAATCTCAACGAGCCTAGGGGGCACGGTTAATAGAAAATTTATAATGCCAGGCGAGCCATAAATATGCCACATCCACCCACATATTGTGTCGCCCCACAAGCGATAGGTGCACACCAGTTTTCAGCGTGACCAGCGTCCAGTGACCAGTGCCCAGTGAAGGGGAGTCCATTCCTGGCCCAGAGACCTCTGCACACATTTTGTGTGGGAAATATAAAAAAACGTTGTAATTTGCAGTTGACAAATACGCAAAAACTCCTTACCAGATCCGGGCTCTAGAAATTAACTCATATTGCAGCAAGTTGCACGTTGCAAGCAGGCGAGTAGGAGTAGGAGGAGGAGGAGGTGGAGTAGGAGTAGGCTGGGGAGCAGCAGGAGGAGCAGAGCAGCGGCAGCGACAGCAGCAGCAGCAGACCCAAATGATTTATGCCCGCAGTGCGGCCTACGAAAATCTGTGGCAAGCTCCAGTCGTCCGACAGTGTCGGAGGAACGGGAGCAAACAATAGCCAGGGGTAGTGGGAGGTGCGTTGCACTATGGAGGGGATCGAGAGGCAGAGAGGGAGAGTGTTTCCCTGCGTCTCCGCCTCTTCTCTCTGCCGCAGACCAGCACAGACCAGTGCGGACTACAGTCCACGGAGGACGGAGGCTCCTCTTCCTTCATCGCCTACCTGTTGTGGCTGCGCCCCAGGCTGCAATTGTCTGCTTAAAAGCGTTCATTCTGTCCACAATGAAGCCACATAACTTGGCCGCAGTTACTCGTACCAGTCTGCCTCCTGCAACACTGCTCTCCACCTCCACGGCTAGCCTTCCTTCGATGTGATGATTTATTGAGGCTGCGCCTCCAGCCTCCAGCCTCCCTATGTCCCTCCTCGGTCCTCCCCAGTTGTAGTCGCCGTCGCAGTCGCAGTCGCAGTTGCAATCCTCAATCCTCGTCCCAGCACGGTAGCTGTGTTCCTCGCTCTGGCGTCCCCTCCTCGTCGCGGCAGTCCATGCGCCTGGATTGAAACTTTATTTAATAAGTTGATGTTATTTGTTAACTGGCAAAAGGGCTATACTTCACTCTACTGTGCTCCCAGATCTCCTGAATAGTTGGCCAGAGTATGAGTTCTAATGCTGCTCCTACTGCTGCTGCTGTGCCACAGCATGGGCCATAAATCAACTGGCGGCTGGTGGCGTGGGTCGATGGCTATCCCAGAGTTCATTAACGAATGCACTTGACCCACAGAGAGAGCGAGAGAGAGAGAGAGAGAGAGAGAGGAAGAGAGAGAAATACGGTGTACAGTACGCTCTCTACCTGTGTGTGGAGTGCAGAGTGCTTGATTTCTCGAGTAATTTGTGCGTAGATGCAGCACTCGCCCGTGTCAATTGCATTGCATTAGAAAGGCAGCAGCAGAAAAGCAGCAGAGAGGCAGGCGACACAGCACAGCACAGCAGTGGCGGCCAGCCACTTTAATCCGTGCCGCACAGCACACTTGCTGACAAATTGCTGATAAATAAAGCGAGAGATTTGCAATAATGCCTTTCTAATTTCATGCGTCGCGTCGCCAGCGGCTCTCAGCTCCGCAGCTCCTCCGCTCCTTGGGCATGCAAAGCGCACAAAAGCACGGACGCGGACTCGCAGCCTGGCATGGAGCATGGCATGGCGCCTGCCTCCATTGAGATCGAATCCGAGCCTCTGTGGCTTTGTGCTCTATGGCTCTGTGACTCTGCCACAGGCACTGGCACCGAGTTTTAAACATTTTCCACACGTAATGCGAAAGTTTGAATCATTTGTCCAGTGCACTACGCAGCGATTTTCATTTAAAATTCTTGTCACAGACATGTAATTGCAACGCGCCAACCAACGTCGATGGCGATGTCGATGGCGATGTCGATGGCGACGACGACAACGATTCCAAACTCTGACTCCAGCGCCAGGTCCCAAGTCCCAGCTTCAGTTGCAGCTCCAACTCCAGCTACAGCTACAGCTCCAGCTCTGATGCGGACCAGAGGCGGATCTATAGGCTATTGACAATGCGTTTGTCAGGCTTTGCCCCACCATCCAATCCATGTTGCAGCGCTCTGTGTTGACACAGATAAGTGCGTGGCGTGGCGGCGGCATCGGGCCATCGGCCATCAGGCAGCGATAAGTAGCGTTTTATGCATTAATTTTTGCCTCAAAAGAGCATTATTTATTACGCATTAATGCGCTGAATTAACGTTTATTTAATTAATATTAATGCAGCTGATATTACTGTTGCAGTTGTTGCAGCTGTTGCCGTCAATGTTGCTGCTGTTCGATGTTGATGCTGTTTACTGTTTACTGTTGCAGCAACAAAAGTTGCACTGCAGTGGGTTGGTTGGTTGGTGGGGTTGGTTGGGTTGGCATTTGTGTCATACATAAAACGATTTTGGGACAGGCATTCCAATTCACTCATTCACAAGCTGAAATTCAGAAAGGAGAATGAATGATGGACACACGAGTACATACAGTACATACAGTACATATGTACTTCCTATTTGTGGTGTGGCGATCCTCCGCCCCCTCCAGCAGAGGCCCCTCCACAGGTCAAGGCCTTTATCGTTTTGCCCTTTTGCTTCTTTCCTTCTATCCCTTCCTTTTCTTCAGCTTGTTTGTCGTTCCGCGCTGACCCTTAAGTTGTGCAAATATTTTAACAGAAATCGAACTCAAATTCCGTTGCTGTTCTGGAAATCTGAAAATTGAAATCGAAATTGAAATCGAAAGTAAAGTCGCGGGGCAAATACATCAGAAAAACTCTCAAGTATATCTGAAAGGAAGCAAATATTTACAGGAGGGGCAGCAGCAGCGGTGCGAGTGAGATGGGGAGGGAGTGGGTGATAAGGAGAGCTCGTGAGTAATCCATCAGTGTCTCAACAACGGGGTGGAGATGGAGATGGAGGTGGAGACGGAGTACCCTTTGGGCTATAATAAACCCAATAATTTATAGACCAATCACGGACACGGACATAGGCACACGCACTACGAAACAAGTGGAAAAATCATAGTCCAAAAGAGAGACAGAGAGAGAGAGAGAGAGAGAGCGGAGAGAGGTGCATTGGGGGTGGGGTGGGGTAGGAGCAGGGGCAGGGGCAGGGGCAGGTGGAGCGATTTATAGGATGGCCATGCCAATAGACACCGCACAGCGGGTTGTCGCGTCTCCGAGAAGAAGGAGAATCCCAGTCTCAGTCTCAGTCGCAGTCGCAGTCCCATTCCCCAGCATAGCATCGCATCGCATCGTCTCATTGCCAATTGATTTATACAAACGGCAAAGCAACGGAACACAAATTGGTTGCCTCGAAGAGATCTCTCTCCCTCTCCACTCTCCACCAAAAGATGGACCTGGAGCTACAGTTGGAGCTGGAGTTGGAGTTGGGAGTGGAGCTACGGGAGATGATTTGTTGCACTTTTGTTGCAATCACAGTCGCAGTCGCCGTTGCAGTTGCATACGCAGAATGCTCTTCTCTTCTGCTGCTTAACCTCTTGAACTCCACGCAGTCTCTGCTGCTGGGAGGGATTGGATGCAATGGGATGCGATGCGATGCGATGTGCTGGCACACGTGTTGCAGCACACAATTCAGTGGAAATCATTAGGCCAAAACCAAACCCCAGCGGGCCGAAGCGGGAGAGATTGAATCAGGCCTAGAGCCGGGCCTGGCCTGCCCTGGCCTGGCCTTCGCTTAGCGCTTTGCATGCTGCCTGCGTAGCTAATTAGAGCCATAAACTGGCACTCGTTTATAGTGCGATCCACACAATTTCCCGGCGGATTTGATGGCGGACACTGGACATCGCGGACATTGGCGGAAAGTGAGATTTGTCGGGAGGCGTTGGCAAAAAATGCCACACAAATGACAGAGAGACAGACAGGCAGACAGACAGACAGCAAACAAATGTCGAACGGCGGACCCCGTTGACCGTTTTTGGTGATGTCGGGATTGTCTGTGGCATCGGGAATCCGAATCGGTGGTGGACTGTGGGGCAGCCACAGAGGCAGCGGCAACACCAGTTTATCAAGCCAAAAGACCCAAAACAATAAATTACGCAATCCAAATGCTCAACTGCAGTCCATCAATGGCATAATGAGGCAGGCAGCAGGCGGTAGGCGGTAGGAGGTAGGCGGCAGGCGGTAGGCGGCGGGCGAGCGAGCAAGAGCGAGAGCCGGAGACGACTCCGAGTCCGACTCTGAGTCCCGAGTCGCAGAGGCAAGTCCCAGCGTAGAGATGCATTACCATATCGGCATAAATTCCGGAGCACATCGTTAAGTGGGCTGACGAGTGCCACCAGACACTGCCACAGAAAACAGGCTCGAGAGCAGGTTGCATGCCACATGCCACTACCCATGCCACATGCCAGGCTGTCCGGCTGTCCGGATGCCCGGCTGCCAGACGTCCAGCTTCCAGACTCTTGGCCACCTAATGAGGGAATTACCGGCCAATGCCGATGCCAATGCAACAACGTCATCGATAATGGTCTTCTGTGGCTGCCCCTTGTGGCACCTGCAGACACAAGACTGCCTCTGCCTCTGCCCCCGACTAACTGCCTGCCTGCCTGCCCAGTGGGTGGAGTGTTGCACTTGACCTTTAACATTGCGAATGGCGCCCCAGCACCAGACCATCCCAGAGAATGGAGGAGGATGGAGCATGAAGAATGGATGTCTTACGAGGAGAACGAGGCTCAAACTCTTTAATCATTCGATTCCGATGTCTAAAGTCGTGCTGCAGCAACAGTTGTTGGTGTTGCATATTGGGGCAAGAGCGGTCTATCTGCTCTAATCGGCATACTCCTTGACCATGTCCACGATGGCAAGGACGCAGCCGAGCACAAGGATCACTGCCCCAATAATGACGATGAGGATGTTCTTGACCAGCTTCCACCGCAATCTGCCGTAGGTGTAGGGGGCTTGATAGTTGAGGCACATGTCGATGCTGGCCGGAAAGATGAGGTTCAGCAGGGAGATGGTGAATGCCCCGACCAGGGCCACGAGCGGACCCAGATTGGGGAACACCACCGCATTGATGGTGCTCACGAGGACGAAGCACAGCCGACAAACGTACTCGATGATATGCGGATGCGTCAGCTGATCGTTCCGATTCAGATAGTGATTGATTATGATGTCGATGGTCACGTAGCCGGATAGGGGATAGGTCAGGAATACGGCCATGCTGATGCACGCCTTGGACACCTGCGCGGGTCTAGGGTCGGGGTCGGGGTCGGATATTACTGCGATTGCGACTGAGATTGAGGTACAATCTCTGGGGCTCCACTCACATTTCATCGTTGGGCAGATCGAGGGTGACACTGCCATGCACGGTCTCCCCATAGCGCCAATACCCCATGATGGCAAAGATTAGGTAGGAGACGACGACCACCACCGAGGCCAGATTGAGAACGCCGAACCATCCGATATACTCCTCCGGATGGGCCATCTTCGCCTCAATGGCCAGCATCTGCGGGGACCAGGAGGCACAATTAGACAGTCCGCGCAGTCGGACACACAGAGCAATCCCCTGGAGCACCTACCACTCCCACAGAGCTCACGGAGAACAGGACAATGCCAAAGAAGAGTGGCAGCTTCGAGGGCTCCCTGAACGCCTCACGCTCCGCGATTGGTGGCAGGTTCCGGAACAGATAGTACAAGATCAGCACAAAGCCCACATACATCGCAATGTTGGCCGCCACGTTGAAGGGCACCAGGTTCTTCAGATGGCGGATGAGCATCAGCGGAATCAATAGAATCCCCACAAACACAACGAATACCCACAAATCAATGTCCTTGATATAGTAATCCGACAGCTGCTTGACATTGACGGACACAAACACAATGTACACCACACACACCCCATAGTGGGAGAAGGCCAGGACCCCATCCACCAGGTAGCCAGTGGCCTTGGAGCAGTACCTGCACCAATCGGGGCCCTGGTTGAAGGCGTACTCCATCGTGTCGGGAAAGTTGCAGTAGCCCTGCTCCTGCCGCCGTGCCGACTCCACCATGCAAAAGATCTACGGAATATGGTATTATATATATGGTATTATATGCTATGGGTTCCTCACTCACCAGCAGAATCTGTCCATAGATCAGGAGTATCGTTGTCAGAATGAGGAGTATGCTCCCACTGAGCCATCCCGCATAGGCAAAGGCCAGCGGAAGGGCAAGGATTCCTGTTCCAATCACACTTTTGATAAGGGACACAAAGGCCCCAATATTTCTGAAGGAAGAAGCAACCAGAAGGATTGATTAGATATTGGTGGAGCTTCGAATGGGTTCTAGAGCGAATGGGTTTCTTACGACATTGTGACCTCCACATCACGATGCTCGTAAGGATTGTAGTCACTGCAATGAGAAGAGGATTTAGCGACTAGAAGTGATCTTTAGAAAGATACACAGAACATCTTCTACCTGTCTGCCATTTGGAATTCAACGAATTTTTTATTTGGAAAGAATAAACAATGTGTATTTGATAGATCGAAAATGGGATACTTATGGGGGGAAAACAGTAGTACAGTATTACATTTTCATGTCACTACGGGATATCTTTCGTTCAATTCCATTAGAGTGATCACTGTACCAGAGATACCCCCACAAAAACCCAACACTACGAAGAGCAGGGACCGCCAGAGCAGAATCTTGCCCCAGCCATAGCCCCCGATGCTGTACTGCACACAAAGGTTCACGATTCCCGGAAAGATGAGCCCCAATTGGGCGAGGCAGAAGGATCCCACAAAGGAGAGGAGCAGCCCGAAGTCCGGATAGCCAATGGCCACCAGCACGGAGGCAATCACGAGGGCAAAGCGCACCAGATACTCGACGGATCGCCCAGAGGCAACATTCTCCTCCAGTTTTGGCCGCATGTATCCTCGCCAGATGATGTCCACGGTGACGTAGCCCTGCAGAGCGTAGCTGAGGAACATGGCCACCGCGAACATTCCCATTACACACTGTGGCAGGCTGGGGAGAATGGGTAAAGGAGGATGGGTTGAGGATCTATAGAGAAAACGCTTTCCAGCTCACATTTCATCGGGCGGCAGGTTATGCAGAATGGAATTGTTCGTGTCACTCCCGTATTGCCAGTAGCCAAAGAATCCAAACACCGAATAGAGGAGGAGAACAAGGATCATGGCTCGGTTGAGGATTCCGCAGGAACCCAGCAAGTTATCTGGATGCCGCATGGTGCGCTGCAGAGCCAAAATCTGGGGGAGAGCAAACCGCAATTGAGTTGGAAAATGGATTCTGAAGGGGATTCCACAGATATCCTACAACTCCGACAGACTCGATGGCAAACAGAACAGTGCCAAAGAACAAAGGGAACTGCGTCCAATGCTGTGTGGCCTGCAGTCCATCCAAACTGGGCAAATCCTGGACAAGGTACCACAAAATTGTGCCAAAACCTAAAGGAAGATTTGGCGATGGAAAGGATTAAAGATCAAAGATTGAGGTTTGTAATTGCTGTTCCATCACCCACTGCCAACAATCAGGATATTGGAGATGACAGTAAACGGCAACAGGTACTTGAGATTCCTCACGAGGAACGTGAGTATCAGTGGCAGGGTCAGCAGGGCCATATACAGACGCACATCCATGGGATAGAGATACAAATCCCCCAAGAACTTGAGATTCTTGGCTATAAACACAATGTAGACACAGTCGATGCCGAAGTGATAGACACACATCAATATGTCCACGAGGTAACTGAAGAATCAAGATAAATACAGGTGGAATATTCACTATATAGTATTGGACTTCATTGGACAAACCCCAGGGGACTGCTCATGAAGTGCAGCCATGTGGGTCCATCGAGAATGGCCAGTGCCATGGTCTCCCTGTAGCTAATAGCTGCTATTCGATGGCGTCTACTTAGAGACTGGATATCATTCAACTACAGGATAAGGTCAGAATAAGGTACTCCTCATGTAATGGCTCTGGCTCTACCTACCAGCACATGCATGGCATACAGCACAATGAAGAAAATCAGAATGGTGGCAATCAGACCAATTGCCCATCCGGCATTGTAGAAAGCTCGTGGCATGGCCAGGCATCCAGTGCCAAAGGTGCACTTCACCAAATTGATGAACGTCTCCAGATCCCTAAAGAAATGGCTGATTAAAAAGCGGCACCACTCTGGTGGGTGGGTGGTTGGATGCTCGTGCTCCTTCTCACGTCATTGAGTTCTCCACATCGGGTTGCAACACCTGCGCCTCATACGCCACAGGGGGTCTTTTTGGGGGCACGAGGAATCACAATTAGAAGAGCGTCCGGCTCTGTTCTCTTTAGATCTTCTGAAGCTCACCCCATGCTCCGCTGAATCACACCTAACGCCCGGACATGGATGGGCAGCAGTTTCCGCTTAAGCTCCGTATCCATTCTGATGGCCAGGCGGTGGCGACGCCCGCGCAGCTTTTTTTGCTGTTGCTGTTGTTGTTGCGACGACAGCATTTTCTCAACTTCAGATCTCAGATCTTAAAATCAAAATCTTATAATCAAAAACGAAACGAACTTTCAGCGCCGACTGCTGGGGTTCCGATCTCTCTCGATCTCACTCTCTTTCGATCTCAATCTCTCTCTGTCTCTCTGTCCAATTATGCAAATGTGTTGACGAGGCATTGGCTTTCCCTCGGGTTACGTAGTGATCTTAGGAATCTGTTGGCCAGCTTCCAGGAAGGGTCTTTCGGTCTCCCCGTCTCTCTGTCTCTCCTCATCAGAGATATTAGCATGGCCCAAAGCCATGGACTCTTTCCAGGAAATCAAGCACAGTCCCCAGCCCAGTCTCCGCCTCCTCTTCGATGCGGTTCTGCTGTGTGGGGGCGTTCTCTAGGCTGTGGCCAAGGAATTTGCTACCTAAATTATGCCACTGCCTGAAGCATCCACCGCAGTAACCTCCACCACGTCCTCCTCCATTCCCTCTCGCAGTCTCCCAGTCTCTCTCTCTCTCTGGCGATACAAACTAATTAGTGTGGCAGAGGCTGGGGCATTTCTCAAATGCCACTTGGCCATAAATTCTATAAAAAAAAAACAAACTACAGTTTCTAGTTAAGGCCTCTCTTCGCTGGTCTCTGCTCTTCGCTGGTCTCTGTGCTCATTGTGTGGGGCCGCAGCGATCCCCCGCTGTGCGCCTGGCACCTTCGCCTTTGCCTTCGCCTTTCCTTTTCTTTGCTTTTGCTTATGCTGTGCCGAATCGAAAATGCAAATTTTCCCGCTTTCCGCAGCCGCAGTCGCAGCCGCAGCAGTGACAAGTACGAATCGAAGGGGGGGCCAGAAGTCAATCTCTTAGATTTGTTTGCTTTTAGCTTTTCCATTTCGTTGCCTATTTTCCCACTCGTGTGTGTGGCTTCGGAGAGAGGGAGAGAGAGAGAGAGAGTGGGAGAGGGAGGCAGTCGATCGGTGGGAACACCTGCTAATATCAGAGCTATGCGAGAGGTGCTTCTATTGCGAGAGTTCTCTCCAAGGGAAGGGCGCAATGGTCCTGTACTACGGCCGCTTGCCGTTCATGTCAGCGAAGCAGCACGTTGGGCAGCAGGAAGCAGACGATTGGCTTGAGGATCAGGTAGTACTTCTTTTGGAGCATCACCATCTTGTCGTTCCGCAGATCGTAGAGATCGATTATCCTGCCTGTGGTCGTCACATCCGGATGCTTCTTGCAGCACAGCCAGCCGATGTGGGAGAAGAACCAGCCGCTCTGCGAGTTGTACGGATCGGTGTCCGTCTCCGAGTGTTTGTGGTGCAGCCGATGGTCGCGGGCCCAGTAGTAGACGGAATGCTGGAAGGCCAGCCACAGGCGATTGGCTCCTCCGGATACCCCCAGAATGGAGAGCACCAGTACTGGTGAAATGTCTGCCTCTTGGCGACGGCCACACGCCGTAAAGCCACCACACATGGAGGGTCAGGAGTTCCATCTTGTGGTTCGGATCGGGGCCCTTCTTCATGCTTTGGATCACACTCGTTGCCGGAGTGGCATCATCCTCGAAGGGTACTTCCGTAGAGTGGTTGTCGGGTGGCATCGTGTACTGAAAACTGGTGGATTGGTGCCACAATCCTTCTATTATAGACTAGCGGCGCTTCCAATTCTATTCTATTCAAAGATATTCACCCTCGGCGTCGGCATTGGCATTGGCAGTCGCTATTGCCATTGCTATTGCCATTTCCATCGCCTTCGTGTCATTGGAAAACCCGGACCCAGGTCCAGGTCCAGGTCCGAGGTAGATAATGTCCGGCGATCCGGCTCCGGACATTTGTAAATGTGAAAACTCAATGCTAAACTATGCGCATAGATGATCGCTACGAGATGTTGCATGTGATTGCCAGGGACGGTGGAATGGTGCAATGGTGCAACGGTGACTGTGTTTCAGTTAGATGCAGTCGACAGTGGTGGCGCATCATTAAAGTGCTGCAGACAAATGGCCGCGCGGCATGTGCGGCACATGTCAAGAGAGCTGCAACAGCAGCAACAGCGGCAACAGGTGAAAATCTGGCTGGAATTCTGATTATCTGCAGCTTCTGGTTGCTGCTGCCGCTGCCGCTGCGGTGATTGGCAGCAAACTGTTGCTGCTGCAACTGCTGCTGATGTTACAGGCAGGCAGCAACTTAAACTGTAACTTTCAACGATTTGTCGTCAGTGTCTTCTGTCTTCTGTCGTCTGTCTTCTGTCGTCTATCGTCTGCCTTCTGTCGTCTGTGTGCCACTTTGATGTTTGGCCACAAAAGTGGAAAGCAACATGCGCATAATTACGATTCAGGCAACATGGGGTGCAACATTCCTTGACCACCATCTCCCTGTCTGATCCTGCCTACCCCCTGCCTACCCCTGCCTGCCCCTTGAGTGCCTGCCGCTCTCCCGTATGAGGGCCACGCCCTCAATTCAATTTACAGCCGGAAGTGTGGGTGTATACTTATTTGATATACATTCCTCTTCTGTACGAGCATTCCCAATCCTTGTTCTTGTTCTCATTTCGCGTTTCGCGTTTCTCGTTTCGATGTTCTCTCCTTTCGCGCAACTCATTTGCTGCTTCATAAATCAGGAATCGCAGCAGCAGCCGCCTCAAAACTCCCGCATAAAAAAAAACTCCTGTATGAAAAACGCATTTAATGATTGGGGAACAACAGCAGCAGCAGCAACAGCGGCAGCAACTACATAATAGGCCGCATCTTGAGGCAGCAGCAGCAGCAAAAAGTGGGAGGATGCAGTGGATTCTCCCTTTTCGCTGCTGCTCTCTATCTCTGGTGATGGTTTTTTGATACACTTTCTATGGACGAGACGACTAAATGACTTTTACAAGAATCACTCGGAAAAAGAGGATTTTCTGATGGAAACTTGTACGCTTTGTCTATCTCATATATCTCATATATATATATATATATATATCTCAAGATAGCTCCAATTGGAAATACATAGTGAATTCCGGGAGTTGTGAAAGTTGGTTTTCGTAGGGAAATCGCCATGAAAAGGACGATATTTCAACAAAATATATGTATGTCTGAGAGTTCTCTGCCCTAGAGTATTCTTCCCCCATTGAAAGCCGTTCGGTAGGTGGAGAAGTTCCCCTGTAACTCCCACAGAAACCCTAGAAACTCAAGAGTATCCAAAACTTCGGCTAGCTGAAGGCCACAAATGTTCGTTCTCTTGTTTTTAATGCCATTTGTTGCTGCCGCTGTTGCTGCCACTGCCACTGCCGCTGCTGTTGTCGGGCCGTTTGCCTTTTTGGGGCCCGTGAGGCATTCGCCTAAGCGGCAGGTTCCTGTCTCTGTCTGCTGCCCCATCCAGGGAGGAGACGTCGACGACGTTGACTGCATTTTTAAGCGCGCTCTGCGCATAAAATAAAGCCAGATTGCAGGCATCTCTTGCCTTGGGGGCATCATCCTCCCTACCTTCTGCCTCCTACCTCCTACCTCCTACCACATACCTCCTACCCATTCCCATTCCCCAATCGGTAGAACGTACTACCTGTGGCAAGGCTTGCCTGAAAGATCTTGAATGGAAGCGAAGAGTAAAAGTGCAGGATGCTTTGTAGTCCTGCCCCCCTGTGCTCTGCCGCACGCCCCCTCCTATCGGAAGAGCTTCTGCAGAAACAGCAGCTAATTTTCGATCGGGCAGCCACAAAAAAAAAGAGTACCGATTGGGGCATCCACAGCACACAGCAGAGAAGAGCAGAGAGAGCGAGCGAGAGAGATCTTCGAGCGATAATGATGCAAGGTTAATCATTAGCCTGGAACGTGTATTATGCGATTATTAGTTGGGTGCAAGCACCAGAGAGGTGCACCCAATCCTTGCCACAGCCTCAGTCTCAGTCTCAGCATCGATTGAGGATTACACTCTTTTCTTTTCCTTTCCTTTCCTCTCTTGTTTTTTGGTGGGCGTTTGCTCCGGATTTTTTAGGACCATTTCGCGGTAATTTCCAATTTCCGTTGCAATCTGTGGGGATCTGTGCGATCGAAGGAAGCAGCGGAGGAGAAGGAGCAGTTGGGAGGGTTCCATATGCAACATGCCGCCAATTTGTCAACGCGGGCAACATGTGGTTGCTGCAGCATGTAAGTTGTCAGCGTTTTTTAAGAATCAATTGCCGCCCAACAGCAGCATCAGCAGCGGCAGCGGCAGCAGCAGTTGCTATGGAAATCTCTGCTCTGGAAATTCGATATTTCCCGGGGCCCCGACTCCACCTCCTCCCCCTAAGTCAGGGCCCCCACAAGTTGGGGAGCCTGAAGGCGGCCTTGAAAAGCAATACCTGGTGCAAAATCATTGCAGAATTGTAAATGAGGCCCTGCCCTGCCACACACTGTTGCTGCAGCCCGTTGCTGTAGTACACACATATTTTGAGGTAAAAACGCTCGCTCAACTGACATGCAACATGATTTTGTAGGCGTGCAACATGCGCATGCGCAACAGCCGCAGCTTTATCAGATTCTGCAGGCTCCACTGTTGCTGGTGCTGTTGCAGTTGGTGTTTTTTTTGTCTGTTTTTGTGAGACTTGCCGCATGTTGTCGACTGTCAATTGTTTTGTGGGCGTTGCAGCAGCAGCAGCAGCCAGCAGTTGCAACCAGCAACTAGCAACCAGCAACAATAGTCGCAACAAGAGTCGCCACAACACACAACAATCTGTCGCACAGAGTCAGAGAGTCACAGAGTCTGGCGGTGGGGCAGAGGGGCAGGGGGAGCAGACTTTTGGAGGCTATATCAATGTCAACAGCATTATCACACCGCGCTGTCAATATGCAAATGCATAGAGCAGACCACGGAGTCCCACCAGTCGCAGTCGCAGCAGCAGCAGCAGCAACCCACCAAGCACCAAGCAACAAGCACTTGCCACAGCCGAGTTGCAGCCAGGCCAGCCAGCCAGCAAACGATTGTTTCCCCTTTACCCCTTCAATTCCGCTCAGACTCCTTTGGACTCCTTTAGAGTATGTGACACTCGTTAACACGCAGCGAAAATGCGCGAAATGCGATATTTCACACGATTTATGCGCGATGCAACGACGAAAAGCTGCAACCTATGCAGGGGGCAGCAGCAGCATCAGCAGGAGCCAGAGGACCACACGCATTGCTAGCTAGCCAGTGGAGGCTGCTGCTGGGGCTTTGGGCATGGAAAACTCATGGGAAAGGGAGTTCCCTGAATGCTGCTGCATCGTTGTTGCATCGAAAATGTTGTTCTTGCAACAGAAGAAACATCCCACTTAAGGTGTAGGAAAATGATTAGCCGGAAGAGTGCTGCTGCTGCTGCTGCTTCGCTGCTGCTCCCAGCCATATGCCACAAATAGTATTAGTTGCTGTTGCTGCCACCGCTAATGGGGCATGTTGCTGCTGGCTGACTGGCTGGCTTGCTAATTTGACAGAAAGACTTCCACAGAGTGGTGGCAGAGTGGCAACGAGCCATGATTTATGCGCTGCCAATTGGTTGTGGCAACATTTGCCCATATACATAATTGAAATGTAATAAATTCTGCTACGGCTACTGCTGCTACCGCTGCTGCTGTTGCAGCTTTTCGTGCACAATTAGCGGCAAGCAACAGGCAGTGGCTGTGGCAAGCATCAGCATCAGTGGCATCCACTAACGACAATTGCTGACCATTTTCCATGACTCCTCGCTGCTTGATTATTAAATAAATAATAATCATAGAGCGAACTGCTGCTGCTGTTGCGGTTGCAATGTGGCACTGTGGCAGGAGGCGGCTGGCTCTGCCTTTGGGTTTTACAAGTTGTAAAGTGCGAAATCAACACGCTTCATGCCACAAAACTACAACTACAGATCTCTGGACAGGCTGCCTGCCACACAGTGCCCATCCGAGTGGCACGTCCGAGTGTCCGCCGTGTCCGCCATGTCCGCCATGTGTCTGTCCACTATGTTAGTTGTCAACACAAATGGCAATCGGCGTTGATAAATTGTTGCAGCCTTGGGCCAATTATAACCGTGTTTGGGCTTTGGCTGAATATAGCTGCCACATGCCACAGGCCACAGCCACAGCCACTACTCGTATGGCCTTTTGCTGTTGCGCTGCCTCTCGTCTACACTCTCCGCTCCGCTCCGCTCTGATGTTGCCAGGCTTTAGTGGTGCTCTGCTCTTTCGTATGCAGATATCCATCTATCCGATCCATCCATCCACAAGCTTCCTGCGAAGCCCCGCAACAGACCTCCTTCCGGTGGCTGACACTGCCACTGACACTCGTGTGTGGGTGCAACATTGTACGAGCGAAGAAGCAGAAGAAGAAGCCACCGACCGACCGATCGATCGACTGAAACTCAATACCCGGATCAATCTCCGCTTTCAACAGCCAACAACTCTTTCAAATTTCTTTCGTGTCGTTTTCCTCTTTAAATAATTTGTCTGCCACACAGCAAAAAAAACACACACACACACTGAAAAAAGGGCGCCAAACGAGGCCACGTGCTACAAATTGCAGTGATTCCAAGGGGAGAAGGAGAAGGGGGAATCAGCAGTGCTGCAGTGGCAGCAGCAGAAACAGGAGCTCAAAACACCCCCGCACCATCACCTGAGATTTATCGAAGGTTTCCCTCATTCTCATACCCATCCTCATCCTTAGGGGCATCCTCTGCAGATCTCCGATATCAGCTGTTCCTCCTCCTCCTCCTACTCCCTTGCCTCTTGGCGCGCGCTGCTGCCCCTCTGCCACATTATTGTTATTATTATCCACGGCCCGGTGTCTTTCCTTATACAATAACATCTAATTTCCTACCTTTCCTCGTTGCTCGTTGCTGCTGCTGTTGCTACCTTTCTACCTACGACTCGCACGTCTTGCAGGATCTTTGATTCAGCCAGAT
Source organism: Drosophila algonquin (assembly GCA_035041765.1). NCBI lineage: Eukaryota > Metazoa > Arthropoda > Insecta > Diptera > Drosophilidae > Drosophila > Drosophila algonquin. Next base: position 203,056 of record JAWNKY010002117.1, on the reverse strand, counting down.
TTCGGCCGAGGACATCCCTTAAAGGAGAGTAGAGTTCTCTGTTCCTTTCTCTTCGCTTCTCTCCTCTCCTCTCAAGGCGCACCCGCATGTGTCACTCGAATGTTGCATATTTGTATGCAACGCTAATGACATCAGAAACAGATCGAATCGCGAGGGAAATGCCAGATCCGATTGTGGCATTTCCCATAAAAGACTTTTCGAAGGGGCAGGAAACTGTTGAAGGTTGCAGTTGAGACATTTCAAGGGGGAGGTGATTTCAACTACAATTCGAAGATGCTTTTCGTTCATAGAGAGATTTGCAATCAACGAAAGTTCTTCCTCTCTTCCTCTCCTCCTCTCTCTCCTTTCTGTCTTGCAGTTCTCCACCTACATGCATCTCCTCCTCGAGGCAGGGTTTCCCTCCTTCCTCCTTCTTCAGGGTGGCTGCCACTGGGATTATTGACCTCTTGACAAACAAGCGAAACCTTTGTTTGCTGCTTCTGCTGCTGCAGATGAGGACGAGGACGAGGACAAGAGGCAGCAGCAGCAGCAGTAGATGCAGCGGCATCTTCCAGACAGCTGTTGGACGGATCAGAGGCACGAGGGTGGAGGGGAGGGGAGATCGACTTAAGAAGTCGTTGGCGCGAAAAAACAGAAGTCGGCCCCGAGGAAAATCTGTGAAAGGAACAGCTGACAGGGGCAGGGCGGGGGGAAGATGCACGAGCCAAAGGGAAATGGGAAAACGATCTCGAATGTTGCGGTTAACCTACGAGGCAGCGGAAACGCGGAAAAGGTGTCAGAAATGTAGCAGCAACAGCAGCAGCAGCGGCAGCAGCAACCATCTGTGTAGGTAATTTCGGTTCTAATTGCAATTGCAATTAGAGAAGAGTGGAGAGAGGATGGGTGGACTGGTGGACGGGGGGTATGGTGGTATGTTGCAGCAACAGCAGGGAACAAGTGCAGCAAGCCGTCTGGCTGGCATTCGACGAGTGACATATGCGAGACGCCACACAGATCTGCAAGGAGAAGAGTGGCATTGCGTGTGCTCTCCATTTATTATCGATGATGCCCCGCCAGACGCTGAAAAACTTGCCCCGGCAGCGGCAGATTAGATTGGAGGCGTAGCAGGATGAGGATGCGGCAGCAACAGCAGCAACAGAGGAGGTGGATACCACTAACTACCGTTAGGAGACACACACAAACAGAGACAGAAACAGAAACCGAAACTGAAACCGAAACAGAGACACGAGACACAGACGAACAGTTGAAGGAAACATTTAAAGAAATTCAAATGAATTCGTTTTTCGGATATATATATATATGCCATGCCATGCCCCATGCCCCAATGCCGCATGCCCCGCGGCCACCATCCGCCCACTTAAATTGCGTGCCATGCTGAAAGCATTCATTTGCGGAGAGCCCTGAGATGTGTGTGGATGCCACTGGGAGATGCGGCAAACTACAATTAAATTTGCATTTGTATGATTCCCGCTGCCACATCCATTTGTGGCTGCTACAGCTACAGCTACAGCCAGTTGATGCCGCGGGTGAAATACCTCGGCGTAGGAAACATTTATCACTGCTATGGGGGCTCCTCCGTCGCCATTTCGCCATTCCGCCAACCGCCACCGCCACCGCCTCCGACTCTCTCGGATCTCTCGCATTCGCATTCGGACTCTGGCGGGGACTCAAAACTGCTGCGATTCCGGACAGAACGAACGCACAATAAAACTAAAACGTTTATAATTTCATATGAATTTCGCAGGGGCAGAGGCTGACGCGGAGGCAGTGGCAGTGGCAGGGGCAGTGGCAGAGCGGCAAAGAGCCTGCAACTATTAGCTGTGGCATGCAATTGCCAGCAGAGAGACAGACAGTCGAGGGCCAAAACTTAATCACAGGTTGGGAGACGCAACTCAATGGCCTAAACGAAAATGCTTAAATTTAATGACATAAATATATACAGAGAGGGAGAGAGAGATAGAGAGAGAGAGCGAGAGGGCAACGGGTAGAAGAGGTAGTTACCCCAAAGGGGCACGATTGGGGGGACTGGCGGGTGGTGCTCGCGCTGGAAAAATCTCTGCTGAATATTCCCAAAACTATTTATCATTGTGTCACGCGGTCCTACAGCTGCCCCTGCGGCCTTGTCCATTTTGGGAAAACGAGTTATGACCCACCACCAGCACCACCATCACCACCCCTTATCCGTATGCCTCCTTGAAGAGGAAACTGCGCACTTAAGAAGCGATCCTGCTCCTTGCTTCCTACAATCCCGTTCTCCGATGACGACAACGACGATGATCCTTCGCCAACGCCACCCCAAAATGAACAGGATTGAGAAGCGGCCTAACGACCGGCTGCTCCTTTGGTTCCTCCTTCCGCCACCCCAAAATCCAGCCCTGGGACCATCTTCCTCCCTCTTCCACACACACACGAGCACAAAGAGGACAAAAGACGGTTCCGCCAGGAGACAACGAACCGCAGCTGCTGATATTTTTACTATAACTTTGTGTGTTTTTCGTTTTTTTCTGAAACGCTGCGCAATTTGGGAATTTCTGGAAAGGCAACAAACAAAAAAAAAGCTTTGCAGCTGCCTCTGGGAAAATTGCCTAAGAGCTTCAAAACTGATTTTCCATTGTGTGGCATTGTGGAATCTGCCCTGAGAAGGGGAGGAGAAGGACGGAGACCATCTTTAATCCGAGCATAAACACAGCTACATCATCATTAGAGGCAGAAGCCTCCTCTTTGTGGGCAAGTTTGCTGCCTAAGTCTTTCCATTTGCCTGTGTTCTGTGTGTGGCATAAATTATGTATCCGCTCTCGAGGCGACTCCCACAAGAATGGGGAGCCGAGAGCGATGCTGTTGCTGCTGTTGCGTCTGCTGCTACCTTTTGCCACTTGGCATAACATTAACTGTTTATTCGAATAAAAATTAAACTATTAAATGCTCAAAGAGAGAGGCAGCAGCAACAGCAGCGGGAGGGTGTGCAGTGGAGTGGGGAGTGGGCATTCGAGTGGAGAAATGAGCTTAAAATCATAAACGACACACAAAAAAAAAACACACACGACGGCAGCCAAAAAAACAGAAAAAAAAAACTGAAGCGTTTCAATCGATGAATATATATGTATATGTATGTGTTTGTATATGTATGTAGGGTCGATCGAGGCTGCTTCTACCAATAAAATATAACAATCATGCGATCAAAAATATCTTTCACAAAACACTCACATGAATACCTTTCTGGATGATCAACCATTCACCTGTTCAAAGTGTGGGAAACCATAGAAACGCCACAGCCACTGGCACTGGCAATGGGCACTGGCCAAAAGCATAGCCAGGGCTAAAAAGGTAGAAAAGAAAACGTTGAAAATTCAAATTAGCCCGAGAGACTCGTAAATAAAAGATATTATAGCCAATCGTGCAATAAAACCAGTTAATCTCTAAATGTGGCCGAGAAGAGTCTTTGGGCTCCGAGTCGAAGGTCCGAATCCGAATCCCAATCCCCATCTCAATCTCAATCTGTACCTGTATCTGTATCTGGGAGACTGCTGTGTCGTCTGGAAGCAGTGGAGGTGCCGGAGTGACTCCATCAAGCTCTCATCAAAGTGGTTCGGCCTACATCTGGAAACGGGAGAATGGGGCTCTGAGATCTGGGTTCTGGGCTTTAACGAGGCAACGCTGGTTTCTTGGGCTCAGAGTTAGACTCTCAGGCGGGTGTGTAGGATAGCAGAGGACTCCTTCCAGCAGACGCAGCTTCTGCTTCTGCTGCTTCTCCGATCATCGTTCTGCCACAACAAACGAGTGGCAATCAAATCAATTTTATGCTGCTGTTGCAGCATGTTTTTATGGCACTTCTAGCACACAAACCACACGATAGCCTCCATTCATTCATTCATTCTTTGGGCCTTTCATTCATGGCATGGCATGGCATGGGCATGGATGGGGACACCCCACCGCCTAGCCGCCTGGCCGCAGACCGGAAGCGGGTTACTGCCTCTAACGGGGGGGGCAAAGAGGTTGGGGGTGGTAACCGATTACCAACAACTTAAAGCTCTGGCCACAAAATGTTGCATTGGGATTGGGTTATTAAGCCATTTAAGCTACGTGAGAAAATGCTGGAAAAGACAGCAGCCACTGGCCACTGCAGCCACTGCAACTACTGCAGCGGCGGATGCTGCTGCTACTGCTATCGATTGGAAAACTCTTTTGCAGAAGTGGCAGAGTGGGGGGGAAGGAGGGGTGTAAAGGTAAAGTGATTTGATTTAATGACTGCCACTAAACATTTACCCAACGAACAAGAAAATCAATTAAACCAAAAGGGGAGAACGCACGCCCCAATCCCTGGGGGCCCGAGTGTCGTTAAACTTTTTGCCAGGCGGCGACCTTCCTCTTCCGTTCTTCTCGAAGAGATTTTCATTAAGACAACAAAATGTTTGTGTTTGTGTTTATGTTAGTTTTCTGTTTTTCTGTGTTTTTTCAGTGTGTGCGTGTGTGTTTAATTTTTGTGAATGAAATGAATATCCCAGTCCCAGTACCAGTCCCAATCCAAATCCCAATCCCATCCCCCCACTCAGCCAAAACCTCTGTGTCTGCCACACAGCAACGCTGTAGGTAAATCATTTGTAGATTTGTCTGTCTTCCACTTGGTGGCAGCATCAGCAACAGCAGCAGCAGCAGCAGAGAAGAAGATCTTTTGGTGAAGATTTCTGGGGCGTGCGCGTGATTTAAGCCTCATGTTTTTGGTAGCAGCCCCACACACAAACACACACACATGTGGAAGAGTGTTGGCGAAGTCGTCTCCGAATGTCAGAGCTCCCCATCTCCGCATCACCTCTGCCATCTCTGAATGTATCTTTTGTTGTGTGTTGGAGGAAGTGCAAAGTACTTTGATAAGATCTCTTCTCTACCTCTCTCCCTCTCTGTCTCTGTCTGTCTCTGCCAAAAAAAAACTTCGGAGAAAAATGAGCAGCAAGAAAAAGCTTAATTGCTTCTCTCAATCCGCACAAGTCAGGCGGGATGGGGGCAGGTGGGAGGCGGCAGGCGGGATGTGGGACAGGTTATGATAGATGGCTAAAACAAGCATCTAAGGGGGGATGAGATGGGCTGGGTGGTGGGGGCATGGGTTAGGTATGGGATTCCCGAATTGCAGCATACTTTTGGGGCAATAAACGGTTGCCTAATTACCAAAAATCACTATTCATTTGATTGCGGCTTACACTGCAATCATCCCCCGTCCTCACTGATGGGGCCTCCATCATCAATCACTCAATGTGCGGCAAGCAGAAGATTGATTGACTGCCACATAGCATTGGGGCACGCTCTCTTGCTGTCCCTCTCTCCCTGTTTTCTTTCCATTTTCATAGTTTTCTTTCCTCATCCAAATTTGAGCTTTATATTTTATTTTAATTCAGTTTTGGCTGTTCATAAATCCGCTCTACAGTTGACTTCTTAACGGTTTACCCGTCCATGCAGCTGTTGCAAATAAATCTCTGGCCTAACACGTGTAAGTCTCCTCCATCTGGAGGAGGAGGAGATGAAGCTAGAGATGCCCCCGTTGCCTGCTTATCCGTGGGAATCTGCCTCAGAGGCGCATGCAAATTAGATTTTTTAATTGGCGCCTGACCCCGGGAAGAGCTGCTCCACGGCTTCACGGCTCCTCTGCTCCTCTAATCTCTTGCTGGCGTCACCTCGTTGTCATTCGCTTTTATGGTTATTGCCACAGTGGAAGTGGCAGTGACAGTGGCACTGGCAGATGCAGCAGTTGCTGTTTCCGTTGCAGTTGCAAATGCAAATCGCGCCTCACTGTTTTCTGTTTTTTTTTGCGTGCTCTTAATTGAAAATTGTGTTTCGTTTCGGCTTCAAGTTCGATTCTAATGAATGGAAAAGTCACAGATGGGGACCGGCGGCGGGCGACGGCAACAACGCAGTTTTTGCCGCTGGCTGTCGCCCTCCCATCGCGATGCCATGGCCATCATTAGGGCCAAAGGGAAGTGCTATGTTTCGAGGGAAATCAGAGAATCACAGCTAAAGAAAGGCAGCAGCAGGAGGAGGAGGAGGAGGAGGAGGCATGCCAAATGGTAGAAGGAGGCAGTAGGCAAGGCCCAAAAAAGGAGCAGCAGGAGGCTCAGGTAGGGTACGAGTAAAGCTATGCCACCAGGGGTGGCTTCCTTCGCCTTGGGTGGAGTGGAGTGGGGTGGAGTGAATGTTGCCTCAGGCCACAAAATCCCCGCGATCTTGAGCCTTTTGTTTGAGAAACTTGCCTCAAGACGAGATCGTCAGCAGATTTCCCGCCAAAATATTACGGGGGTTGGGCTGTGCGGCACACAACGGGATCTCTCTGTGTTCTCTGGTGGGGTGGTTCGCCCTTCGTCGGGTGGTGGTGATGGTGATGTTGGTGATGTTGGTGGTGGTGGTGGCGGGCGGCGGTGCTGCTGATGGGGTGGCCGCGACAACACAATGGCCAGGCTGAGAGGGCGACGACGATCACGATGACGGCGCTGGGACGCAGAACCGTGGGAAGATTTCGGATACAAAAGGCTGAAGGAATCTTTTTAGAGAAATTCCTTTGCAGCTGCAGTGATTCGCAGGAGATCTGAGTTCCGAGATCCGAGAAGAGAACTTTTACCTTTACCTTTGCCTTTGCCTTGATACCGGGGCCTTCGTTCTGTGGCAGGCATAGGCAGGGCAGGGCAGGGCGTAGGCATTTGGCAGCGACACTGAAATGAAATGTGCTTGCAAATGCACTACTGCCAGGCCACCCCACACGACAGCCGATCGGCACTCGAGTGCCGGCGGGGGGTGGGTGGCAGCAGCTGGAACGGAGAGTGGAAAGTGTCGCCAAAGCGGCCAAGACAGCCAAGACGGCAGCAGACTTCATCAACAAATCAGTTCTGTCAGTCAATCTGTCGGATTGTGAGTGTTGGCTGCTATCTCCTACCGCCCTGCCGCCCTTCCGCCCTCTGGCCACCCCGCCCGAGATCTTGTGGCCGTGCGATCTCTTGGCCACTTGGCCTACACCATTTTGGTTTTGTCGCCTTCTCATTTCAATAATTCATTGTTGTAGTTGTGTGAATGTAGGGGTTCCAATACACAACACAACACCCCATCCCACAACAGCCACACACACACACAGACACCGCATATACATATACACACATGTACGAGACAGATACATCTGCATACAGTCTCTCGCGTACACCTACATTCGGCTGCTGCCGCTGGCTGCCGCCGCTTGTTCGCGACCAACAAAATTTCTGTACGAATCGCGTAAACGCGTTTCGCGTCTCGTTTTTATTTCCCTGCCCACAATCCACGCACACCACCGCAACAGGGGAGTGAGCGAGTGTGTGTCTGTGTCTGTGTGAGTGGGGCGCTGGTGTTGGTGTGCTACTATTCGTTCATTCACAAATTGTATTGTTGCCGCTGCCGTTTCTGCTGCTGCTGCTGCTGCCGCTGCGGCATGCCTTTGGTTTTGCCTCTGCCTTCGTTTGCGCCTCCGCTGCTGCCGCTTTTTTATTTTTTTTTGTGTGTTTGTCAACACACAGATGCACAGATACACGGATACAGCTACTCGAGCAGCATTCGGCAGCTGCGGATACACGTACACACACACACACACACACACAAACACACACAAACACAAAAAGAGCGCAACACCCGAGAGAGGGAGAGAGCGAGAGCTCGCTCTGCATCGGCATTTCATTTCAAGTTCAGGCTGAAGTTGTTTTGCCGGCATTTGTCTTCAGAGAGAGAGCGAGCGAGAGCGAGCGCGAGAGTTATCCGTGTGTGTGGTACTTGAGAGAGCGCGCGCCTTGTTTTATCCGTGCATTTTATCCGGCCATTGTCGTGGTCGCAGCTCAAGAGTCAATCATCAGAGATTTTCGTATAATGTGATGTGATTTGAGAGCATGGGATATACGAGTGTATCTTTGAGATATATGTAAGTAGGTTTCTTTTTTGTTTTACCATTCATTACATTCCGCTCTGCAATGCTTCGTAATGGCACTATCAATACTTCAAAAGATACAATTGTATCTGCCAACTCAATTGTATCTGGCAGTCGGCACAAATAGAGTGCTCAAGTATTCATTAGATTAAATTGCATCCTTGCTGGGTTTACAGTAAATTCGAAAATTGCAAGTATATCTGATGATCCATTAGACATTTAAACGATACAAAATGTATCTTTTAGTGGCAGCAGCTAGCTCTGTAGCTAAAGATGCAGTGTCTCGAAGTAAACATGTCTTTTTATCATCATTAAGCTCTAGAAATAGTATCTAAAAGAGTCTCACACAATAAGCTTTGGAAAAAGTATCTACGACTAGCAAGTAAATTGTATAAGATATTTTGTATATTCCAAAAGTATTATAGCTATGCATAAACCGCTATAGTTCATTAACCTTCTCTAATAAGCGTTTGAAAAGCAATCTTTAAACTTAAATTGCTGCTTGGTGGAATCCCAGAAGTACATATGTATCTGAAAGGTTTTTAGACATATTTTAACAACCCATCACTTTATAAACCCTATATACTGTATTAAACATTTTCAAAGTATCTTTGAGGCATGATTACAGACCTCAAAGATACTCTGAAAGTGTATCTTATAGGGTTGAAAAGTCCTACAAAGCTGTGGATATGGTGTCGCCACACATCAAGTATCCCATAGATGTATTTCAGCCTTTCCTGTCGTTTCTCCTACGAGTTCCAGTACGAGTACGAGCATTATATAATCCGCAAAAGCCGCAAAGTGGGAGGCGCCTATTCGGAGCTCGCTTTGGCGAGCAACAACAAAGCAAAAGCAAAACAGCAAAAGCAAAACAGCGAAAGGCAAACAGCAAACGGCAAAAGCGCCAAATGCAGCCGAGTCCCCCCATTGGCATAGAGTTTTGAGCAATTAGAAGCCCACGCAGCCATAAACAACAACTACAACGGCTGCCGTCGACCGCCGTCGGATGGATATGGGGGAGTCGCCCCCGACACCGACGCCGACAACGACAACGACACCGCCGACACCGAGAAACCGAGACACCGATACCATACCACCGATACCGAGATACGAGACTCCAACGCCGACACCGATGCCCGATGCCAATGCCGAGGAGGTTCCAAGAGCAGCTCCCACAGCCACTGCTGCTGCTGCTGCTGCTGCTGCACCAATACTTTGACTCCACAACAACAGCTGTTTTCCGATTCCGAGCTGGCTCCCACGTGCTACTGGGGAGCCCTGCTCTCTACCTCCCTCTCACTCTCTCGCTCTCCCTCTCTCTCTCTCTCTCTCTCTCTCCCACTTGGTCTCACTCTCCCACCACTTTATCCGGCGAATGAGAGGCCACTCACTCACACATACCGCTACTGCAGTGGTGTTGGTAAACGACGAGTGTGTGTGTGTATGTGTTCATGGAAGTACCTCTGTGTGTGCGTGTGTGTGTGTGCCTGTGTGCGTGTGCTCGGTCTTCGATTCTACTTAGAAAAGGCCGCTGCTGCCTTGCGCCAGTTTCTTGCTGCCTGCCTGCTGGTTCAGTGTCTCGGTTCAGGTTCCAACGTCAAGAGGCCCGCACGCGCTCCACGCTCCACACACAATCCAAACTGGCGCTGCTGCTGTCCCCAGAGCCGTCGCACAAACGAAGCATCGCGCGAGCCGAGCATCGTCTTAGATTGTGAGCCCCCCGTCCCCTCCCCAAAAAAACCAAAAACATTCGTTTCGTATCTTTGAGATTTGTGCGTGCAACAACTGCAGTTGCAATCTCTCCTCCTCTCTCCCTCACTCGCTCTCAACTGAGAGTTGTTGCTGCTGCTGCGGCTGCCACTGCTACTGCTACTACTACTACTGCTGCTGCTGCTGCTGCTGCCGCTGCTGTGGTGGTGGTGGTGCGAGTGTTGGTGGTGGTTGGTAGTTCCTGTGCGTTGGTGTTGGTGCAGCCCCCGAAGCGCAGCCGAAGCCGACGCCGACGCTGGCAACGACAACGACGACGACGACGACGACGACGCGACGTCGGGAAAATCTCTTTGCTGTGAAAATTTGTTCCAACGTTTTCGTGTTATTTGTTATTCGCACGTTGACGCGACGAGACGGAGAAGCGCGACTTCTCGTATCCAAGAGAACAGAACACGAACGAAGTTGCAACTGCAACTGCCACTGCAACACCAATAACCCAATCAATGATCGCGCGTGCAACATACTGAAGAAACGATTACCCAATTACCAATTACCAACCCATGAAAATTCCACAAACCCTCATTCATTTTTTTGTGAAGTGCAAATCAGAAAAGTGTGCTGTTTTTTTTTGTTTTGAAATATTTTGTCCATCAAAAAAGTGTCTTACCAAAAAAAAGAAATATACAAAAAAAGAGCGGAAATCCATTGAAATAGCGTATGAAATGAATACGATATTATGATTATGATTATGATATTTATATCAATTAAAATGGAAGGCCTCATCGCACACACAGTCGTCGCAGAGGAGCAGTAATCCCGTAATCACTCCCCGTAATACTTCCCCGTTAAACACGCAACACGCATACACATACACATGTATGTTGTATGTTGGAAAAAGAAAAAGCATAGCAAAAAGCAAACAAAACAAAACAAAACGAAAAAAGAGTGTGATATTTTTTTGAGATATATTAGCAATTTAGAGAATTGTTCGAATAATTGTTAAATGTGCACGAACGCCGTTGATCGCCAGAGGGCCGTCATCTCAAGCTCCAGCTACAGCTCCAGCTACCATCTCCAGCTCCAGTTACAGTTACAGAGTTCCACCATTTGGATAATGCTTGGATAATCATCTTGGAGATCATCATCAAAACAAAACCAAAACCAAAAGCAGAAGCAAAAGCAAAAAGAGGTAAGTGATCGACGCCGCAGTTTACCGACGGCAGGGACAGAGACAGAGCTTACACACTCAATCAAGCAATCACTCAGTCACTCAATCACTCAATCACTCAGTCACTTCTGAAGTTAGTCAATCAATTGCTTGCCTCAGCAAAAGCTGAGCAAAAATGTGTCAAAATATTATAGATCTAATTACCCGAGCCAGTAGATCGTTTTACGGCCGCGCAATATCAGCGTAATATCAGCCATCCAATATATATAGGAATAGGAATCTGAATATGAATATGAATGTGTTCATGTGTGTGTATATACATATGTCTTTGTGTGTGTGTGTGTGTGTGTATGCATGGATTGCACCTATGAATGATGGGAGATTGGAGAGAATTCATATCAGCAGAACAACAGGCCCCCCTCATAGATGATGATGATGCTGATGCTGCTGCTCCTCCAATCAGCAGACGGTACGCTACGGTACGGAAAGCAGGAATTGACGTCAATCCGTGGAACGACTTGACTTGACATCGCTGATTGTTCAGATCGAGCCTCGATCGAGATTGGATCGTGTGCCCAGCAGAGCGAGAGGCAAATTGACGCACAAACAGAGGAGAGCAGAGCATCGATAGATGTGAGATGCGAGACGGTGTGGTGGTGGACCCTTAGCCTTAGCCCCAGCCTCAGCCTTAGCCTCAGCCTCGACACACAGTTTTGAGCTCTTTAGTTCTAGTCTTAGTTCCATTCCTAGTTAGTCTTCCATTTGGACAATTTTAATTGCCATTGCTGGCCATATTAATCTCTGCCTCAGCCGCAGACGCAGCCTCTCTTTATGTGAACTATGCCAATTGTCGTCTACACCTGAAGCTGCAAGAACAGGCTGCCTCTGGCACTGGCACTGGCACTGCCACAGCCATTACCACTGCCACAGCCTCTTTCGATCTCTTGACAAATTTGTATGCACGCGCTTCAAAAGTGCAATATTAATTAATTCCCAGCAACGGCAAACGACAGCAAACAAGAGGAGTTGCATGCAACACAACGTCTGATCTGTAGTCTGTATGCAGCAGCACAAGTTGCAACTTGCAACTCGCTGCTTGCTGCTTGCTATTTGCTGCTTGCTGCTTAGTCGAGAGGCAATTAAATCGTATGTCATTCATTGGTAATTTATACCATTTAAAGGCAAGACGCAACGCTGTAGCACACAGACTCTGCCTCTTTCCCAGTGGCATCCAGGGGGGCGGAAGAGTGGAGGAGAGGTTCGGATCGATGTTGTGTTCCTCTTTTGGAACTCCTACAAAAAGAAGGCTCCCCTCCCTCCTGCATATTCCCCCTTTCCTCTCTCTCTCTCTGTTGTCTCTCCCTCTCTCTCTCTATCTCTGGTGTTTTTTTCGTTATCGATCTCTCACACCTTTTCTCACAATTAGCATGCGATTTTTGTGCAGCCCCCAAGCAGCCCTCGAATGTCACAAATATCGTAGTAGAGCCACACAAAAAGAAAATCTAGACTTTCCTTGCGAGTTTTCCATCGGAGTTTTCCTTCTCTACTCGGATACTCGAATACTCGGAGACTCGGACTGTTTGATCGATTGCCTTGCGGACGAGACAGCGGCGATCATCGCTCACCCACCACCCCCTCACCCCCTCCTGCTGTACGATCTTCTGCGATCCGATTCGATCAGCGATAAATGCAACTTGCCATGAAAAGTGATGCCTTAAATGGACATTAGGCTATTGCACATTTCTCAATATGTCGCGCGCGACTCTGCCAAGTGATTTTTTCACTGTTTTACTCTAGCTGTGTCGTCGAGTCGAGTCGATCGATCGATCGAATGCCCGATGATGTCTCGGATCTCGGATCGCTCGGTCTTTGCTGCTGCTCTGCTCCTTCTGGCTTTATACGCACCGAGCCATATATGATGAACGGAGCGACGTCTGCCACTGCCAGCAGCCACTGCTTGTGGCATATAAAGCAGGCAGTAGGCAGCAGGCAGCAGCCACCAGGCAGGAGTGGAAGTGGCAGTAGGGGGAGGTCGTATCACCCATCACCCGCGCATTGCGACGTGCAACGCCATTTCCAAAACGGGGTCCTACTATTCCTACGTTCCCCGTTCCAACGTCAACGTGAAATTTGCATTTTCATACAAAAACACACCACCCCAGCACCAGCAACAGCACCAGCACAGCCCAATCCACTCCACTTTCAGTGCCACCTCCACCGCCACCTCCCCCTCAGCAACCCGCTCTAGTTCTTGCTCTTTCCCTCCCACAAGACGGGCGGGCGGGCGTGCGGTCGGTCGGTCGGTGGGGGACTTTGGGGTCTCTGGTTCATTGGTTAATTTATTTCAGACACAGCCTTAAATTAACAATTTTAATACAAACCAAAAAAAAAAGAGAAAAAAAAAGAGGAACAACAAAAGAGCGCGCATTGAAATTGAGACGTTGGAAGCAAAATACAAAATACAAAAAAAACCAAAAAAAAAACTAAAGAAAAAATGCACACAATACAAAAAAATACAAAAAAAAGCGACTAAAAAAAAACATAAAATAAATTTACAGCAAAACAAAAGGCATGTAACAAAAGGAGGCGAGAAAAAGGAGAAGCGGCTGTCAGTAGAGGGGTGGGAGGGAGAGAGGAATGTGTGTGCTTGTGTGCGTGTGTGTGTGTAAAGTGAAATAAAAATTCTGGCGCGTTAATTAACTTTAAACGATTGAAAACGAATTGATTTGGAGAAGCCATTTGATTTGGATTAGTCGTGCCTCGGGAGAGAAGGTCTCTCCCCACCGAGAGTGGCGGGGGGCGGGGTGGGGTGCAGACAGACCCCAAGAGACCTCTAGAGGTTAGGCGTTACATTAACAGGGGTTACACCGGGAGGGGGGTTAGACAGGGGGCAGGCAGGCCGGGCCACACAAAGCAGAGGAGAGGCTAAAATTAAAATTCAATCATCACGTGTGCGTTAACAGCAACAAAAACAGAGAGAGAGAGACAATCAGCAAAGGAAATGGAGATGGAGACGGCGAGACAGAGAGACAGATCCCATCTAGAGATGGGGGAAGATCGGGGAGATGTTAATTAGAATGCGTTAAACAATAAAACAAAGAGACAATCGACACAACGAAGCGTCTGCCCCAATAGTTGCAAAGAGTTTAACACCTTTGCGGCAGGCACCGGGCACCAGGGGACAGACAGACAGACAGACACACAGACAGACAGAGTATCGTATCCGACATCTGATAGGGGGGGCTGACTGATCCGAGCGCGACCCTGGTGCGGGGACATGCGTTGTTATCATGCATTTGATAAACGTTTTGTTTTTCATTAGAGCCCCCACCCCAAACGAAAAAAAAAGAAGAGCAAGAGCAAGAGAGACCCCGGCGAGGGATCTCCCAATGGGAGATCAGTGATCAAAGCACTGATCTCCGGTGGGCATCACACCACCCCTTCAATTAGCATCAGAAATTAAATCAGAAAAAATCAGAAAAAATAAATCGTATGTGAAGTTCCATGGAAAAACGCAACCATGTGGTGTGCGACTTGTGCCTTGTCTTTTGCGGTAGAAATTGTTCCCATGCTAAACAGTTTATCAGCAACGGCAGCCACAACGTCCTGTCTGGGGTTTCTTTCGGTTGGCATTTGGGCCAGCGATAGGGCAGGCCAGTGAGAACTCTTCTGCTTACATCAGAGTGAGGTTAGGGGAGGGGATATTCAAATGGTTTTGGCACACCACACCATATAGCCATATAGCCATATAGTCATATAGTCATAGCATATAGCATTCGATTCTATTCGCTTACCGCTTACCGCAGCACTTGAAAACAGCGCTTTAATCTCGAGTAGTTTCAATTAACGTCATTGGACTACATAGATCGCTGATTAGGAATTGAATGAACATTAAAGAGGAACAAATACTAGTACCTACTAGTGCTAGTACTAGTACTAGATAGAGAGAGAGAGCGAGTGAGAGGGGGCGGAAAACAAACGCAAGAATCAAGTAAATCCCAAACGAAAAAAAAATAAAAACGAAAACAAAGTCGGAACGGAATCGGAATTGGGCGACGCGTCGCAACGGGTGTGAGGGGGGAAAATCGTATTCGTATTCCTTGGGAGATTGAGATTGTGGGACGATTGCGGGGCCCACCCACCGCACATGGTCAGTGTGATGTGGTGTGGTGTGGCTTATCAGTGGGGGCCTATATATACGCATATAGCCGCACGATCCACACAGATAGATAGAGGTGGCAGGCGGCAGCATATGAAGGAGGCAGGAAGGCCTTCGATTTACGTCACAGTTCGAGTCGCAATTCATGAATTTCTTCTTTGCGACTAAAAAACAATTCTATTTATTAGACGACTGCCCCTCTGAGAGGGGGTGGAGGTGGTCTGATAAGTGCGGGCCAGCTGATAACCAGCTAGCCACTCGGTGGGTGGTGGGTGGGTGGTTTAAATTGGGAAATATACGACAAACGGATTGCATAAAAGACTCAGCCAGTGTTTTTTTTTTATTTTGTCTGAGTCACGAGGAAAGACTCCACTCCAAACACACACACACACACACAGTTCTGCTGTGATTAGACTGAAGCACAGATGAAAACCTGTTGGCGGTGAGGGGGGAAGGGGGGGCAATATTTTAGTGCATTTATAAGCACTGCACATGGAAATGTCTGTCGCATAAAACTTAATTGTAATAGTTCTTTACGAGCTCCACTTTTTCTCAGGGGAGGAACTTGTTTTGTGGCATATAAAGAGCTAGCTGTAGGAGGGGTGGGGATGGGGGTGGGTGCCTTCCCCTACCACCCACCCTCTTCACTGGGGGAATTTCTTTTAAGGCAAACACGTTGGCGGATGCCTAATTTATGTAATGTAATGCCGCCAGCCCCATTGTCTCAAACTCCGACTTTCCTTCCAAGTGGTTTCCAAAAAAACGAGAAAAAACCAGTGAGAGAGAGGGAGAGAGAGGGAGAAAAGAAGACGAAAAAGATGAAATATCTTCATGCCAACAAATCCATTACAGTCGAGTGCTCGAACAGCAAACAGCAAATAAATAAAAGATGTACGAAGTGTGGAACGAAAATTAACCGAAATTTTATTAGTATTTGCGCAAGCGCAAGCCAAAGTCAATGTTAAATATTTGACAACCGGACGGAGCGACGGAAGGACGGAACGACGGAACGCCGAAACGACGGAATGACCAGCAGATCAGCAGACCAACAGACCAGTGTGCCCCGCTCTGACCAAAAAGAGTGCCGACTCTTGGTGGGGGTTGGGGTTCCCTACTCACTCATACCTCTCTCTCTCTCTCCCGCTCCCATCTCTCTCTCTCTCCCTTCTCTGCCCTGCGGACACAGACTCTTCTTCTCTCCTTTGGGGCGGACAAGGCAAAAGGCAATTAGAGTTGACACTTTTCGGTTTTTGGGTTCGGTTCGCTTTGGTTCGGATCGGTTTGGTTCTGTGTCTTAAGAGCGGCATTTCATCCTCGACGAAGGGCTCTAAAGAAGTTGTCCGCTAAAGTTTTTGGCCCCTGTCTCTCTGGAACAGGTATCGGGGAACCATCGGGAACACCAATGGCACCCCAAGGGACAGTTTAATTTTCACTAGACATTCGCCTCCACTTAAAAACCATTTTCACTTGAGACGTGACCAGAGAGAGCTCTACGGAGTCCGCCAGAAGATTGCGTCTTCTTTTGCGTCTAATGTCGGCGGTCGGTTTGGGCGGCTTGGGCGGCTCGGGGGAGATCTGTGTGTTATTTATGGATCAATATTGACGCAGCAGCAAACGGCAGAGGAGGAGCGGGAGTTGGAAGGTGGAAGGTGGAGACAACATTGTAAACAAAGTGTAAGCCGCTCAAACCGCCCTGCCCCTGCCCCTACCCCTACCCCTGACTCTACCCCTTCTCTTGGGTGAGAGAAAAGTGTTACTAAAGCATCTTTGGGATTCCTCCTCTGCTGCCAAACAATGGTCAGGCAGAGACAGAGGCTGCGGCTGGGGCTTGGGCTGGAGCTGGGGCGGGCACCCAATCGCTGGGATGACAATGGACAATGTTCGATAGAGGCTGAGTAGAGGCCTTGTAGATCTTCCCCATTTAATCATAAATTTGTTAAGCGATTATATTTACAGTTTTTACAGTCACCTTTCTATATATAGTATCTCTCTGCAGAGAGTGAGAGAGAAAAAGAGATCCGATCCGATCCGATCTTGAAATGAATATGCAAATTATTTGTTATTATTATGTTTATGCATAAATCCCCCATCCATTCGTCTTATGAATGTTTGTTGTTTGTTGCTTGAATCTTGAATATTGCTGAATGAATGGCTGGCACGTGTGTGATTTCCTCTCTCTCTCTCTCTCTTTCTCCCTGCCCTCTCTGTGGCAGGCACCCTCTACTTTACTTTACTGTGCCCCCGAAAAAAAACCCCCACACGGGAAAAAAGGGAAGCCTGTTGAGTGGCAAACTGATTTCCGTTTGTTGCAAAAAAATCACCACAAAAAAGGTGGTAGAAGCAGAGAGAGACAGAGAGAGAGAGAGAGAGAGAGAGAGAGGCAGTGGCAGTGGCAGCCAGGGACTGTGGCAAGTCTTAAATTCCAATGCATACGCGCTGTTTGTTGTTGCTTGCCCCTTTTTGTTGTTGTTGTTGTTTTTGTTTGTGTGGCAACAAGAGAAATGCATTGCCAGGGCAAACCACAGAGAAGGGCAGGGGAAAGGGAGGGGTGGCACATCGAATCGAATCGAAATGTTTCTCACGCTCTTGCCCCAAAGGACATCTACCGAACCAATCCGCAGAAGGAGAAGAGAATGCGAGGAGACACCCACGACAGGGCGACAGGGCGACAGGAGAGACGCAAGAGACGGAAGAGGCGCACAAAAGAGGACACATGCCCCTTGTGCCCCTGGTGCCACTTGAGTGAAACTGAAATTCCTGAAAGCCGCTTTTCGACCAATAAAGTCTTATTATATACTCATCAATTCAGCAGCAGATAAAAGTCAAAAACTTTGAGATACGCTCACGGCTCTGGATGTGGATGTGGATGTCGTCGATGGATGCCGCCGAACGACGACGACAGCGACGACGACGACGACGACGACGACGACGACTAAGGCACAAGTCAGATAAATTATAATTAAAGCAGAGACGACGAAAGAGAAAGAGAGACGAGGCGAAGGAGATACAGATGTGGAGATGCGAGATGGAGATTCTCTGCTCTGTGATGTCAGAGCGTATTTAAAATACGAGTAGAACCGCTTGCATCCGCCGACGCCGACGCCACACGACCGATCCAAAGAGCCGAAAGAGCCCTCCTCCTCCCACCGATCCCCGCCTCCCCCTACCATCCCCCTGTCAGAGAACTGAGAGCCAAAACAAATAAACAGCAAGACAGTGGAACAAGTGAAGAAACAAAAACCAAAAAAAAAAGAGAAAAAAATATATAAGAAGAACAGGCGCAGACGTCGCATAGAATTGAGCTTGAAGTCCGCTGGCGGCAAGAAACACCTGTCAAACTGGTCCAAAAACGAACACAGAAAAAAGAGAGAACAGAACCGATCGGAACAGAACAGAACAGATCCCCATACGATCCCCATTCGAATGCAGAACAAAAAAGAGATAGAGAGAGATTGGGATAATGACTGCGCAAAGGATGGTGTGGTGTGGCATGATGACGATGCTGATGCTGATGCTGCTGATGAAACCCACCAAAGCGGATATGCAACGAATAAAAGAGAGGGGGCGGGGGGTTCTGATTAGCCAGGGAATTGATTTAATTGAAAGATGCAGCAGCAGCAGCAGCAGCGGAAAATCGAATGTGAATGTGCCGCCGCCACAACGGAAGTTATTACGCAAGTTGCCCCCAAAAATGTAGCCTGCCTCCACATTTGATTCGATTAGATGATGTTGCAAGAACACACACACACACACATCAGGGATTATACAGAGATATTTTCTCACAGCAGCTAATTGTATCTGAAGGAGAGGCAGGGGCAGAGGCAGGGGCCTGCCGCCTAAGCCTAAGCAGGAAATGCCAGGGGAAGAGGAATGCAATGATTCGGCACTAGCCCTCAACCCCTGAACCCCTTTAACCCCTTGATTCCGTTCAACCGTTTAGTGTCACTGGAGGGTTAACGCAGACAAGTATATTCCCAGATATCCCTTTGATTCCTTGGATTCCTTTCCCCTTTCAATTAGCAGACAGACACGCAAGCCATCAGCAGCAGGAGCGTCGCGTCGCGCCACGCCACGCCAAAGGACAAAGTTTTCACAGGCTTGGAGCCGGCCCCAAACGAAAGTATCTGTGAGATACACAGATACAGATACACTCGTACAGGGCTCGACTGCAATCAAATTACAAAACTTAATCGCATGCAACGAGCGAACGCGAACGAGCCCCAGGAACAGGACACTAAAATGTGTCTATGTGTCATGGAGGGGCGTGTGGCATGGTGGGGGTGGTGTTGGTGGCGATGGCGGCGGCGGTGGCGGTGGCGGGTAAAAAGTGAAAAGTGGAAATGGAAAATCAGAGTGAAAATGGAATGGCAGTGCAACCAACACTTGCCGCCGCACTTGCGGCACAAGAAGTTAACGAGTTAACGTTTATGCAAAAACAAAAAAAAAACAACTGCAATGCGTGCGTGTGGCAGCCACAACAGACACAACAAAAAAAGACATGCCCCACAAAGTGGGGGAGAAGTCGGTGATGAAGCAGAAGAAGAAGAAGCAGCAGCAGAAGGAGGAGGAGGAACGACAGCCGAACAGTCGGACAGCCGACAGGAAGTGCGCAAAATGCCACAACTTACGACCGCATTGTGTTGCAAGCAGTTGTGCAAAATGCTAAAGAGCCTTGTCTCCTACTCACCCCCCTCCCTCTCTTGCTCTCGCTCGCTCTCTCTCTCTCACTGTCTCTTTCCCCCGAAGTTTCTCTTTGATTTTCCTTCGTTTGTTTCGCCATTAAAGTGGTTGTTGCATGTTGCATGTTTGGTGCTTGTAAACAAGCTTGTCGCTTCGGCCTATAAAGTAACAAAATATTATTAAATTAGCAGCAGTCGCCTAGGAAAAGACACAAACATAGATAGCAAAGGATACGAGGCCTTGGATACCCTTGAAGACACATACATACACACACACACTCACACACACATCATTTCTATGGCAGAAATATGCCTGCGATTTTCATGAAAATTATGCGAGAAATGTGGAATTGTTGATGGGAATGGAAATGGAAATGGATAACCCCTTACACCCTTATATATACATATATCCTTTGAAAGTATACTTTTCGCTTGCAATCTTATAGATATTTTCATTCAGTTTGAGTTTCGGTTGGGAGTTTCATCAGACTGGATCTAGTTCTTAAAGATATACAAAGATATAGAGACTATAGATAACAACTTTTATGAAGATTTCGAGTTCGAGCCACAAGAGGGTAGGGGGGTAGTGTAGGAGGGTGGGCAGGGTGCCTCAAGCGGCAAAAGGCGTGATGCTCCACCCACCAATGGAGGCAGAAATGCAGTTGCTTTCTGCATCTGCTGTATTTTGCTGTATCTCTATGTATCTGCATCTGCATCTGTATCTCTGTGTCTGCATCTGTGTCTGTGTATCTGTGTATCTCCTCCATCTGTGTACATAATTATGGAGTCATGAGGCTGCCGCTGTCGCTGCTGCTGCTGTTGCTGTGGCTGTTGCAGTTGCTGCTGTGGCTGCCACTGGGACTCCGATGGCGATGACCACGTCGACTGGTCATTAACTGCCTGATGAGCCGCGTTGCAGAGGGGTGGAAAGGGGCAGAGTGGGGAGGGGGGAGGCAGTGGTAAGGAGGGGTTGCTGGCTGCACAGTAGCCAATGCCAAGTGGCAGGCTGGCAGCGGCGGTGGCAGCTTCTCTAGCTGCAAGCTGCAGCCTGCCGTTGCCGTCGAGGCCGCCTCAGCCTGGGCCGCATAAATAATTATTAGCAATTGTCTGCAGGTGCAACAAGCAGCAGCAGCAGAAAGCAACTTGCAACAGCAACAGCAGCAGCCACAGCCTGCCTCAAGTGGCAGGCTACTTAAATACTTATTGTGGATATTGCTCGCGCAATTTTCAACATTTTTCACATTTTCGTCGACGAACAAAAGACTTAAGAAACGAACTTCTGGCACTTGCAACCAGAGCGAAAGGATCATCTCTCTCTCTCTGTCTCTCGCTGACACGCGGGGGAAATAAGGTCAGTGGCAAGAGTGGCAGGAGTGGTGGGCCACCCAAGGGGCATGCATCCACACAGGGCCACAGGTAGCCAAGAAAAACATAGCCCCAGCAAAAGAGAGGAGCGGCGCGGAGCCCATCTCCCTCTCTCTCTCTCTCTCTCTCTCTCTCGACTGTTGTAAAATGCAAGAAACTGGAAAAAAACCACTCAAAAATACTCAAAGCAATGGGGCCCTGCGGGGAGCGGGGGAGCTGCAACGGGAGAGGGGACGGGGGGGCCAAGGTACAGGCCACTGTGGGGCATATAAGGTAGAAATTATTAACTGACATTTTAATGATGATAATGATGATGCCCCGTTGACGGTTGCCCTCTTGCAACTGCGTCGGTGGCTAGACATAAAAAAATAAAAAAAAACAGAAAAAACTCTTTACCCTCGAGGGCGCAGCCACAGGATGCCCCAACCTCTCCCAGGTAGAGAGAACCCGCGGCAGCGTGATTTTTATCAGCTTCCCACCTGACGACTGGCGCCAGCTTTATTTGGTTGCCTCTGCCCCCTGCCACCTGCCACTCTCCAGAGATATAGAGAGAGAGTATTTTGGTGAGAGTATTACCCGCCCCCTCCCGTCCCCAAATATTGAGAATCTGAAGTTTAGAATGGATTTTTCGGTTCAAAAATCAATTAGCCATGAATTTTAATTTTAATTGTTTTTCGGAAGGAGAATGCCACAGAGAATGCCACAGAGAGAGATAGAGAGAGAGGGAGAGAGCGACAGGAGGCTGTAATTCGTTGGGGCATCGGTGGTATTCGATGCGGCTGTAAAGTTTCGTCTCCTTCTGGCCGCCAGATCAACCATGAAAATAAGTTTTGTGGCTAATTTTCGAGGCACCCACAATTCGCTGCAGCAGCAGCCGGCAGCCAGTCGGCAGTCAGCCAGCCAGCAGCCAGCCAGGACTTATTGTCAGGTCTGTGCCGCGTCTGTTTGCAACATGCTTAATGTCAGTGCAACAACAGCAGCAACAGCAACAGCAACAACAACTGCAACGCACTGTCACTGTCATGCATCATCAAGAGGAGGCCTCGCTGTGGCACTGTGGCACTGTGGCTGGCTGTGGCTCTCTGTCTGCTCTGCTGTTTGAAAATTATTGCATGTCTCGGGGACGACTCGGAGACTTTGGGTCTTCAACCTGCCAGAGGATGCAGCAGCCTCTGTGCCTCTGTCTCTGTGCCTCTGTGCCTCAGTGAGTGATGCGATTATCTGCAAGATTCGCTTATCTACGGTGATCCATCAGTGGATGGAGTCTCCTCCTCTCGCTCTGGCTCTGGACTCTGGAGCTGACACTGGACTCTGGCGAGATCTTCGTGCAAAAATGCGTAGCCGTACGCCTGCGCGGGCGTCCAGTCTGCTGTCTTCCTTTTCTCTTCATATAAATTAGAATGTGAGCTGCGTATTTTCGCCTGTGTATCTGTCTGTGTGTGTGTGTGTGTATCTCATGGATACACAGCTCGTACGATACTCCTGTGTCTGCGTTTTTAATTTACTCTTTACTCGGGCGGTGGCTCCCACGGTCGAGCGGACATGCGGCCACCTCTGGAGAGGCAGAGGCACCCGCTAGGAGAAGAACTTGCAGCTTGCGGTTTGCTGCTGCCGTTGCTGCTGCTGCTGCTTCTGCTGCTGCTGCCTCCAGGAAGCTCCGAAAGATACTGTGTTGTTTTTTTGTTGACTTTTGATTGAAAGTTGACACAGCGAAGCGTTGAAAACCACATCCGAAGCCAGTCGAGGCCAGGCCAGGCCATGCCTTTGCCACATTCTCTCCCTGTCTCTCTCTCTGTCTCTGTCTCTGTGCAACTGAATCTGCCGCTTGGCTCCAATCTGTGGCTCTGTGGCAGGAGTCTATGCCCCATGCGTCCTATGCAAATGCAATTAGTTTTTCTGATTAAGTTGTAGGCAGGCCGAAAAAGTGCGCGCCACTGATGGCAGGCACAGCCGAGGCAGAGGCAGGGGCAGAGGAGAGGCACAGAGGCACTGCCTGCACCCCAAAAGTACACTTAAGCGCAGAGCACAAGCGACAGACCGTTAAATTGTTGCAATTACGAGAGTTAGAGCAATGTTGCCACTGCCACTGCCGCCATATTTGAGCTGTAAAACAATATGCAAAAAGGTAGGTGCCTCCTGCCTCCTGCCACCCCATGCCTTGCCTGCCCATACCTGCCCCTGCCATCGCTCTCGTTTCTATCGTCTGTCGTTTTGTGGGTGTGTATTGTGTTGCAGCAGCAGCAGCTACTGTTGTTGCCACTGCCACTGCTATTGCTATTGCTATAGCTGCTGCTTGCTGCCTGCCTGCCTGCCTGCCTCTGCTTGGGGCAATTGTTTAGCACGCGCTGCTAATTTTGTGCCGCTGCCGCTGCCGCTGCTGCTGCTGCCGCTGCCGTAGCAATTTCTACGTTGCATGCACGCCTCGTTGATTGTAGTAGGTGGAACGATACGATACGATACGATATCCCTCTTGTTGCCCCGCCGCTCTCCTCTTTGAGGGTGTCCACATGCCACATCCCAGTGGCAATCATTTTAATAGCAGGCTTCTTTCTGTGGTCAGTCTTTCGGTTGCAGCAAGTTCTCTCCCCCACCCCCCGCTCTCTCCGCCCACCCTCTCAGCGGCTCTATGTAATTTATGCCCCACAACTAATTGCATTTGAAAGTTTAAACTGCAAAAGTCAAACGGTTTCCAGATACGAGATGCATGCCACACACAACCACAACCATAAGCATAACCATAACCCAAAAACAAAACAAAACAAAACAAAAAATATATAAGAAAATGCTGAAACACACTCAAAATCGGAATCGGAATCGGAATCTGATTTTAGATTCGACCAACAAAAAAAAAAAACAGAAAAATAAAATCAGTTTCTCACGCGCTTGTTCCCTGCGCAGAAGTGGATTTCCATGGATTTCCATTTTCCCTGGGCTCTGGTCTCCAGTCTCTGGGCTCTCTCATTTGAAATTCATTCGAATTTCATTCGTATTTCAATAACGCAGCAGCCAGCCAGCAGCCAGCCAGCCAGGCCACAAGGCGATGTTTATCTGTGAGGTTGTTTCTGTTTCTCTGTGAGTAGGCGTGTGGTTCGGAATAGTTTTCAAATCGAATCGAATGGAATATGGGCTACCGCTTCGAGTGGCAAGTCGAGTGGCCCACCGAGATACAGAGATAGAGATAGAGATACGGGGGGTTTGGAGTTGGGGCTGGGGTTGATGTTGGTGTTGGGGATGGGGATGGGAGGGGAGGGGAGACCACGTTTGGGGCCAAGGTTCATGAGATAAGAGAATGGGAGGAGAGCGAGAAGATGCGGAGCACAGCCTCTTGTTGGGGGTGCGATAAGGCAGTGCCAGAGTTTATCAGCAGCAGCAGCGGCAGCAGCAGCAGAGTGTCCAGTGGCTGTGGCAGCAACAGTGGCAGCTGTGTGGAGAGCAAGGCTCAGACAGCGACACTGAGATACAGATACTCGGTGCGGGCTGCCACTGGGGCAACATTTTTGTGGGTTGTTTTTGTTTCTGTTTTTTTTTGTTGAACAAGTTTTGTTTTGCTTTTGTTGGTTTACGATTTTTTGTCGATTTTTTTTCGATTTTTTGTCGATTTTTTGTCGGTTTTTGTTGGCGGCATATTTGTTAAGGTCGCCTCGCGCGCGCAGCTGCAACACAGAAACTTGCGGCTCCACATAGCTGCTGGTCATATGCCACCGCAAAACATGCCATGTTGCATGCCTAATTGCAACAGGTGGCAACACACACACACACACACACGAAACACAATCGTTGTGTGCAGTTGCAGTAGCAAGGGTTGCTGTCGTTGCAGTTGTTGCAGCAGCAACATGTCACATTTTACTGTCAATTAGCAGTCGCCCCCAACAGCAGCCAGCCCCGCTCCTCCCCCCTCCCATGCTCTATGCAAATCATGCACCCGCACCCGCACCCCTAAGCTTCAATCTGCTGCATTAAATTGATTAAATTGTACAAAATAATTAGCAAATAATAGCAATTGTCTGGCCAAAAAAGGCAGCAGCAACAATCGCAAATGTGACATGGGATTTGTGTCTGTCTCTCCGTCTGTCTGTCTGTCTGCTACTGGAAATCGTTTATCTCAGAAATTAATAAGCAACAAAAAAAGATTATATATTTAAATAAATTACAACGGGAGAGGAATCTGCTATCTGCCCAGAACGAAGCATGTGATACACTTCCTATGATCGAATTTCACATCTCAAACTGGGGAATATTTCAGTTTCCCATCTTAACCTTAAAAATACCTCGTTGTTGTGGCAATACCCTCCTCCTCCTCTGGAAAGAGTATCCGTATCGGGGATCATCAATCAATTTTTGGTTCGATCAGGAATTACCTTCGATTTCCAATCAGGCGGCTTCCCTTTTTGATATACAAGGCAGCCTCTCGCTCTCTCTCTCCCTCTCTCTCTCACTCTGTGCCTGCTGCCACTGTTTTTTCGGTTGCAGACACGCCCACTTAATTTGCCTTTACGTTTAGTGGGTGGCAACCAGTGCTGTGATTTTTGGTAACTAATATTAAAACACTTCAATCAATCAATGTCCCAGTGTCTCGAGGAAAATCAGCCGAAAATGTTGGCCAAATGCGAGAAAGCACTCGCCGTATCTATATATCTACGTATAGTATGTCTATACGATCGAATATCCATCGAACGCCAAGCAGTCTCGCCAGACGCTCGCCTCCTGAAATACCTGCCCCACGATCCGATCTCAATATTTGCCTATAAGGCCATTAAATATTTATGAACACCACAGAGCAGGCCAGACCAGACCACAGTTTTGTCCAGTTTCCAGTTTTGATTAATGATCGAAACGTCTGTGGCTGTGTTCTGCTTTAATTACCGCAGCAATTAGCAGCTGAAGCCGCAGCCGAAGCCGAAGCTGAAGCTGCCACGCAACAGAGATCTGCTGCTGCTGTGGCCTGCCACAATTTGTCATAGCAGCATCTCAACCAAAAAATCTTCAATCTCTAACGATCTTCTCCTCTATTTTTGCGCTCTTTTGCAGACTATGCCCCCGAAGAGTCCACGGATCGTCCAGCCTCAAGTCTAACTCCCGTCTCGAGGTAAGTTCCACACACAGCTGCGCTGCAAGTGCTTTTAGTGCTGCAACTGCAACAGCCACTTTTTGTGCCTCTCTTTTTTTGTGTTTTGTATTTTGGCTCTGCCTGACAACCCTGGCCCGGGTCTGGGTTTGGACAGCGAGCGCTTGCGCTCCACCTGGCAACCTTCACTAAAGTCTCTAAAAAAAAAGCTGAAGCTGAAACGCATTTTGAATTTAATGCGTGCGTCGAGGACACCGCAGCAGCAGCAGCGGCAGCGGCAGCAGCAGCGATTGCTGTTGTTGGTGGGAGGGAGGCGGTGCCCGAAGAGGGGAAGGGAGATCGATCATGTGTGTGCGACTGCTGCGACTGCCACAAGCAATGGGTGATGCGATGGCCACGATATACAGTGATGGAAGCGTGACTTCTCGAGCGGAAGGCATTGCCAGGTGGCATTGAGAGTGAGCGAAGCGGAGGGCATTGTCATCTACCATAAAAAGAGAGTCCTGGGCAAAGCCAGGTAATTGCCAGATGCCAGCATTTTCCATTGAAATAAAAGCTTCAGCATCGGGTCCTTCGATCTCCCCATCTCTTACTCTCTCCCTCTCGTGACTCTCGTGTCACTCTGCCATCCCCAATGCTGCTTTTGGGGGAGGCAGAGCTGCCATTGAGAGGGAGTGAAGCTGAAACTGAGGCTCAGGCTCAGACTCAGGCTCTCTGCCATTGAAAGTGAATGAAGCCTGAGCATTCTCGACAGATTGCCAAGTTTTTGTCATAAAAAAAGCAAAAAAAACTGCAGCTAAATGAATCTCTGGCCACTTTTCGAAGATTAATTGCTAGCGACAGTCGCCACAGAGACAACGACAGACGGGCAGACAGACAGCGAATGCGACTGTAGATTGGAGTTTGAGGCAGCTCTTGGCCAGAGACCAGACCATAAAAATCGGCAGCCACATTAACATGACGTCAACAACAACGACTACGTCTACGAGTAAGACTATGAGTACGACTTCGACTACCAGTACGAGGTACAACTCAATCGGGGCGACCTTTGGCAACCACTTTGGGGACGGGCCGGGCCGGGCCAGTGGCGATTAAGGCCAGAAAAGCTCTCGCGGATTTTTATTTGTATTTTTCATTTCTCGGGAGATTTCTTTTGACACGCCCCAAAAAAATAAAAATACAAATAAAAATAAAATTGTGTTTTGCCGTGCGCTTTCGGTGTCATCACAAATTCGTTTTATTTTTTCATGATTTTTGTGAGTTTTTGGATTTTGATTTGTACTCTTTTTGGGAAGTAGCGGGAAGCGGGGTGTGGTGCTGGTGCTGGTGGCGCTTTATTCATAAATCCATCAGCTGCCCATGTACATATGTATGAAATGTAGCTTAATTAACAAAAAAGAGCGCGTCTCGAGGGGCACAAGAGAGAAGAAAAGGCCCCAGCGCCACCCAGTCGTAGAGCAGTTCCATTCATTCATTCGTTCATTGAACAACGCGAGTGTCTTTCAACGCCATACAAACCTTCTTGAATATCGCCCCATAATTGAGTTGGCAAACGAATCGGTTCAGTCTCAGTCTCAGTCCCCCGAAGCGGTCCGAAACGGTAAATATCCAACTGAAAGAAAGGAACGGGTCATAAACAAACGAATCAAATTACAAGACGAGCCAGACGAAATCAATTAACACCTGCTGCAGATGGTGGATTGTAGTGGTGGTGGCCCCCAGTCATCGATCAATCGGTGACACGAGCTGCATAAATTAGCTCCAGTCCAGTCTCCAGTGTCCAGTGTTCACTCTTTCCAGTGTTCACTGTCCGCCACAGCATAATTGTGTGTGTGTTCTTCTTTGAGGAGGGAATTAGCATATCAAACGAAACATAATTGCACGATAATCGACCACAAAAAACCACAAAAACGTATGAAAATCAAAGCTCAAGCAAATAATTAATGACCTCTGAAGAGGCCTTTGATGAGAGGAGGGACACCCCGTGGAGAAGTCTTTGAGGAGAGAAAAAGAAACACCTTCCTGCTCCAAGAAATTCCAATGAAATGGAAGCTTCTATTCTAAATATATGTAATATATGGTTTCATATACCATTTTGGGGGAGTACTCAATGAGTTTTCTATGGAAATCACAACAGTCCCCCAGTCATTGTCGAACGATTTCTCTGAACTTCAGTATCTTCTGTAAAGTGTAAAGCCTTCTTATGGGTAGATCACCCCAGAGAGACAGAAGTGTTATCCCTGACACACTCTCTCTCTCTTTCGCTCTCTCTCTTTCTCTCTCTGTCTTCCAGAGACAAGCCCAACGAATTTGGTGGACTTTGGCGCGTTTTGCATGCGTTTCTTGACGCCTGACGCTCGTCGAAAGGCCTTCTCCTGCCTGCTCCTCCGCTCTACACTTCTTCATTGCGATTGCCATTTCCATGCCCTGCACCTCTCTGCCCGATCCCCGATCTGGTGGACTGGACTCTTGTACTCTTTCGATCGTATAATGCAAAGTGACAGCAACGGCTTGTAGGCAATCAAAATGCGAGCCAAAACACGCGCAAAGTTTTCAATTGCAGGTTGTTGTTGTTGTTGTTTCTGTTTTTTATAGTGTCGTTGTTTCGGTTTCCCTCTTGCCGCAGGTTGCTGCAAGCTGCTGCCGCTGCTGCTGCTGCTGTTGTTGTTGCATACTCCACCTGGCAGCACCTCAACGAGGCAAATTGAAAGAACTTGTTGCAGTCAACGCGGTTCAAAAATTGAATGCTTTGCACTTGCATTTTTGCGGTCACACACAGAGCAGCACCACAAACCAACCAACCAACCAACCAACCAACCAACCAACCAGAGGCACCACCAGAGGGAGACTTCGACTTCGACTTGGACTTGCGAGTGCACTTTCGGTGGTTACAACTATTGATTACATGCCACGGACGGCAACACACACAGCTCACATTACGCCACACAAAATGCGGGTGTTGCACGCCTCCAGTCTCCGCAATCTGCAGTCCACTCTGGAGTCTCCTTGGAGTCTCTCTCTCTCTTTCTCTCTCTGTCTCTCGCTCTCTCGCTCACTTGTAATTAATGCGGGAGCCTGCGCTGACATTTTGAGAAATTTATTGCTGCAAGTGGATTTATAGTCTGCGACATTTTATAGGCTGCAACCACAGAGGTTGCACCGAGAACGGTTCGGTTCGGATCGGTTCGGATCGGATCCCGTGCGATCCTCCCTCCAGGATCCTTCCTTAATGCTCATCATGTGTGCGCGCGCGCATATATAATTTGTGCCTGGCTACCCGATAATGATCGGCCTTTCGGCATAATAAATTTTACACAGAAACAACTGAAACAACGGAGGGAAAAACGTTAAGAAACTTTCAACTTGTTTCTGCGGCAGGCAGACGCAGAGGCAGAGACAGGGGCAGAGGCAGAGGCAGGCAGTAGGTTGGCGTCTTGCCCCAATGTATCTGCCGCTTGCAATCTATATTAATTTTTATATACAGAAGAGGAGACGACGCGACGTCTTTCAGGGAATGGAATGGGTCACGCCGCCACAGCCGCCGCATGCACTTTCATAAATGCCAAAAATTTCACCTGCTTTCACAAAAAGATGATTAAAAATAAATACTCCTCGTATGTAGTCCGTTCCGCGCCCAAGAGAGTGCCGCCCTGTGGATCGCTGGATCGGTGGATCGGTGGATCGGAGTCTGAGAACGAATCCCTCCTCCGCCCCAAAAAAGTTTCTTGATATACGATAATTTCGTTCTGATAATGTGATGGACAGAAGGCTAAGAAAGGGAATGGGATTGGAATGGAATGAAATGGTATGGAATGGAATGGGGGATTTCAGTGGAGGATCTGGATGTTTGACCCACTTTGAAAGATCCACTCCACTCCACTCCACTGCAGTCCAGTCCAGTCCACTCCGATCCCGAGGCGACTCCCAGTGCGTGAGTGTTGAGGCCCACAGAAAGCGTTTAAGGCTAATTGCAAAAGATCGCTTTTGACTGATAAACGATGGAGCAATCGAGCAATGGAGATGGAGAAGGTGAATGAGGAGTAGGCGGACGAAAGGGTCTCATCTTGTCTCTCTCTCTCTCTGTGTCTGTCTGGCGCTGACCCCAAACCCCAAAACCCCAACAAAAACAAAAACAACAAAAACAAATACGAAAGCGCGCTCGTGCTTAATGATGATTGCTGTGTGGCTGCGGCCCTAGAGGTTAAAAATTAAATAATTTCCAAGTTGGAGTCGAAGTTTTGAGCCCAAAAACTGAAGCCCAAGCCAAGTCTAAGTCTATGGCTAAAATGTCTAAAATGGCAGGCGTTTCAGCCATTCATTTTTGGCCCAAACCCCCGTACCGTACCGCACCGTACCGCACCGCACGTTGGCCATATAATTAGCATGAAATGAGCGTCAGGGATCTTTCGCTCTTGGCGCTTTTTGGCTTCGTTTTTGTAGCCGGCCCCGGCCATTCTTCAGAGCTTGAGAGCTTCAGAGTTTCAGAGCTCAGAGCCGAGTCGAGCCACACATCTTTATGTTAATTCAGCAATTAAGCAGCAAATCGTGTGCCTAATTATGATAAACTCTTGCAGCGAGCGAGTGTTTTGAGAAGGAAGTGCCACAAAGCGAAGATTCATCCCACTCACATCACATCACATTCGGAGTGGCAGAACACAAACAGAAACAGAACCCGTTTCAGTTCGTTTCGTTCTTTGTGTTGCCCTTGGAGGAGGCGCCTCGCCTCGCCGTGCCTTGCTTTGCCTCCTCCTCTTGCATTCGGTTTGGTTTGCCGATAAAGCGGCAATGGTTTAATTTAGCTGCAAGGAACAGCAGCAGCAGCAGCAGAGGAAACAGCAACAGCAGATGACGACAGGATCGTTGGGCCCACTGTTGGGCCTACGTGGAGTGGAGTGTGTGCAACGTGCAACAGAAGCAGCAGCAGAGGGGGCAGCACTAGCAGCAAAACAAATGTGTCTGTATATCGCTGGCTAAATTGACTTTGATCACGCGATCGCCCTCTGGAAGAAGAGCCTGGACTCTGGGTATCGGGCGCGGCCTTTTGTGGCCTCCTCAAACGGAAGTATGCTAAGCAACTTGTTGCTGCCACATGCCCCCGTATGCAACAGGCAGGCAGGCAGGCAAAAGTAGGAGCAGCTGAAGGTGTATATTGCAAAAATAATTACATTTGATTGTAAAAGGCCCAGGCGTCT
Source organism: Drosophila algonquin (assembly GCA_035041765.1). Lineage (NCBI taxonomy): Eukaryota > Metazoa > Arthropoda > Insecta > Diptera > Drosophilidae > Drosophila > Drosophila algonquin. The sequence continues at coordinate 171,797 of JAWNKY010002117.1, read as the reverse complement.
GCGTTTCTAGTAGGAGACCAGCGACCAGGGACTAGACGGCCACTTGGACCTCGAAGTGGAAGTGGAAGCGGCAGCAGCAAGAGGCATGCCAGAGAAAAATGTGCAACATGATTGCAGTTTACAGCCACAACAGCAGCAGCAGCAGAAGCAGCAGAGGGACCAGACCAGCACCCAGTGGCTGTGGCAGTGGCAGTGGCAGGCAGCAAAAACCAACAGATAAAATGCATTTACAATTGAATTTGAATGTAATTTTATTTAAGCTGCGGTCAGCCAGGGGCCGCTTGCTGCCTGCTGCATGCTGCCTGCTGCATGTGTGCTGTTGCAGTGTTGCTCCTTTGGCACGGGAGCAACTGCTGGCCAAGAGGCAAGGCAGGAAATTGCCATTATCTGGCATTATCCACTTGGTCAACGGTAGCAGCGTAGGTTGCAGCAGCAGCAGCAGCCCCAATCCGTGGGGCAGTCAATCCGATCTCTCAGATCAGAGGCCTCTCGTCTTAATTAATGATCCCAGTCCCCGCATGGAGCAGCAGTGGCAGCAGCAGCGGCAACGGCAGCAGCAGCAACTAATTAGCATATCGTTAGCTCGCATATTGACGTCAAATTTGGTTCGGGCCGCAATTCGCAGTCGTTTTCAAAATTACAGTGATCATTTTAATTGCAGTGCGCCAGACGCCACTCGACTCGGATGTGTATGTGGTCTCCAATTCAAATAAACAGCAACAGCAACAGTGGCAGTGGCAGAGGCAGTGGCTGTGGCAGGCAGTAGTTCAAATAATAAATGAGATTTTCATTTGACAGATTGCCAGAGGTTTATGCGGGTGAGAAGTACACGAACAAGTGTAAGGCTTTCCTCGAAAACCTCTTCAGCTAAGTGCCTGAAAAGAAGTTCCCACTTCTAAGGGAATTTACTGGCATTTCGTTATATTGGCAAAAAGTATTACGATATTCCTAATTCTTATATGGAAATCCTTTACCCTTTTCATCAAATGGAAAACTCTATAGCTGCATAAATATTTGAGCTCCGCATAAACTTTGTATTGCAGATACCAAGAAAAACAATTAAAAGCCAGCTTTTCCACTCAATTGGCAGCTTTTCTTGTGTTGTGGAGTGAGTGGGGAGGCGGCACCAGCAGCAGCACCAGCAACAAGCAACATGTTGCCGCTGTCATTGGTTGCACACAGCCAAAAAGAGAGCGAGAGAGAGAGAGGCAGAGAGAAAAGTGATTGTTGTAGGCGTATTTTATAAAGAGACTCTTCAGTGTTTAGTTAAGGTTTTTCCTCTTTCCCTCTCTCTCTCTCTCTCTCCATTCATTATTATATCGTATCTTCCTCCTCCCGCGCCCCCTCCCGATGGAGCCATTCGCTGTTGCTGTTGCTGTTGCTGCTGCTGTCGCCGTCGCTGTCGCCCTGGTGGGGGGCTCTAAGCAAATGGCGTTTTATTTTATTAGCCATATTTCTGCCTGGTCATGCTTTGTTTGCTTTCCACTTGCAATGGAAGCTCCCCCTCCCACTCACTCTCTCTTTCTCACTCACTCGCTCCCTCTGTCTGTCTGTCTGTCTCTGTCTACAGGCTGTCTCTGCTGCTGCCGCTGCTGCTGCTGCTGCTGTCCATTATCAATGCATATCACGTTGAATGCTGATGTTTATGATGTCGTTTATTGCAGGCAAAGACAAGTCCGAGAAGTAAAGAGAGTGAAGTGTGGCTTAAATGGCGTCAGAGACATTTGCCAGATTAATGGCCACAGCAGTCGTCTCGCTGGAGTGTGGAGTGTGTGGAAAGTGTGTGGGGATTGTAGTCGAGTGTGTACTGTACAGTGTAGAGTGTAATCCAGCGCGAGAGTGCTGTGAAGGGGGGCGTGTCAGCACCAACAATTTGTTTACATTTTAATTTCTGCAATTTTGTTTGGTTAACTTTGTGTGTCGTCGGATGAGAGGGGAGGACGACGACGACGCCATGCAACAAGAGCCACACGGGCACATTGGGGCTACAAGGCTTATCGCGGCGTCGCGGCTACGGCTACCACATGTTTGTCTGCGGCGAAGGGGAGGCCACTACCAGGGGGCTACCGGTGGGGACACTCCTCTGCACTCCATTGCCACCAATGCTAAAACTTCATCAGTTTTCCACGGTTGTTCCCCTGTGTATTTAATAAGCATGACAAATGCCATGCAAATACAGTGGCAACTCTGCCACGGGGGGTACAGTCTGCAGTCTGCACTCTGCACTCTGTCAGGATTGCCAGCAATCATTACGGCTACATTTTCATTGAGGAAACTGTAAGGAAAACGAGAGGCAAACCCTTTTTGGGGTACAGTCCTGCAGTTTCCAGGGCTGCCACTGGTGTAAAACTTATAGCCAGAGTTACTGCTGCTCCCAGTACACATTAATTGTGACAATTTTTGTTGTCATCATTTGGCCATGAATCATATTTCCCTGGCATTGCATTTTCAGTCTTCAGTCTTCAGTTTTCCCGCTTTGCACAGTTTTTCTTCTGTTCTTTTCTGTCTTTTTTTTGTATTTGTCAGTGCGAACAAAGCCGCGACAGCAAATCTGCGGCCCGGGTCTGGCTTTGGCTGGATTTTTTGTTGCTTCTGCTTCTGCTTTCTGGCTGCCATTGTGTGAGCGCCATTTAGTGGCATTACTGGCTTACTGGCGCTGCTTCCTCATTCCCCCAGCGGTGGCTCAGCAGCGGCTCAGTGGTGGTGGTGGTGGCTCATTGTTTAGCGCAATTAAGCAAGTGTCCGCTGCACTATTTCGCACTTGCGTTGGCACTTATTTCAGATCTCATTTACGGAGCGGGGCATACGACACGACACGACGACCATTGCCACCACGCCACCATGCTCCGTTGTTCCGTTCCGTTCCACTTTGCCAAACATTTGCTTACAAGCATGTTTCGCTGTCCGATCTTTGGGGCTCGCTGGCTCCCTCGCTCACTCGCTTGCTGTTTGTTTGAGCGCGCGACTTGTTAGCGCCATGTTTTACACTCTCCCCATCCGTTAGGGGCTGGCACTTCGATCTGCAAACGCAAATGATTCTATCTTGAGATTTCCCTTAATTCCCTTAATGTGGCAATCATTCCACCAACCCCTGGAGGCACGGCACGGCACAGCACTCAATCCTCCACTTGCGGCATGAAATTAACACTTCATTTAGGATCATTTCACACCACATCTCTGCATCTCCATCTCCACTCCACTCCATCTGGGACTCCAAACTTTGACTCCTGGCAGCCATTCTCCTTCATTTCATTCACTCTGCCCATTATGCAATATTTCATACAAATGAAACAAGAATACAAATGCCAAATAATAGCGAAGAAAGGTATACCCTTCCCCAAAGAATCTTGCACTACATATAGTCTTTATACTATGGTATACACTGAGACACTGTACATACATACATACATACATATGTACATATATGTATGCCAATCAGAATTATAACCCAATAAAAAAATCAAGAAATCTTCAAGTCTTATGCGATGCGATCACAGATCATAGATGTTCCAAAATGGATCAGCGATGCTTGGTCCTCCCTCCTCCTGCCCCCAATGATTCCCATTTGTGAATGTGCTCCCCTGAAAGGGTATACAGTCTTTCATAGATCCCTATATCTGTGTCTGTATCTGAATGTGTGTTTATGTGAGTGTATGTATATGTAAATGCAGTTAAACTTTTGCCAGACCATAAATCAAAATCTCGACAACTTCTCCCTCCCCTCCCCAGCCCTCTTATCTGCTCTTCCTCTCACTCTCTCTCTTCTCCCTCTCTCGCTCTTTCTTCCCACCATTCGTAGCAATCCAATTCCCGATTTCGCGTGCTAACAAGACCCGAAAGGCAGCGGCGAAGCGAAGAGTGAACTTTCAGTGGCGTGAAAATTTATGTTTTTATATTTTTATGAGTAAAAGGAGCGTAGAAAACAAAAAGAAAGAAAAGAACAGCAAAAATGAAGGGTCGCAAGAGGAGGGGAGGGGGAGGGGGAGGGGAGGGAGTACCGGGTAGTGTAAAGTTTTCTCTTTTGGATCGTAGTGTAGTTGTCAGCATTGCGCTGTTTAATTACCCTAATTAAGAATATTAATTGCCCTTCGGGTGACCCTGTTCCAGGAAATAGAACATGAATTATGATACTCGCAGAGCGGAAAAACTTTCTGGCCATTTTCCCAATTAAAGTTGCAAAATCGAAAAAGTTGAAAAAGGGAAAACTTTAAAGCAGTGTCGAGTCGAGTCGAGTCCAAGTCCAGGACAAAGGACACGGGCACGCACTCCATTAAGCACACACACACACAAACTCACACACATGTGCGATATGCGACAACAATAACTACAGCAATCGCAGGCCACTAACGTGGCACGGGGCACACGGCATCAGGGCATGTGACGTGGGGCATGGGGCAGCTGTGAGGACAGGACAGGACAGGACAGTAGACTGGCGGACACAGGTGTCCATGTCGGGGTGGCGGACCCATCAACACCTCCAACCTCTCGACAAACACAGGAGACCACCGTATCCGTATCCATATCCGTACTCTTTTCATTTTCTCAACACGTAAAGCAAACACGTGACCGTTAAGGACATGGACACGCCGTCTCCTCCGCATGGACTCTCGACTCCATCTCCGGCGCCCGCGCCCGCTCTCTCGCTCTCTTCGTCCGTAGTTGTAGGCGCAAATTGCAAACAGAAGGACAGCCAGGAAGGACGACGACAACGTACCCCATAAACTGACGGCTTATGGCAGACAGACACAAAGCTTCAGCTCCAGCTCCAGTTCCAGCTCCTCTTCTCTTCTCTTGGGGCAGTCGGCAGGGGCGGCGGCAGGCAGCAGGCAGCAGACGGTGGCAGGGGTGGCGGTGGCGTGCGTGTGTGCACAATATTCATATATCACAAGGATAAGCGCAATGCAGCAAACGTCCTTCCAGACGTGCTGTCGCTCCGGTGCCTTGTGCCTTTGCGGGGCAACTGCTACTGCTACTGCCACTGCCAACTGCTTTGCGAGGCATGTGGCATGTACCATGTAGCATGTATGTATGTATGTATGTAGCATGTGTGTCTGTGTATGTGTGTGTGGTAACTTTTAATTATTTGCGAATGTTGGCGCCAGACGGCGATGTGCGATGTGGCGATGCGATGCTGACTTGTCCTGTCCCCTTCATTGATTTCTGTTTGCTTTCCGCTGCTGACCAGCAGAAGGAGCGCCGCGCCGCAGCGCCGCTTAGTGGGAGGCGCCCAGGACTCTAACTCTAACTCGGAATCGGACTCCCTCCTGGAGCCACACAATCGGTGCCTTGCCTGCCCCTCGGTCAAGGCAGCAACGTCCAACGTCTACGGGCCCAGGCCCAGGCACAGGCACAGGGAGAGGCAGTGGCTGTGGCAGTGGCAGCCCCATAAACTTTGAGCGCCATAAAATCTGCTGGCAGTGCAATAAAAATTCCCACAGCGGGAGAGTTTGGAGATTGGAGACGGGACGGACACGTTTTGGCTCCCTTCTACGGCTCCGACTTCGACTCCGACTCCGATTCTGACTCCCGGAGAAACGCATAAAACTAACGCAGCGTAAACGCCGCCGTTGTCATCTGTCTCCTCGTTACTCGTTCGGTCGTTCCTGCTTTTTTTGGCAGCTTCAGCACAAAAATTTATCTTATTTATTTGTTGGACTGTTTGACTGAAGGCCAAAGACTCAACTCAACTCAACATCCCCCTCCCCTTCACTCTCCACTGCCGATGAAAGCCAAAAGCCAAAAGAAATTGCTGCATTTTGATGCTTGACTGATTGCCCAGCCATCCATAGGGTTTAACGTTTTTTTATTTTGTGAAATCTTCCCAAACTTAACCTCAAAACATGACGCAACAGTGATGCGTGGGCGCCTATCTGCCTGATCTGGCAACGCTTTACGGGCCATGTGTAGAAATTCGGCCAACGTGTAGACAAGGGGCAGCAGACGTGTAGAGTTCGCTTGGGTGTTAGAACAGTGTCACTAGCTTTTGGTTCGAAAAGCCGCAAGAAACGCATTTGGATTAAATTCCCTTTCTACGCAGAACAATACCAAGTGTAAATTTGTTCGAGTTAAATGTTCTCTTTGAAGTGGTCTTATCTTTTATTTCACATACAAAAGCTGTAGTTTCTTCTGCTGTTTTTTTTGCGATTTGTGAAATTATCCATTCAAATGTTGGTACGTTAATCTAAGCAAAAGTGGCATAGACCTACGGAAAGTATTAGTGCAACATTTCGTACAGATTCTGATGCGGAAAACATTGGAAAATGCGTGCGCCTATGCAGCAAGCAAGCAGGCACCAAACGCTTCGCAGAGGCGCGCACGCATACAAGACTTTTGGTGTCTCAAAAGCGGAGACCTCCACACACACATACACCCACACTCCCACACACACGCACACGCATGTACAAGCCTCGGGTATGAGTGAAATTCTGCGCAACTTGTTTAGAACATTCGGGAAAAACTCGTGCAAGTCAATTGAAAACATTTTGGTGCCTTTTCGTGGATATTGCGGGGGAAAATGCCCACAAATACATGTGTTAATGCACAGCCACACACCCACACATTCACACACAAATATAGAAACTGAAAATCAAAGAAAAACATGTGCAAAATAATTAGTGAAACACATTTAACATCCATATAAACTAATCCTTAAATCTCATCTCTGTTCTCTTTTTTTTGCAGTCAAATCGATCTCGTCGCAAGAACCCTCGTCCGCACAAGATTCACAAGCGGCGTCTCGTGTGCAGCCCCTTTTTGTGGCAGCAGCAGACCGCTGAACGCGATCGCGGCAAGCAGCAGCCGCAGCAGCAGCAGCAGCCGACGACGACGACGACGATTCCACAAAAAGTTGACCTCATGACGATGGCAGAAGGCACCGACCCCATGGGGCATCATCATCACGCCGCCGGCACGCACAATCCGCACTACCATGCCCCACATCCCCATCACCATCCGCACCAGCCGCACCACCATCCACCAGGGCCGCCGCCACCGCACCACCAGCAGCAGCACCAATACCATCCCCATGTCTACCCCCCGCCCCCGGTGGCGGCTGCAGCGGCCCACTCCCACTATGCGGCACAGCTGCAGCAGGGGTACCCGCATCCCCACGGGGGCATGGGCATGCCACTGGCCTTGAGTCTGCACCAGCAGGCGGCGGCTGCAGCAGCGGCTGCGGCAGCGGCTGTGGCAAGTGCCGAGCAGCAGAACAACAACAACAATCAGCCGTGCGTCGCCAACAACAACATTGCGGCATCGTGGAAGCAGCGCAAGCGGAAGCGCCTCTCGGCGGTGCTCGACCAGCTGCACCACAACCACAACGACACAATCGAGAGGAGCAGCAGTCGCAGTCGCAGTCGGAGTCGCAGTCCCCAGAGTCCCTCGCAACAGCAGAGGCAACAAGCAGAGGCACAGGCACAGCCACAGCCGCAGAGCAATGGCATGGCCGCCTGCAAGACGGAGCCCATGGAGGAGGATGAGGCAGTCGAGGATCAGGAGGGGCAGGAGTCGCGCGATGAGGAGGAGATGGATGACTCCATGGAGCAGCAGGAGCAGAGGGAGCATCGGGAGCAGGAGGAGGCTAAGTACATCAAAAGCGAGCACACAGCCAGCGATGGCGAGGAGGAAGAGGCTTCCGCGGAGGACATCTCTGGCGAGGATCTGGAGCTGTCGCACAGCGACGAAAACGACGGCAACGACAGTCCACGCATCAGCATGAGTCCGTTGCAACTGCAGGCTGCTGCTGCTGCCGCCGCTGGTGCTGCTTCTGGAGTGGCTGGAGTGCCCCAGCAGGTCCCCAAGGAGAATCCACTCCATGTGGAAATCAAGACTGAGATCCCCAATCCGTACGATCGCTACTTTCCCATCCACTCGCCGCTGTTCGGCTACTATCTGCACACCAAGTACTTGAACGAGGTGTTTCGGCGGCGTCACGATCTCTATCCCTCCCCGCTGCAGCACACACCCTCGTCCATTGCCTCCGAGACGGAGACATCGCCCCCAGGAGGTGGCGGTGGTGACCGCAAGGGTTTCGGCAATCCGAGTGCCAGCCAGATGCTGCCACACGCTCTCCTGGCGAATGCCTCTCCTCCGCCATCGCTGCCCTCGCCGCCGCGCAGCGAATCATCGGTGCCCACAGGTGGGGCAAGCAACACCACCAGCACCACCACCACGAAGTCGACGCGCAGCCCCAAGCCCCCGTCCGAGAAGAAGAAGCGGGGAGCTGCCGCCGACAAGAAGAAGCCCATGCCGCCGCCACAGGAGCGTCCGCTCGATTTGTGCGTCCGCAGTGAAACGGAGACCAAGAAGTACAAATCCACCTCCTCCGGCGGCGGTGGCGGCGGCGGTGCCTCTCCGCCGAGTGCCTCGATGATGCCACCGCCTGCGGCATCGTCCTCGGCCGCATCGATGAGCGCCGCCAGCAGTTTGGAGAGCATGAATGCGCTCTCGCCAGCCTCCAGCAGCCACTCGGGGCACACGCCCATTTCCGCCTCCGCCAGCCATGCCGCCCCGCCATCATCGAACCAGCAACAGCAGCAGCAAATGTCGCCGTACGCCAGCGCCATGTCAGCGGCCCATGCAGCAGCGGCGGCAGCAGCAGCGGCCATGATCAAGATGGAGATGCATCCACATCCGCATCAGCACTCGCACTCGCTCCACCCGCACCACATGCACCACCAGCAGCATCCGCACTCGCACCACTCGTCGACAGTGGGGGTGCCCGTGATCAAGGGGGATGTGGCATCGCCCACCACCAAGGAGACTGTGGCATGGCGCTACAATCTGGACGTGTCGCCCGTCGTGGAGGAGATGCCACCGGGCTCGGATGTGGCCTATGTGTGCCCCACCTGCGGACAGATGTTCTCGCTGCACGACCGCTTGGCCAAGCACATGGCCTCGCGCCACAAGTCGCGCAATCCCGCCAACGACATTGCCAAAGCGTACTCCTGCGACGTGTGCCACAGATCCTTTGCGCGCTCCGACATGCTCACGCGCCACATGCGCCTGCACACGGGCGTCAAGCCGTACACGTGCAAGGTCTGTGGTCAGGTGTTCTCCCGCTCGGACCATCTGTCCACCCACCAGCGGACCCACACGGGGGAGAAGCCATACAAGTGCCCCCAGTGCCCCTATGCGGCATGTCGCAGGGACATGATCACGCGCCACATGCGCACCCACACGCGGTACGAGTCGCGGGGCGGCGACAGGGGCACTGGCAATGGTCGTGAGAGCCGTGAAGGTCGTGGCAACATGGAGGAGCCCGCACAGGAGTCGCCTCTGCCGCTGATGGACATGAAGATGAACATGAACATGGGCATGGGCATGGGCATGGGCCTCAACATGGGCGGGCACGGTCTCTCGCCCATGAACATGAGTCTCCTGCAGGAGGAGCTGCTGCAGAAGTCATCCGCACAGGCAGGACTCAGCCTCGGGGGACCCATGCCCATGGTGGTAAAGACGGAGAGCGCCTAACAGCGGCGGCTGTATCTACAGTATGCGGCGGCCTCGCGGCAGTTCATGACCTTCTAAAACGGGGCAAACACTTCTTATTCATACTATAAACATATATATATTTTTTTTTGATTACCGGAAATCTCTGCGAAGACTGAGGAAAACCTAATTACTACCTACAGTTTAAAGATATAGAATTACGATCCCTAAAACACACACACACACAAACACACACACACACACACAAGAGAGAAAGTATAGAGATCTTTAGAGAAAGAGAAAGGAGAAGAGAGGAGAAACAGAAGAGAAGAGGAGACCTACCACCCACCACCCAACGTATTAGCGATTAAAAACTATGATTCTACTACTAGTTCTTAGCGTTTTAAAACTATGATTCTAGTTCTAGTTCTTAGCGCATAGCATGTGGCAGAGAGAGAGGGAGAGAGCGAGATAGCGAGTGTGGCATCTTCGTGCGGATACAGCTAGCAAATTCCATGTTCCACAAACAAAACAAAACAAAACAACAAAAAACAACAACTTAGACTTAAGATCCACTTTGGAGGGGGGCGGGCATCCGTCTCCAGCATTTTCTTGTAAGGAAACATTTTTGAAATTATTAAGCAACGAAATGACTACGAAAATCACTCGCTACTACGACAAAACAAAACAAAACAGAGCTATAGGGTATATAGGGTATCTACGGGGTCTCAAAGCACAACGCACAAAAGGCATTAGTTTGTAACTTGAAAACTTTAGTTATAATTTAAATCTAAACTCTAGAATTCTCTTAATTTATTTATACATACTTTAAAAACTCAACAGCAAACAACAATTTCGTATTAATTTACATTTAAATTTTTTTTTTAATATTTAATTAAACAATTTTTTTTAACAAAGACAAAGAATTCTCCAAGGGCACAAAAAACAAAAAGAAAAAACACATTTCCATTTTTCTATTTGAAAAAGATTTCTTCCTTTTTTTTGTTCAACAAAATGATTTAAAAATTTAATGTTTTATTCCAATACTTTTTTGTTTTCATGAAATGAAATTAAAAACAAACAAACAAAAAAACCTTTAAGTTTTCTATTTCCCCTCCCTTGAAAGGGGTAGCCATTTTTGGTTCGTTTTCCACGTTGAAGTTTTTCGTTATTTATTATTGAAGCGCCTCGCCACGATGATTATTAATGCATTGATTGATTGATTGATTGATTATTAGTTTGTACGCCTTAGAATGTTTAAATAAATTATTAACTTATGTTATATTAGTTATTCTAGTTATTGGTTATGAATATTATTACGATTAGCGATTAGTTACACAAACGTTTTTCACAAAAATAAAAAGAAACTAAAAAGAAAAAGTCTACCCCCGAGAGGGGGATACAAATGGCATACAAAACAGAAACAAAATCACATTTGAATTATTATTTCCATGATTTTTATTTTTCAGAGTGAATCTCATTCCTTATTTGTATATTTTCTTTGATTTTCCAGATTGAAATCTGAACAAATCGAAGCACGACTTCTTTTTATTTTGGGTTTATTTGCTTTGATTTCTTTAATTTTTCTAAGATATATCTTCTTATATTTTGAGCAACTTTTGACCAACTTTCAGCCAAAGAAAGTGTCACATTTTCTTTGACTTTCATAATTGAATTGTGGTTCCGTTTATTTCCCCTTTTTTCTATGAAAAAATGCCTCAACTCTGAACACTCAACACTCGCGAATCGTTTCAGATTGAACCATGAAGATATAGTATTTACATATATACACATATTGCTTGCATATTCCTCACACTTCCCCTCCCCCCCTGTTGTAGTTTTCCTTTGCTTTGTTTGGTTTTTTCTACGCGGGAACACACAAATCATTTCAACACTCGCGACTCTGGTTTCTATTTTCACTATTTTCTATGATATCCCTGATTTTGCCTTGCCTCTTTTTGGATCAACTATATTTTCCACCTTTTCTTTCTATATTTTCGTTTTTCTAAAGTTGTTGCAGTTGGTGCCTCAGGAGCCTTAGGAGCCATAGAAGCCTTAGAGCCGGAGACGGAGCCGGAAACTGGCTTACAAGCTTTTAGGCAATGGGAATCGCTTACAAGGTGGAGGCAGGCAGCAGTCGGTCGTCACGAAACTGCACTGTGGCACGCAGGCAGCCAGTGCCGGTCCCCCCTTCTCTTCTCCCCTCCCTCTCTCTCACTCCACTTCTATGTGCGATGGCTTTTCGGCAAGTTTTCCCACGCTTGTGGGGGAGGCAAGGAGAAGAGGCAAAGAGTCCTTGTTCTGCGACATGGAAATTTCTTGGGGCCTTAATGTCCGGACGACACGAAGAAGGCCAGTCGTGGGAGTTGCACCGTGTAGTGTGTGCGGTGTGTGTGGAGTGTGGATTGTGGAGTGTGGACTGTGTAGTGTGTAGTGTAGGGGGCATGCCACCACTTGCTGCATTGCAGTTTGCGGCTAATGTTTGACCTTGTTTTCCAATGACTAAATTAATTCCCTAATAGGTGGGAGGCGAAAGGCAGCTGGCGGGAGGCAGGGGCACGAATGCACAAAACAAACACGAAACTGCAGACATGCCACACTCTGCCACCCACTTGCCTGACTGCCACTGCCACTGCCTCGCCGCCGCCTCTGTTTGTGTAATTAAGCAGTGAAAATGCTTTTGGTGGCATACAGCAATTGACAGACATTGTGTCTGGGGTTCTGGGTCCTTGTGGCTGCCCCTCCTTTGCCACGCCGTTGCCGTTGCCCCATAAATCAGGTCGAAGGGGCAGCTAAGTAGCCTCCATGTTGCACTACATCAAAAGCTTCCCTCCCTCCCTCCACACCTCACCACACCAGAGGGGGGAGTGTCGGGTGACTTATGTGGCAGAGTGTATTAGCCGTGGAGCCTACAAGTAGACGGGATGATGCCGCATTGCATAATCCGTTGCATACGCCTGGTCGTGCATCATTTTGGCCGCGGACATTATTTGCAACGCGCTTGCAACGCTCTGCAATCTTTTTCGCTGTGTGTTTCTATTCTGTGGCACGCATAAATCTCTAAACAACGTAGTGCCATGCCGCGTGTCGCGTGCGTTTATTATCACTTCCTTTCTGGAGAGGGGGGCAAGGGGCCAGGGGGGAAGGGGGCAGGGGCTGGGTGGATCCATTCCCCATGTGGCATTCATCCAACTTTCCTTTTGTCTCCGTGCGAGCGGATGGTCGCAGATTTATGGCCATCATTTGTAATTGCAGCGCGAAAATTGAGTTTGAAGTTTGGTCAACGGGATGGATGCAGCAGGACCCAAAGAAGGGTTATCTAAAAGGAAGCAAGGGGGGCAGGGGGGCAGAGGCATGTGGCATGTGGCAGTCAGGGGTGGCCTGGTGTGGTCCATTGTTTCCATCAGCATAATTCTCTTCTCTTCGGACGTGTTTTCCATGTGATTTAGGGGCACTGATTGATGGCCCACTCTCCACAACCAGAAAGAAACTACAACGATATTGTACATAGAAATATCCAGAAAACATAAACCATAAAATATCTTAGATATACCTAGTTATAGTACTATATATTTCCGTCACACGGAAGTGCCTTAAACAACAACAATTTTTGATACTCTTAAAGGATGCAACAACAGCAACAAACAAACAAACAAACGAACAAACAAATAAAAAAACAAAATAAAACTCCTGTAAGATAGAATTTTATGCATTGTACATTTGAGCGACTTTTGCCATGGAATATTAATCAATTTTTTTGACTAAATACAGAAAAAAGCATACAACTAAAGCATAAATATATTTACCAGATATACATACATACATACATACATACGTAACGGATATTTTAAAACGAATTAATAAAAATGCAATTTTTAGTGTTAAGATTTTTCACTTTAACGCTTCTGAGAAGTTACAACAATTTTAAGCATTAAATGCTTTTTGCCTAACAAATATTAAATAAAAAATAAATAAAAATACTTTTAACAAAAAATAAGCAAGGAAATTCCTTACAAAATTTAACAACAGAAAAATATTACTAAATAAAAAATGAAGAAAAAAAGAAGCGAACAACCTAAACAATTAAAATATATAGAAATAATTTAAAAATAATTTTTTTTTTAACAAGAAGAAACAAATCAAATTAAAAATCCAGAAAACTTTTACTCAAATCGCTTCGTCAGACATATTTTCATAGTGCTTTTCGAATTTTAAAGTGGAACAAACAAAAAATCTAATAAAAAATATCTACTGAAAAAAACTTAAAAAAAAAACAGAAAATTTTGTAAATTAAAAGCAAACTAAACGATAGCTAATCGATTGATCAAAAGACTTTTCCAAAACTTCTTAGCTTACTCTTTGCCTTTTAGACCCTTAAAATTTGAATCAAAATATATATAATATATAAAATATAATGAAGAAAGATCTACTGATATATTGAGGAGTTTTACCATAAATTAAAGCCATGCTATGAGAGAGAGAGAGAGAGAGAGGAAGAGAGAGCGAGAGAATCAGTGAGCAACATTGTGATATTAGTTGAGAAAACAAAATCGAATCACTTCCAAAATGCTATTTACCATATAATTTATGGGGGGAAAACGATTATCCCCAAAACCGAGAACCCAAAACCCCTCCTAGTCCCAATTCTTCCCGAATCGCAATCCATTTCGGGATCTTCCGATCTTCCCCTCCACATCGTTTGAGGTGCAACAATCCACATTTTTGGTATTTTCTTGTGGTGCTATTTGTAAAGAACAGAAAACGCTTTGGTTGAGTCCCTACGGTTAAGCCTCGTTTAAGTCCTAGTTTAAGCTTGTTCTAAGCCCTAACTTAAGTTCCGTTCCACAGACAATCCTTAGCTGTTTATGATTATGATATGAAACACACTCTTAGACACTCTCTTTAAAGTCAACTAAATTATGAATAATACAAGTATTTCCATTAGGATTCGTCTCTAATTAGTTTTCTTCTAAACAACAAATAAAACAAATACAAAAAAATAACAAAAAATACGAAAAATACGAAAATAAATAAACGAAATGAAGAAGAGGCTGCGTTTTGGAATTTGCGGATAATGTAAAATGTCTTCTGTGTGCCCCCTCCACCGCCACCACCACCACCACCACCTCCAGTGGTTGCAATCAGATGGAAGGGTGGGGCGGAAGGGCCTCAGGAAGGTGGAGCAGAGGACAGAGAGGGAGATAGAGTGCGAGAGAGAGAGAGAGTAATGCGCGTAATAACAAACTGCAGGCGTAACTGAAATGCCAGGCTACTGCGCTTCCACTGTCTCCTTTGGAGTGGATGCATGCCTCTACGCCTCCTTCCAGTGGCTGCCTCCTCCTCCTCCTCCTCTGGGTATATGCTGGGCGAAGGCGTTGGCCTCCCCAACGGACGACGACGACGGAACGGGAGGCGCAACTGCGGTAATTACAATTGCCGCCGGACATTGAGTCCCAAGACCCAAGTCCGAGGCAGTGGTAGTGCTGCCACAGCTGTGTGGCAGATCCTCACAATTATATGCTGCCACAAGAGACGCATGCGCAGCGGCAGCGGCAGCTTCCTGGGTTGCATTTTGTTTTGTTTTTTACGTTTTTTTACGTTTTTATTTGAGCAAATTGCTGGCAACTTGGCGATCCACTACGTTCCGACTGCCGACTGCTGACTGCTGAATGCTGCTGCCTGAATGAATGACTGCCTGAATGAATGACTGAGTGACTGACTGACTGAATGATAGACTCACTGGCTTCTTGGCTGCTTGCTGCTGCCTTTCGACTGACTGACAGTTTGCCTTGGCATCTGTTTGGGGGCACATCGCCCATCGCCCATCCCCATCCTCTACGTGCGGGCGTTTTCCTCAAAGAATGCTCCTCCGCTTCACTCTGCTGCTCCTCTGCTGCACCTCAGCTGCTCCTCTGCTGCTGCTTCTGTTCCCCCAAACGATAATGATGATTGCAGTCTAAATTATGATGCCGATGCACAGCACATCTCGGGAGGAGAAAGTGTAGCAGCCACATCCACAGAAGCTGCCAGCAACATCATCGACCTCTCCCTTTCCCTTACCCTCTCCCCTCGCTTTCGTCATTCTTCCCGAGGAAGTCAGGGCAGTGCCGCCGCTTCCTTTCGCGCTGCTCTTCTCCTGCAGCGACTGCAGATCCGCTCCTGTTTTATTTAGCATAACTCCATCCTCTTCCAGCAGCAGCAGCATCAGCATCAGCAGCAGCAGCAGTCGCCGCCACAAAAAAAATCTCATAATTGCAAAGCAGTTTGCCGCAGGTGCGCCACCCGCCCTGGATGTGGATGCAACACAGTGCCTGTGGCAGTGGACGTAAGACAGAGGACCGAAGACAGCAGCAGACGGCGGGACTGAGACAGACAGACTCCTGGACGAAGGGCGACATTGGACAGACGATGGACGCCAGATGAGCAGCTCTGATAAAGGCAACAAACTGTGGCACGTAAGTAGATTTTGATACCCTTTAAAGGGGATAAAGGCAGCGAATGGCAGCCCCAAAGCCCAGTAAATTAAGACTTACAGATTTTCAGTGCAAATGATCCCTATTTTTCCGTATTTTGCCACCTGTACATTTCCATAGATCCTCTCTTAGTTCCAAGCACAAATCGAATAACTATATCCTATTTCTTCTAGTGGAAAAACTCCATGTCTTGTTAGGAGTTGGACCATCCCCAAACTCGAAATTCCTTGCTTTAAATGAAAGTTCATTCAAAAGTCGAGAAAATCTGATGAAAACAGCATATATTTTTGTTGTATTTTTTTAAAATTGATTACAAAACAAAGATCGAATCGATGGTAAATCAAGTATTTTAGTAGGAAATTCTTTGATTTCAATTCAAAATTTGACCAAAATCTAGTAAAAATCGAATGAGAATGAGATATATTTCTGACAAAGGGTATCCGAATCGCATTTTTGGGTGCATTCTTTAGGGTATCTTGAGCTTCGACTTTGACATGCAGTCTACACTTTTCTTGTTGCTGTTGCTGCCACATCCGATGGGTCCCCTGCCCCAGCCTCTGCCCCATGTCCCGTCTCTCGCTCTGCCTCTTGGCTGTTGGGTTTCCTCGTTGCTCCTCGTTGCTCCTCGGCCTTCTCGTATTTAATGCATTTGATCCTTGGGATGCTGTTGAAAATGAACTGCTTTCGAACATGCAATCAATGTTGCCTCTTGGCCTCCTCCTCTCCTCGCCTCTCCTCTGCTCTCCCCTCCTCTCCTTTTCCCTCCAGGTTCCATGGCTCGAACCAATATCGTGGCAATTTCATGAATGAAAATCTCAGCTCTCGTTTTTTGGACATGTTTTTTTTTTTTTTTTTGATGATGCAAAGGCAGAGGCAGAGAATGCAAGGAGGGGGAGTAGGAGTAGGAGGAGGGGGGCATCATCTTATAGACGAGACACGCACACCCACACACACATACACACACGCACAAAGTACCTAAGTTCTATCCACATTTTGCTGCTTCTTTGTCTGCGCTGCCTCTTTGGCGACGCTTTTGTGTGTGTTGCAGCTGCAGCGCATTAACCTCGTTCGTTCCTCAAGCTGCCTCTCCTGTTGCTGCTGCCTCTTCTGCCGTTGCCGCCTCCTCCTCCGACTGCCTGGGTCTGCCTGCCTGCCACAACTGCCTTCGGAGTTGGCAAAATATTTACCAAAGTGATTAAGATGCCTGAGTAATTTTTAACACAATTACGCTGCCAAACAGACGACGGACTTGGACTCGGACTCGGGCTTGGACTTGGACTCCATCTCCCATCTCTCGAGTCGGAGTCGGAGTTGGAGTCGGAGTTGGAGTCTGCTCCGATCTGTTGCTGTGGCTGCTACCTCACTTACACACCAAAAGCCAGCCGATTGCAGCGCCCGGTGGTGTGCGTCTCGTCTGTCTGTCTCTGTGTTGCAGCTGCAATACTGCTAATGACCAGTGCTGTGGCTGTGACTGTGGCTGTAGCTGTAGCTGTGGCATGGACTGTGGCAATATAAACTGTGGCATTGTCTGCCTGCCACTTCCCCTCGCTCCTCTTCATGCGCCACCCAAAGATTTTGTGTGTGCCTTTGCCATTAGCATTGTGGCACAATCGTAGCGCGTAGAGGCTCCAGCTTCAGCTCCGACTCCGCTCCGGCGGGTGTTCACGCATCAGCGTTTTTTGACAGCTTTTTTGCTGCCACACACAAACACAAACACACAAACACAACCACCCCCTCCCCCATCACACTCTTCGTTCTCTGCCAGCCTCTCCTCCACATCCTCCTCCCTCGTCTATGATTTATCGAATTCATAAACTTTTGGCAGGTGTTGAGGCACCAGCACCACAAAATGTTGCCCCATTCAACGCACGACGAAGCTCTCAAGTCGTGCCGCATTTGGTTTAGTTTTGTGTTGGCTCTCGTGTGGCACGACTTTGCCGATGACGACGACACAGCCACAAGACTTCGCTGAAATATTTGGCCAAAGCGATCCTCCAATCCTTTGGCTAATTTCCCCTCCTTTCCCTTCTGGTTTCAACCCACCCCCCTTTCCGTTTGTTTTTCACTCAGCAATGAAAATGAAAATGAGCGCGGCACGCGTTGTGGCAGCGCCGCACGACTGGAAAATTGGCAGAAGCAGAAGCGCTTGCCGCTTGCTGCTTGCCACGTGTTGCGCATGCGCTTTGGCCTCTCGTCTATGCAACATGAGTGCTAGTGCTGGTGCTGTGTGCTGCACGACGCCCTCAGCGTTTGTCAGGGTCGACTGCGTTTTGTGGCAACTGCAACTCGAAACTGCTGCATCGTGCCACAGCAGTTGCAATTGTTCTTCATTCCCCTACTTGTGGCAGTGTGGCAGCAGAGAGTCTGTCCGTCCGTCCGTCCGTCCCCCCCACTTCTTGTGCTGCGGTGCATGTGCCATGGGAATGGCGTGAGGCACACAGCCAACAGGCAACACCTTCACTCTCTTTTCTGTGGCTCTGCTCTGGCCCCGCGATATCGCGATGATGTATGGTCATGGCTGCTGCTGCTGCCTCTGCCCCTTCCCTGTCCTGCCCTACCCCTCCCCTCCCGTGCCCCATCCACCACAGATTGTAGGCGTCAACTCACGTTTATGCTTTGTAGACATTATCGCGCCTGTTTATCTTTAAATTGCAAGTAAATTACTTTCGTGGGGCTGCAACTCCACGCGAACTCCATGAGCGAATGAGCGGATGATAAATTGTCTGCTGGATGTTGAAGGCTCTTCTGAATGATGATGCCACAGAAGAGGGGCAGCATCAACATCAGCGTCAATGGCAGTGGCAGGGGCAGGTGGAATCCCTCTCTCTCTCTCTCTCTCAATAGTGCGTCTCTGTGATCCTTAGCTTTCCATATTTTCCATGGAGCTGGTGCTTGGCAAAGGACAACAGACTCGCATGACTGTGGACATCCAAGTGGGGCTTGTAGTGCACCAGTGCGGCATGGCTGTGATGGTGCACCACCGGTGCGGCATGCAGATGCTCGTAGTGGTGGTGGCTGCTGTAGTGCGGCACGGTCTCGTAGTGGTGGCTGGTGTAGTGTGGCACTGCCTCGTAGTGGCTGCTGCTGTAGTGATGTGGCACGGCATCCAAATGGTGATCATCGTGGTGTACGATGGCCGCACTGTGCCCCAAATGGATGCCCTCCGAGTGGTGTACTTCGGCATCCGTAAAGTGCGGCAGCTCGTGCTCCAACTGGTGCTCCAAATGATGATCCAAATGGGGAAGGATGCCAGCCTGTGCCACGGCCACTGTGGCGGCCACCAAAACGCACACGAAGAACTGAAGGACAAAACGAGACGGAAGATTGGTCATGATTGGTCCAATGATGGCCTAAATCTGCATAGGTTTACCTTCATTTTGAGGGATTCCTAGCTTGATTGAAGAAGGGTTTTGTATATCCAAAAGTGTTGTCGCCTCTGAAGCTGCTGCCGATTGACTGTGCCTCAATCAAAACACCCACAATCGTTTTATAGCTCTGCCATCCACCCAAAACAAAAAAATTAATTCAAATTCAAATGCCAATTCCCCATCGAAATTATTGACCCAGTCCCTCAATGGTAGAACGTGATGCGACTATCAATCATTGGCTCAATCATAGTCGTAGCTGGCGGTGCTGTGGCGTCACATTTGAAAGGTCTTCTTCCCCCAGTCATTACGTAAGGGTTGGGTTTGTTTTTGTGGGGGGCAGCAGTCAACAAACTCAAAGTAGGCGACGCCTCAAGAGTGTCATAATTTAATGGGCCGCACTGACAGGCAATTGGTAATGAACCCACGCAGCCACACAGCCACACCTCCCCCCACCTTATCACCTCTTTGGGCAATCGCAAAACAAGTGAAAGCGTTAGCCAATATTCGTCTGAATTGTTGGCCACCAATAACACGGCAAAGGCGACGGCTACGGCTACGTGATATATGTATCTGGCCAGCTTAAAACTGGCCCAAAAGGTGCGAACAAAACCGTTTTGATTCCGTTCTTTGGTTCCGTTCTTTGAGGTGTGGGTGAAGGTGTTAAAAGAAGAAATACTAGGAATTGGCATCACATAATGGTTATCATCTCTGAATAATCACCTATAATCACAGCAGAATCACACACACAGCCGTAATTGAATGCTAATTGAATCAAATGAAACGCCCAAACATGTCGCAGCCCAATGGAAATATTCACCTCATTTCGAGGTTGCAACATTCCACCCAACTCCCCTCCCCTCCCCACAGAGATTTCCTCATTCGCTGTACGATGTAGCCACTTCCTGCCAATGCCCAAAAACGCACACACACGTTCCACGTTCCAAGCCACAAGAAACCCCCCCTCCCCCATATATCCGAATGATAAGAGTCGCAGCAGTGTCTTTGGATGTGGATGTGGGTCAGGCTTTTTTTTTGGCTAATTGCATAATAATTTTTCGGTCGGAATGGCCAATGGTTAATGAGGCATGCCGTATGCAAGTGACCACTGGAACCCACACACGTGCTACGTGCCACACACACTGACCACAAACTTTAAATGCGAGAGACAGGTCTGGGATCTGGGATCCCAGGTCTGAGGTCTGCTGATGTCTGCTGAGGTCTGCTGTGTGTGTGGCTATTGCGATCGCAATTTGTCGCCAAAAACTGACCAGATTCTTAATGGAATCAACATTTACGAGTACCAAATATACAAACATATATATACATATGTATACCTATATCTGGTTATATAGATCTTTACCGAGAGTGAAAGAGAGCGCAGTGTGGGCTAGGGGCTGGGGGTGGGGGGGTGCAAACAAAAGCCAGAGGCTCTCGCGAGTGAGGCTATAATTTATTCGATGTCACCGCTTTGGTCTCTGTAATTGAGTGCATCGTTAGGCGGTTGATGGAGCAGCAGCCGCGAGAGCGGGACGGACGGACGGGGGGGCATGCCACAGTCTCTGCCAACAACTAATTTAATGCCAGCGGTGGCAGTGGCAACAACAACTGCAACATGTCAACAGAGCAACGCCTGTCCCAAGGATGAGAGAGAGAGAGAGAGAGAGAGAGCGAGAGAGTGGAAAGAGTGGGTTGCAAATATATAGTCTAGTGCCTGCCACACGGAGGTACCAAGGGGAGTGTGGGGTGGTGCAGCGCGGACCACAAAAATCACAATTTTGTGCCACACATTTTCGCCGCCACACTTGCCACAAATCATGACGGGGCATGAGAAATTTGATGGTAATTAATATTGTAAGCGAAATTAATGGCAATGCGACACTAAAACGGAGATGCAGATACATATGTATATATGTATATGAATGCCATAGATACAGATACAAACACATGCCATAGTTACAGATACAGATACAGTATGCATATGATGCATATGCCACAGATATCTATTTATTTGCTAAAATATGGTAATAGCGAAAACATTTTCAAGAATTACACACGACAATTGGAACGAGCAGCATTTGGGGGAAATGGCAATCAAAAGCAGAGAAAAGCAGAGCAAAGCAGACGGGGAAAATGTAGAGGAAAATCAGGTGAAAATCATGGGGACAAATGTAGCTGAAAGAACGATTCAAAGGAGAGCAACTTCTAATGGATATATAGAGAGAGATTATATATGATTCCAATAATCTGTGGAAATACTTACCCCAAATACATGCCTGCGATTCATAGTAAAAAACACTCAAAGAGGTCCTTGAGGAATGATTTAAACCACCTGCAAAGACAAATGAAGAACTAGTGGCATTTACTTGAGTTCTAGAAGAAAGTTTTACAACAAATAATGGAAAAGTTACAGGAATATCGCTTTCAGAGATCATCCTTTTCTGCCAGTGATTCCTTGACCTTCTAGAGATTCAGTTTCCTCCAAAGAGATGCCCTCCCTTCGAAAGATCTTCTTCAACTTCCACAGATCCCATCCCGCCTTACTGGGGAACCCTTTAAGATATCCTCGTTACCTTCCCCCTACTTCCACACACACACTCGGAAATTAATGAAAAATATTGAAAATATGATATCGAAAACAGATGAAAAGTAATCCGAAGCAGGGATTCCCCTCCGCTGATCCGCTGATCCGCTGATTAACTTCCCATCTTCCCATGTGGAGGCCCTTGCCAGCACATTTGCAGAATTAATATCGCAATCATCGGATAGAATACAATGATACGAGCACTAGCAGCCCCTTCTGTGTGTGCCCCATTTTGTTGCTACCTGGCTGCTACCTTGATTACCCTTCTTCTGGCGGCCGGTGGGAAACTTCATCAAGAGGCGGTAGCGGTGGCAGTGGCACTGCCACTGGCAGTGGTGCAATGGTGCCCCATGCCCCATTGGCAGATGCAGGTGTTTCCCCCACACTCGTCTATCTGTGGCACTCTGTGCTGTGGCAATTTGTAAGCGAATATTGTTTTCGATTGGTTACAGTGCACGATTTTTAATCATTACGAAGGCCGATCTTCCCATATGTGTGCCTCCGTTCTGCTGCTGCTGCTGCCCCCAACTGTTCCCCCTCTCCGTCTCTCCATCTCTCTGTGTGTCTCTGTTTCGCTCCATCTCTCTCTTTCTGTCTTTTGTTTATTGCATTTTTGCGCATTGCATTCGGTAATGAAGTTCAACAAAAAGTTAATCGGAAAAGCGCAAGGCAATGCCGCAACTAAATAGACAAATGATACGGAACGGAAGCTGGCTGCCCCGAAGAGTGTCTGCTGCATCGCTCCACCAGCGATCGGTTGGCACATTAGCGGCTATAAATTGTCTTAATGCCTGCTGCCCCCCCACAAATGCAGACAGAACCGAACCGATCCGAGCCAAGCCGATCCGATCCCCTCCTGCAACACGGCGAAGGCGAAGGCGACGGCAGAGGCAGAGGCAAAAGTGAGACTCCGATTCAGAGGCACAGACACCTTGAATGGCGGCAAAGATCAGACTCGAATCTCGGGCGAGAGATTCGAACTTTAGCACAGAGCCAGGCCAGGCTCAGAGTTGGCCGGGCTCCAACTCTGATTCAAATCTTCTCATACGAGTCGAGTGTGGCGGAGGCATGCCCCTGGCTTATGCAACTTGCATGTCCAATCGATGCTGCAAGATTGTGAAAATTGTAATGCTCGCTTGAGATTGAGAGCTCAAAAGCGGACTGCGCTGTGTGGCTGTTAATAATATTGCAACAAAGGCGCTGTTGCTGCCGCTGCTGCTGCTGCTGCTGCCTGCAACATTTGCGAAAGTTCGTCAGGAGAACAATGGATTGGAGATCGGTTCTCTGGTTCTCCGCGCGCGGATCCATTGTCCAAGCAGCCGTGGATTTTCATCTGAAATAGAAAGCATGCAATTTTCATGCCACAGCAGCAGCAGCAGAACTAGCAGCAGCAGCAGCCGCAGCGGTGGTGGCGGCGTTGATAGGCGGCGGCAATTGATCTACCGATCGATTGAAGGAGTTATTACATGCGAACAATGCAGCAGCAGCAGCATATCAGTGGAGAGGTGGCAAGAGGCAGGCAGCAGGAGATCTCTCTCTCTCTCTCTCTCTCTCTCTCTCTCTCTCTGTCTCTTTTTGGATGCTGTGGATCATCGAAGCTATTGCTCTATTAGCGAACGTTTTTCGTAGCGCAACGAATTCTCTTTCTCTCAATTCTCGTAGCATAAATGATTTTGCGGAATTTGCAGCATGGATTGGGGCACGGTCGCACAGACGTGGAGACAGGTGCTAATTTCATAGAACGAAAGGCCAATTGAAATGCCTTTGCCAGAAGATCCTCTGAAGCAGCCGCCATTTGAGGCAAGTGCGTGGCTCAAAACCAACTTCAAATTACACTTTGGGATTCTTTAAACAGAGACAGAGAGACAGACAGAAAGAGAGAGAGAAGGTCGGGATCGGGAGGCAATTGGCAGCCAATTCAGCAGCCAATTGGCCAATTGACTCAAGAGGTTATCGATGCTGCTGACTGCTGCCTGCTTTGTGGCATCCGCATTGATAGATCCCGATACGATGCCCCGTTTAATTGTCGCTCCAAATGGAGGGAGGGAGGAAGGTAGGCACACACCTGCTGATGCTGCTGCTGATGCCTTTGCTGCTGCCGTTTAGGCCTATTCCCACGCACTCTACAACAGGTAGATGCTGCATGCCACACAGGCGACACAGGAAGAGCCTCCTACTAAAGACTCTCCTAATGGACGTGTGGAAGCCCAAGGACTCGCCTAATGTGTGTGTCTATCGATAAGGAGAGGCAATCTTTATACCCGTTTTTATGTCCGCCCATAAATTAGGGCCCAAACGTTGACATCGGAGCAGAGCGGAGCGGAGCGGATCGGCGTTGTCGTCGCTATGCTCAGTGAATGAAAATCGATTGGAAAATTGATTGAGTTTAACTGTAAATGCATTTTTAAGCGTATGTTTTGCTGTGTTTTGTTCCACAGAGATACACTCTTCCTCCGCTCCTCCATCCCTCCTCCACTCCTCCACTCCAAGGGGCTGTGCCGCCAGCCGCCAGTTGCCGCCTTATCACGGCCAAAACATCTAAGTGGCCGAGAGATCGTCGGAGGCTGTGGCTCTTTTATGCCTCTACCGCTGCCCTGTCCCTGCCCCTGCCCCTGTGCCTGCCCCTGTCCGGCCACCATTCCAGAGTCCATTCTCCTCCAGTCCGTTCCATGCATTTATGCATATCGATTCCCGGGGCCTTGTAAATCTGTGCGTAAGCCATTAATTCTCTTTATTTATACACTATTTTTTTTCTAAAGGGTAGCATTAAATTGTCGAAGAGTGTGCGCTCTTTGGCAAATATTGTTATTGGTAGAAGATGATTTCTGGGGTCAGGATCCGATTCTGCATTGATTCTCGTGGATTCATTGCATTCGTCGTGGTCTCTGACACCTAAGACCTCTTCAAACGTAGAAGAGACAAGATGTTCTAGCTTCTCTAAGGATCTCCACGATCTCTACTATATCAATCGGGGTTCCTTGAGTTTTATTTTTCTATCAGCTTAGTTTTCTATCTTTATTTATCGGAATAACTTTCAATCGATCAAGGATTCTTCTATCAAAGAAGATATATCTTCCACAGAAACGTTACCGATCTCCAAATGATATTTCCTTACCGCTTCTTATATCTTATCTTCTTATCGAAACTGTCCTGAAAGATCTATACCAAATCCTCCTCTGTCAATCATAGAGCATTTGGTCTTCGTCAAATCTCAAACATCTTTTGTTCCCTTCCCTAAGTTTTTTGTGTGTTTTCGCTTCTCTCTACCCCCACCGCTGGCCACCCCTCCCACTCATCCCCTCTCCCCCTCCCCAGCAGCAGCAGCGTTGGTTCGTTTCAGTGCCTTGGGCTCTTGTAAAACTGTAATTTTAAATTAATAGCCGCGTATTACAAGCAGTTTATATGCGAAGGCGAGGGCGAAGACGCAGGCGTAGGAGGAGCCGCACGACGCACAACGGCGCACAGCAACGCGGGTGACGCGGTGACGCAGGGGGACCCGCTCTCCTCCTCCCACAGCTATCCGCTGTCCACTGTCCACTGTCCGCTGTCAGCTGGGCCCTTCGCTTATCTAAGGTGTTGAAATCAACAGCTAGTCCGAATCCACAAAAGTGAATAAGAATTTATAGCGGAATTATGTGACAGCCGCTGCTGGCTGTCTGGATGGCTGCTGCCGAGCCGAGCCGAGCCGAGGCTCACCGCGCCTCACGAATAACAAAAGCAACAACAACAAAAACAACAAAAGAACAAAAGCACCCAAAAAAGAGAGAAAAAAGAGTTGAAGGGAGAAGAAGCATTTCTTACGGCATTTCATTTCATTTGATTTGAGGCCCAAGCCATTCCTTCCAATTCCCCCATTCCACTCCATTCCATTCCACTTGGTTTTGATTTTTGTTGATTTCTTTTCTTTGGTGCTCTTTAATTTTCACCTCGGATGGCATCGGATCGGATCCGATTGGGAGATCGTAGAAGAATACACGAAATATAATAGAGGGCTTCGGATTGGGTGAAGGGGAGGGGAGTAGGGGGAATCGTTGGCTAATTTATGCAAATGTTTATTTAATCGTCGTTGACAGTTAAAGCGGCCCTCTCCACTCTCCTCTCTCCACCTTCTCATCTCTCTTAAGTCGCAGCAGCATCTCTCCTCCCCTCCCCTCCCATCCCCTCTCCTCGTCTCTCTATGTGTGGAGATCGTGATGCTCTTTTGTGCGATGATAGATGTTTATGAGGCGGCAACACCCACCGTAGATGGCGTTGATGTTGCTGCAAATTTGTTGACTGGCGCATGTTGTGCATTTCAAGAGGTAAGACACTGCCACAGCCACATCCACATCCACAGACGGAGCCAGAGCCGGAGACGGAGCCACAGCTACAGCCATCGCCAGAGAGTTCCTTGGAAATTCTATAGATGACAAGATAGTGGCTGGCTGCCTGGCTAGCTGGCTGCCTCTCAATATGGCGCGCCTTCTGCCTGAGTATGCGTGAGCTTTGAAAGCTCTCCATGCAATTACCACTCACACAGACGCAGGCGGCCCATGCGTGTGACATGTGCGTGTGGAAAGCTGCCTAATTTTCGCCTATAAAGGCGAATGACTTAATTAGTGATCTAAACTACAGTGGATCTTAGGGAATCTACATAAATGTTATGCTCCTCCAGCAGAGCAGCAGAGGAGGACTGGCCTGGCCTGGACTGGCCTGGACTTTCTCCTTTTGTGAGTTTAATGAAGCTATAATTGCTACAAAATCGCCACTAAATACCGCACATAAATCACATAAACCACTCTCTTGGATTCTACTATTCTGCAGCAGCAGCAGCATCCTGGGAGCCTCGGGGCGACCTAGGAATTGATTAGAGATGGGAAGAGGCAGCAGCAGCAGTGGCAGTGGTAGTGGCAAGAGGCAGCATTAAAATGGGAATTACTACCTGAATTCCGCACAAAACACAAAAGCTAAGTATGTTTCGGAGTCGTGTTTATCTAGAAAATCAATGGACAAAAGGCGGCTTTGGATCTGGCGAAGCGGGTAAAAGTCCATGGGATCGGGCGCCATAAAAAAAAACAAAAAAAAGCAAAAACAGTTGCCGCAACTGGCCGCAAGTGTCGTGGATGCAGGATGCAGCACGCGCTGCTGCTGCTGCCGCTGCTGCTGCTGCTGCACTGCTGCTGCTGTTGCCGCTGCCACAAAGGGGAGACTCTTGCCACAGCCAAGCCAAGCCACTCGCTAAATATCAATAACATTTTTATTTATTTTGTTTGCGGGCATTTTGGCATTTTTGAGTGCATTTATTTGAACGTCGAACGTTTTGTAAAACGTTTTGTCCGATGCCTTCCCCTTTCTGCCACACTGCCACACCGCCCCTCCTCCTGCTCTTCTTCTGCCACACTGGCACATTGCCACACCCCTCCCTCTGCTGCTCTGCCGCTCTGCCACTCTTCCACCTGTGTGTTTGTTGCAGTTACGATCGAGTGCACGCCGAGATTTCGCTCCTTCTTTTCGGTTCAGTTTCAGTAGCCATGGCCACGAATCCATGTCCGGACTCCATGGCTCTGCTGTGGCTCGTGGTGCAGCTTGCAGCTGCATGCAACAGCACCAGCAACAGCATCACTGGGGCTGCACTTGTCGATCCCTCCTTCTTTTCTACCTTCTCTGCCACGCTAGCCCCCTCCTGGCTCTTCGCTCTTCTTTGGCCAACAATAAATAATAAACCTTTTGTGGATTTTTGGTCTGGACTCTGGTGGCTCTGGCTCTGACTCTGACTCTGACTCTCTCGTTCTGCCACTGCCCCTTGTTGGTGGTGGCGCGGTGGCGTTGGCCCGGCTACCGAAGATCAAAGCCTTGCCACCGCCATTGTTCCGCCAAGGGAAACGTGAGGAAGGAAGGAGCACTCCGATCACCGATCACCGATCATCATCAGGGCGTACGAGGGAGTGCGAGGGAGTACGAGGGAGCTGTGTGCCAGCAAGGAGCGGATCGGAGCGGCCTTTGGAAAGTCTTCGTTCGCTTTTAGACAAGTGCTAAGTGCGAAGCGAAGGCATTTCATATGAAATTTTAATTAAAAAATCCGAAAAAAACCAAAAAAAAAGGGAAAATCAAGAGCGGAAGCCGACCGACCCTCTGATGATCGGTGGCAAGTAGGCATAAAAATCTCTCTCTCCCTCTCTTTCTGCGACACAAAAAAAAAACCGGTGGCAATGTCGTCAGATTTTCAGTTTCACTAAAAAAAGAAAAAGAAAAGGAAAAGGTAAGAAAAAAGGTAAAGTACTCGGTACAAGAAAAACACACAAGACGCTGGCGGCGTCGTAAAATTCTTAAAACATAAGTATTTTATGAGGCAGCAAACAGAGGCAGCAACAACAGCAACAGGCAGGGGCTGGGGACAGGGGCAACAACAAGATATATACTAACTATAACGTTGACAAATTTGAGGCCCAAAAGAGGTCGAAAGAAGGCGCCCAAAAGGAAAACCAGCCTCATAAACGACTGCGATTTAATTTAACGATTCTCATGCTCCTCAAAGAGAGGAGTGGAGTGGCGTGGGGTGGAGTGGTGGGGAAGAGGCGGAAAGCGGATAGGGAATGGAAAAGGAAGGGTCAAGACTTCCAGTTAACTGAAAACATACGAAAGAGATGCCGCCGCCGCAGTCGCCGCCGCTGCCGCTGCCAGAGATCCAGAAACCAGAAGACAGAAGCCACCCACATAAAGCAGAAACAGAAACCAAAAACATCGACTCGACCATTGTCTCATCGCATCAGGCGCTGAAATTCACTTGAAAAAAGCTCGTAAATGTCGAGAGAAAACAAAAACAGAACAGATCCGAAATTGGAATTCCATTTGGGAAGCTTTTCGAATGCCAAATACTCTTTCTAAGGGTTCCTAAGTGCATAGAAATCATCGATAAAAGGTAGGAATCCTAGTATCTCTTACGATTTCCGAGTTCCGATGGATAGGAGATTCTCTCAGATCCCATATCTGCTGGTAGAATTGATTTGTATAGTAAATACATGACCTTGGATGTGCAATTACCAAGTTTCATAGATTTTGCTCGTGCAATTTCTCAGTTTCTATAGGATATTCCTACAGAATATGCTTAAAATTGAGAATTTTCTTTCTGTGTAGCATTTAAAAGGTGTGAAAAGAGCATATACCTAATTTAATTGTTCCATCATGTGTAGTTCCAGAGTTCTTATGGGTTGGAGATCTATTACCACCCACATATTATTATGGAAATTTTCTGTATAGTCATTCTACAAAGTGAAAAGGTTCCGTATCGATTTGCATAGCATTTTCTTGTTTAACTTCTCAGTTCCAATAGATGGTTTTTCCAGAAATTGTTTAAAATTAAGGAATTCTTGTCTGTATAGTACATGTAAACTGCAAAAATATCAATTCCAAAGATTCACACTTCTAACATGTGTGGTTTCCCAGTTCCAATAGGTAGTTTTTCCAGAAGGTGATTGAAACTAAGGAATTCCTTTCAGTGGGTATGGTATGTTTATTAACTGTTAGTTCGAATACCAAGTATCACAGCTCTATAGTGTTTTGTGTGTGTCTTTGTTCGTTTGAATAGGCTCTCGCTTTCCCCCGAAAATTCAGCAAACACTCATCTATAGATCCGAAGAAAAAGGGGAAGGCAAGGGGGATAGGTGGATCGTTGGATCGTTGGATCGGTGGCTCACCCACCCAATGGATGGATCATCGATAGGGTATTTGACACAAGAGTCAACAAAGAGATCCCATAAAAATGGGCCCTAAAACCAAAGCGGGACCTGAGAATGGGACTCCGATTGGAGTTGCACCCAAAAACGACATCATGCCACAAAACAGAGGGAGGAGAAAGGCGGAGGGCGGAGGGAGGCAGCTGGGATCTACAGGTAGAGGTACAGCCAGAGATCAACAACGTTGATCACGCGCATGCGACGACATTCGATGTGATTTCGTTTGAAGAGAGCCGCTCCTCCGCAAGGCGCATGCGCGGGAGCAAAACCCGAACAATCGCTTCGACGACGACGAATCGAACCCGGCCTGAACAGAACTGAACAACCGGGCGACATCGTGGCGCACGGTAGGGAATGGCGTGGGCATGGGCGTCTATCTCCTCAACTTCGACTGGAAATTGGGTCACTCCTTGGATCCCTTTTCAGTGCTGGCATGCCACTGTCCATGGCTACTCCTCCTAGATTGTGGTGGTGCCTTCTTTTATTTATTTTTTTTTCTCCTGGTTTTAATGCCGGCATCAAAAAGTCAAAAGTGAGCCAGTGCAATCTGATAATAATCTGACAAACTGTCGCCCGGCGTTTGATGGGGCACACAAAAGCACAAAAGCACTGAGCCACTGGAAATGGCGCTGCCTCTCCTGCCGCTGCTGCTGTTGGTTGCACAAAGGAGCAGGAAGAAATCAAATTTAGGCAGAAAGAAAGAGAAGAGAGAGAGCGAGAGAGCGAGGGGGGCAGGCAGAGTGTGCAGTACCCGCCAATAGAGTAGCGGCAACCGATTGCCTTTTTCCTAATGATGACAATTTGAGACTTTGAAATTGAACGGAATCAGAGTCGGAGTCAGAGTCAGAGACGGAGTCGGAGACGGAGTAGTCTCTGAAAGGCAGAGAGAGAGAGAGAGATAGAGAGAGAGAGACGACTTCAGTCACTGCTGTGGCAGAGTCGGGTTGCCTGTGTTGAATTTTGAATGATTAGAGGCAGGCAGCAGATTGAGGCAGCCACCGACTTTTAAATGTCGAATGGGAGCCCGCAAGACTTGAGTTGAATCAAAGCGACATCTCGGCTGCTTATTAGCCGGCCACTAAATTGCACTAGGGACCCAATTCCACGACTCCGCCGACTGCTGCCACTGCTGCCACTGCCGCCACTGCCGCCGCGACTGCCGCAACTTGGCGATTGAAGGCTGGAAATGTAACGTGTGTCAGTTTTAAGGCAAGCGTCAACTCTAATGAACTCTTGTGTGAATTTTGCTCGAAGGAAGCTGAAAGAAGAGAAGGTAGTCGCAGTTGCGACTGCGCACTGATCCCAGGGACTGTATATCCCAGCCTGTATATCAATTAAACGGAGGCAACATCGATGGAAAGGAGCAACATCAGAGAAAGAGAGACGACGCCCACTGGACTGGACTGGACTGCACTGCACTGGACTCCACTGCACTGCAAGTCTCAAAAGGATGATCAATGATCAGTGGATCAATGGAAAATGAGGAGGCTGGCGGTTGGCGGTTGGCGGTTGGCGGCTGGCACTGACTGCCACTGGGTGCCACATTGAGGCACGTTTATGGTACATGCCTGCTGCTTGTCCCAATGTCAAGTGCAACAATTGAAATGAACAAACGACCAGCAGCCACTGACCGATCAGAAGGAGGAGAAGCAGCACACAGCACAGCACCGCTCAACATTATTATCAAAGATCAATTGCAATTACAACTCCACAATGAAATGCAGGACTCCGACTTCGACTCCGACTCCAGACAACGAGACTATGAGCTAGCTAGCTCCTCTGGACGATCGATCTAGTTGCTGCCCACCTTTTGCTGTGCCATGCCAGGCCGTGGCATGCCACACAAAAACACACAAACAAACGAGGCACAGAGACGGGCGCAGGAACCAGCCGAGCCTGGGGAACCTGCTCTGCTCTGCTCTGCTCTCTGTGGCGACTCTCGCGCTGTGTCCAACTAATGTGCTAAATTCACACAATTCATCATCATTGCGAGTCATCTGCGGAGCGGCAGCAGTCATGGGGAGACGACACTAACAAGACACCAAAGAGAATCATCTTTCAGAATGGAATGAAATGATATAGAGAGATCTTCTATCTTCAATCTTGCGTTCCGTTCTTTCCGTTCTGCCAGTGCCAATAATTGCTTAACAAGCGATCAAAAATCAAGAAAAACGAAGGCAAGGCGCCTTAATATGGCAAATCGGCCTAAACGCTGCACTCTCTCTCTTTCTCTGTCTCTGTCTCTGTCCCTGTCTGTCTCTCCCTCTCTCTCTCTCTTGATATCTGATTGACAGCAAAGAAATCAATCGTATAATCAAATACAAACACAAATCCTTCGTTCCATTAATCGCTGCTGCTGCTGCTGCTGCTGCCGCTGCTGCTGCTCTCACGCTCCGTCTCTTTCATGCGTTGGCGTCGTCGAAAGCATCTAAAGAGAATTTGTAGCATTTTGTAGCACATTTCCTGCGAATAGATACATCTACAAAATGCGGAGGAGCTCTATAAAAAACAAAAAGGGAATCAAACTCTGGAAATGGATGTTGGTGGAAGTTGAAGTCACAGTTGAAGTCGAGCTCCGCTCCACTCCGCTCTTGATGTGAATTTCGTAGAAGTTGCGTTGTCCGCGGTAGGTACGATGCCTCCCCCATCCTCCCCCCTCCCTCTACAACGACCTCCGCCTAAGCTCTAGGCCTCCATCGTCGCCGTCGTCGTCGTCGTCGTCGTCATCATCATTTCATTGTTGCCATAAAACTTGCATTTATGATGACTTACGGGTCAGTTTTTCAGTCTTTTTTCAGTTCAGAGTTTTTCCCTTTTGTTTTTCAGTCGTCAAAGCACTTAATGTCGCACATGAGTTACAAAATGCTCTGCGGCCACACCACACCACACACTCCACCACTCCATGCCACGCCACACACCACTCGATGGCGGTGATGGTGGAGGTGGAGGAGGAGGAGCTGGAGCTGTGGCTCGTTCTTTGGCTGATGCCTCAAAAGTTGGAGGAGTTTCACGGCGGGATGTGCGGGGCCCTACGCCTCTGGTGTCCATGTCTCATGGATGATGGTGTTTCGGCTTTTCGGTAGTTCCATCTCTCTCTCTCTCTCTCTCGCTCGCTGTGTCTCTGTGTCTTTCAGGGCAAAAGCGAAATCGTTGTTTGTTCTTGTTGTGTGTTAACCTTTTGTTTTTACCTGATTTCGACGGGTCGTTCGTTCGTTTCAAGACATCGTTTACCCGCCAAACGCATTCGCCCTCAATGTCACAACAACAAGAAGAAGCCTGAAAGAAGTACATACTACACATATACAAACATACTATATGTATGTATGTAAGCCTTCAGTGCGAGGGGTACTATGGCATATAAATGGGTTTCAATTGATTGCAAATCTTCAGCGAAAACTTGCAAATAAATTTCGAAATTCAATTCAAAGGCAAGGAAAAAGCAAGGAAAATTATATAATCATACAAATCATTTAGAGGACTATAATTTATAAATAAATATGGATATTTTTTGGAAACCATCTGCAAATCCAAATTGTAGTCAATAGAAATGAGAAACAAAGAAATTTCAGATCGGTTACTGTTCCAGAAAGCACACAAAAAATGATCGTTTGATTAGAGTTTGATCCATAAAAGATCCACCAATAAATCATATCAAATTTCACACAGATATCTTTTAATTTTAAGCACACTTTTGCACTATTTATTCCATAGTACACAGACTGCTGCTGCTGCTGCGATTGTTGTTTCTGTTGTTGTTGTTGTTGTAACATTCGTAGAAATCACAAGTGCCAGGCAGCGGCAGCGGCAGAAGCAGCAGCAGCAGTCGTCCGTCGTCGCGCGCTTCTTCATTGTGGGAACTCTTTTTCTTCGTCTTCGTCTCCGTCTCAGTCCCTGCCCCTGCCCCCCATTTCATGCCACACCATCTGACAGACACTTCACATACACTCGCACTCGCTCTCAAATCGGGGTTGGTGGCTGTGGGTTGGGAGGGGGGGGACCTGCCTCCTAATATCCTTTCGAAATCAATGTTGATTAACCTTTTTTGATGAATATTTATTAACTTTGCCTTTGTGCTCGAAGGCGGCGCCCAAATTTCCCACACTCAGCCGTCCGCCCCTGTCCAAACAACTCGTAAAAACACACACAAATAAACATTAATTGTTGTGTGTGGGGCTGGGAGATGGAAAAACAAAAAAGAAAAACAATAACAAAAACAATAACCAAAACAACAAAAAAATTGATATATTTTTTTAAGTATTTTGTTGCTGTTGCTGCAACAGTTACCATTTTGATAAATGCCATTAAAAGTCGAAAATTTTTAGTATAGATCGATAGATAAAACCAGCGACTACTTAATTGAGTGTTGTACCATCATCCAAATCCAAATCCACAAAAAACTAGAATCCCACCCATCCCCAAAGCAGCACAAAGCCAAAGCCAAGCCAAAGCCCATCAAATGCCCAAAAATATATTATGTATAAATACAGTTAATTAAACCGTTCAGCCGATGATTGGATTGGATCGTATTGGATGGGATTGGGGCTGGGGCTGGGGCTGGTGCTGGCTCCAATTTTATGGCTCAATCGCTGGGGAGTAAAACAGAAACTATAATCAAATTGAAAACTTATTAAAAATGGAGCAGTAAAAAAAGACCCATCTACATTTTGGGTGCAGTAAAAACAGAAAAAAAAGCCTAAATCTAAACATTTTAGGATCAATTTAGTCTTCAGTGGGGTGTGTATTTATCAGAGTGGTGGGGTGGGGTGGGGTGTGGTGTGGGGTGATTCCCACCCTCATTTGCATAGATCCATTCGTTAATTGGGGGCTTCGGTTTCGGCTGCTGCTCTTTTTTTATCGGGAGACACAATCAAAATCAAGCAGCAAAATAGCCAAAATAGCAGCCAAAAGGGAGCACCCGGTTTTCGGTTTTCGGTTTAGGTTAAGGTTTAGCTTTAGCTTTAGGTTTAGGGAGTGATAAAAACGTTGTCATTAATGACATTTGATGAGCATAGGATCAGAGACATAGAGGAGCAGAGAGCAGAGAGGTCTCCAAACATAACCAGAAGTTCCCCATCGTAGGGCAACCCATAAACAAATGCTCCAATCCGAAACGCAAAACATCATCGCAAGGTAAACACATGTCCGACAGACATTTTGGGCTATATATCTATAAGATATTCCATCGACATCCACATCGAGCGCAACGGAAACATAAAAGCTCAGAAACGGTCATTAAACATCGGAAATGTACGGCCGATAGTAAGTCGAATGAAGAGCAAACTTGATTGTTGATTGACACACAAAAAAAAACAACAAAACACAGACTCCACCTTACACTCCACCTAATACTTCACCTTATACTTCACCGTATACTCCACCTTATACTACACCTTCTACTCCACCCTATACTCCACCTTATACTCCACCTAATACTCCACCTAATAATTCACCTTATATTTCACCTTATATTTCACCTTATACTTCACCTTATACTCCACCTTATACTCCACCTTATGCTCCACCTTATACTCCACCTTATACTTCACCTAATACTTCACCTTATACTTCACCTTATACTTCACCTTATACTTCACCTTATACTTCACCTTATACTTCACCTTATACTCCACCTTATACTCCACCTTACACTCCACCTAATACTTCACCTTATACTTCACCTTATACTTCACCTTATACTTCACCTTATGCTCCACCTTATACTTCACCTTATGCTCCACCTTATACTCCACCTAAATAATAAATTATACCCTATTTTTAAGTCCTTTTGAATGTTAATCGATAGACAAATGGTACAACGTTTAGGGTTCGCCAATGAGCCATGTTAGGAGCTTGTTAAGGTTCCCCAATTACCCTCAACACATCTTATGTGGAGAGGTTCTAAGATTCCAACACGAGATCTTTAAGGATTGAAGTCTACGCTATAAAACACCCTAGAGATAGTTGATATTCGAGAATCAGCCCTGATGAATATTTAAAATAAAAATGAAAGATATCCAAAAACTGTTTCCGACACGAAAGACATCGAAAGTGAAGCAATCTTTGTGGATTGGAAATACAATATATTCATCCACGTGGATTGTATTACGATTTCCGATCACCCCGGGATGCCATTCTCTTATAGGAATATACACCTAGACACCGGATATATAATTTATCCAAGTTTATAGATATGGTGTTGCACCGCAGGTAATCATAAATAAATGAAATAAATATATATTTTTTCGTATTGCAGACAAAATGAATATATGAATTTCAGAAATCATAGAGAGTGGAGATTGGAGATTGGTGGTGAGTGGTGAGTGGAGAGTGGAGAGGGGAGACCAATGAGTGGTTTTTTTGGTTTGATTTTTGATACACCAGACATTACATTAACATAAATATGAAATTTGTCAGCCGACAAGCGGCAAGCGGCTGAAAATGGATGCTGATTGAACCCATTTGGCCGGCCATTCGAATGGACAGCACACACAAACACACACACATGCACACAGAGAGCGAGAGAGTGAGAGAGAGATAGAGAGAGACAGGGCAAACCGTTCAAAACAAAGGCTGGTGCTAATAAATAGACACATGAAACACGACAACTAACACCATTAGCTCCACTTTAGATGGTTAAATTATTCACAAACTACTAATACGAGTAAAAGCCACACAAAGCCCCACGGAGGAGCGGACGATAAAAGCCAATTTGTCTGTCATTTTTGGTCAATTTCATACAATATTTTAGTGGCTCATTTTGGCCAGAAATACAACACTCTTTAGGTCGGTCTGTCTGTCTGTCTCTCAGTCTCTCTGTCTGTCTGTCCGTCTGTTGTTCATCTCTGAAATGTTTGCTCTACATAACAATGACAACCGACAACCGACAATGGGCCATATATGCAATTCAGACGAGACATCAAACAAATTAGTTTATCAACGGCACAAAAACTGCCTGCCCCTGCCCCTGCCCCTGCCTCTACCGCAGCCCAGCCCTGCCTGCCTGCCTGCCGCAAAAGAGCTGCTGATTATGCGGCGAGGCCCTCCCTAGCCCTCCCCCTACCAACCACCCTCTCTCTCTCTCTTTGGCACACACGCGCCGCCCTGTACATATTGCCATCTCCCTCGCAATTAGCATAAGGCGGGGTGTGGTCGGTCGGTCGGTCGGTCGGTCGTCAAATGTTGTTGTGGGGGAGGGAGAGGGGAGGGGGAACCTGGGACTGCCTGTCGTCTAAGCCAACCAGCAACTGGCATTCGGCCATAAAAGTGGAGACCACCAACAGCAGCCGCCGTTTGGGGCCAACAACAACAACAGCAGCAGCAGCACAGGGCCCAACAGATTAACCCATTAAAGACTAGGCCAAACAGAGAACTCTTAACACTATTTAATCTCTTGTGAAACTCATTTATTAATTCATTCATGACTCAACTCCCAAGGAAGGAACTCCTGTGAAATTTTCAAACTATTTGCATCGTTTTTTCGATGATTTCATAAGCAACCCAATATAGCTCCAAATACTCTTAAGTCTTCCAGCTTAGGAATCCTCTGTTGGATCTACTTTCCATCGAACATCATCCTGTCATCGTTTCAATGACACTTTCTGGTTGGCAACTGGCCATGGGTTAAGGCCAAAAACCCAAATCTTTATATGCGACATTAAAAATAGTTTTATTAACAAGGGAAATTAGTAACAAGAAATCATAATTTCATACCAACATTTTCTCCTCCATTTTAATGTGTAACCCGAGACGGGGCGACTCTTTTTTCTCTGTTTACGAGAATTACGAGTTATAGAGGGATCATACATCTCTCCCCAAAAACGGAGATAGAGAGGGAGAGAGAGGGAGAGTGAGCCCCACTATAGATAGATAGATAGATAGATAGATAGTTAGGACCGTGTTGTAAAATAAACCCCCAACGAAGCACCCAAATTGTGTGACAGTTATTTCTAAATTAGCTTTAGAAAGCGTCGTACGGGATGCGATCATAAAAATATGATATTTCCTAATGGCCATCGTCTGCTTCGATGATGCGAGATCGAGATGGAGATGGAGATCGAAGAGATAAGCAGAGCCATTCGGCTGCTAATTTGAGAGATAAGAGGGTATCGCTTTATCCTCTCCAATGTCAGGAATGGGTCATGGAACGAGGGGGAAGAAGGCGGGAGGAGGCGGAGACGTATTAAATAATAAAGACATTGCAATATACATATTTCACCGTAAGATTGGTTTCTCATTTTTTTCACTCTATTTTTTTTTCCTTATTTATTTTTACCTTACATTTTTGTTGTAAAATCTCGGCAGCTAATAATTTTGTCAATATTTCTTACGATTTTTCGTTGTTGTTATTTATTTTATGAGCTACACTTTTTTGAGGGGGGACGGGGACGGGGTGCTGCTTGGCCGAAAATAATCGTCGCATAATTCATACATTCGCTGCCGCAATTATGCAAATTTTAATTGAAAGATTTCTGCGAGACGAAAACGAAAAAACAAAAATCCCAAACACACTCACAGATTTCTTTCAAATACATTTTTTTTTTCGTTGAAAGAATTTTTGAAAAACAAAATGTTTTTGCGTTGATGTTTCTCGTTGTTTTGTTGTGGGCTCTTATTTATTATACATTTTTATAAGTATATTTTGTGGCCCGTTGCCGTTGCCGCTGCCTGTTTCGTTCGCTTTGTTGTTCTGTTAAAAAGGCAAAAGAAACGGAGAAAAAAAGCAGGCAAGGCAAGAAACATTGGCCTATAATTAAAGTATCATATAGAGCCGTATAGCCGCATAGCCGTATGGCCGTATGGCCGTATGGCCGTATAGCACTCGCGGCATGAGCGTGAAACTGTCAAAATATTTCCGAGACCCCGGGACTCCACTCCACTCGACTCCACTCTGCAGCATCGTTATCTAGGTTTTAGGCATAATGATTAGGCCCTGTGTGTTCGGTCATTAGCCAGTCCCAGTCTCAGTCTCAGTCCCAGTTCAGAGTCAGTCTTTTCATTTGAAAAGCCTTTAAGCCAAAAATTTTATTTTCGTTTTGGATTTTGGGTCTGACTTTTGTGGTATGCGGAGCGTCTCTCGGTTGCCGGGGGTGCAGCCTAATGATGCTACAAATTTTATGCACACATGCCTCTATAATTATCTCTCCCTCTCTCGACCCCTGTGGCAGCAAGTGGCACGGCACACGGTGAAGGTTCACCCACAACACACTACACACACACAAACACAAACACAAACACGCAGAGTCGCAGGAATGGGTTGTATCTGTGTCTGTGTATCTCTCTGCACTTTGCATCTATTTATGCTAACTAGCTCGCAAGTTTCTTCTTCGATCGTTTGTCGTTTTGTTGTGCCTCCCATTGTTTCGCTTGGCTTTGTTTGTGGCACCGATGGCATCCCACAGATTTATAGCGCCCAAAACCATTTGAA
This sequence comes from Drosophila algonquin, assembly GCA_035041765.1. Lineage (NCBI taxonomy): Eukaryota > Metazoa > Arthropoda > Insecta > Diptera > Drosophilidae > Drosophila > Drosophila algonquin. Next base: position 132,810 of record JAWNKY010002117.1, on the reverse strand, counting down.
AATCAATAAGAAAAAAGCCCTCACCGCGAAGCGACGCGACGCGACGCGCTGATAAGCAAGTGACAACACGATTTCAACATCCGAATCCGAATCCGAATCGAATTCGGCTCAAAATGTTCATTTTTATAGCAACCTAAAGGCAGAATGTGAGCCGCAGAGCCACAGAAATGCCAAAAAGTCTGATCGAAAAGCTGTTCAATAAATAAATTAAGAGCCCAAGCAGAGGCAGGGGTGTCGTTTGGGGCAGATTAAAGAGGGATTACAATCTTTCATAGTGCTACAAATGGCAGAATGGGTGGTGTGCCCACGTTATCAATGCGCTCCCAGTGCAATGCCAGGAATGCGCTCTTTTTCGTTGCATCCATTGCAAATTGGATGGAATTTTGGTATCTTGGAATCTGTAGTCGGCCGGTCATCTCATCTCATCCCCTCCCCTGTCAGGCCACTGTGCTGCACCTCTCGATTGGGGTAACCATCTCTCGTATCTCCTATCTCGTATCTCGTTGTGCATATCAAATTTCATTGAGTTTTTCAATCCGTTAGCCAAACGGATACACACACATGCGTACACTCATGTGTACATGGGGATACTGTAGAAAAGTGTCTCTATGCTAGTGAGGCGACTAAGTCGAAGCTAATTAATGCCCCCGAAAGGCCCAAACGGAGGGAGACACTCCTCCCGCATAATGAAGCCAAATCGTAGCGTCGCTTCGAGTCGTTCGTTCGCTTTGATGTTTAGTGTATGTATGTATTGTGGATCTGTCGATCGAATGTTCTCATCGATCGATGGTCCATCGAGGGCTTTTGTTAATATTATTAAATTAAATATGTTGTTAGTGTTGTTTACGGCGCGCGTTTCACAGATTCCGATTCCGATTCCGATGCGTGGCTTGGCTTGGCTTGGGATCGCTTGGGTTGGGTTCGTCCATCGACTACCGTTAGGGCACCCCGAAATGAATTTTTCGACACATCACAAAAGAGTCGCCAGCTTTGTTTGGCATTAGATTCGAAGAATACACTGAGAGAATGTCACTGAGAGTCAAAGCAATCCGAAATATTGATTTGCTGAATGCTTTCCGATGCCTCATGCGTGCACTGCACATTGTTGCATCCTCAATAATCGATATCGAGGAACAGAGAGTTTGGAGGCCAAGCGATATGCAATTCGAATCGAAATGGGAAAGAAAAGCTGCGAGGCAGGCAGGGAAACGTTCTCTCAGTGTAGAGGGCACCGATAAGAGCTGATTTGATTCGATTCGAATCGAATCGAGTCGCGTCGCTTGGCGACGCTGGGTTTAACAATCAAATGCCATTTACATGGCTCTTATGCAAATTCCCCGCTAGATGCCAGATTCCAGGTCTTTGGGGCCTTTTAAAATTTAAATTTATGAAATAAAATAAATGTTTATGAGCTTTTAATAAAACTGCGGCGTTACAATAAAATGCTTGAAATTTATATAAGCGTCGCATCGAGTCGCGTCGAGTCGTGTCTCGTCTCACCAGACACTTTGGCATCGAATGGAATGGGGGCCCACGCACAGATACATACATACGTACATATGTACATATGTATCCATGGGGGTTGCATGGGGTTGGGGGATCGCACCTGAGCACCTGAAAGCGCCGGCGGAAATCCTCTGTCAGTCCATCAATATCAGTCCGAAGCGAGTGACAAACCAAGAGGCAAAGATCCAATCCGTTCCGATCCGATCCGATCCTGAGACAAAGACAAGGCATCGATCGCACTTGCCACGCAATTTCCAAAGCCACTCGGGGCTCGAAATCGGAATCGGATTCCTTGTCAGGTGTCACACGATGCCACAAGGCACACACAACCGCCTGTCGTCTCCGAGTGGCAACCAACTGGAGACTGCAGACTGGAGGCTGAAGGCTGGAGTCTCCAGTCTGGGTCTGTGGCTGGACTTTGTGGCATGCAAACGCCTCGGCAACCGAATCGATTGTAAGGCTCTCTCCTCTACTGGTGGAAAGGGGTCCGCCCAGCTCTGTTTGGAGGAGAGTAGCACCGGTGCTCTGCTGCTGCTGCTGCTGCTGCTGCTCTGACACTCTTTCCAGACGATCTCTCAATCGCAATCTACCGATCTGACGGCCTTAAGTGTCGCCTAATTAAAATAATATGCCTACTCTCGGGTTACGTATCAATAAATTTGCCGCTTGCGAGAGCCATTTTGTCCATTGTTCGACGATCGATGGCCCCGCCCCCGACTTTTCCAGTTCCCAGCAAACCCTTGGCTAATGCAATCACTTTCAAGGGAAACAAATCATGAAAAATTATATTAAAACTGAATCAGAAAATGGACAGAATATCCTATCGACGGTATGTGATATCGAAACATATTCTGAGTGAATCTACTGAACTCTAAGAAACATAACCTGAAATATACAAAGCCCATCAGCTCAATTGAAAAACTGCTCCAAAGGCTTCGGCTGCTGCTGCTGCTGCGCTGCTGTCTGGTTTATGTGCCAGAAAAGTTAATTACAAGTTACGCCCACTACAAAGACACTCTCCACTCCACTCGCATCTGACGTCGATTCTCAATCGAATCCCAAGACCATTCCCATTCCCACTTCCATTCCCCTTTCCAGATTTCCCAGCAGAAATCACCTCAGAGATCCCCTCCACCTCCCACTCCACAGCAGTCGGCAGTCGGCAGTCAGGGCCAATCATCTTACGCACAATCGAACATTTCATTCGCTTTTTTTTTTGGCCCAGCGACAAATAAACGCAATGAAAGGGAATTGCTGTTTTAATTAATGGAATCGACTAGTGGATGCCCTGGAAGATGCCCTGCCTCTATTAAGAGAGCATATAAGAATGGCGTTGTGTCATTGCTTCACATGAGGCAAGGGTCTGCAATTTGCCGAAGCTGTCGAGTGTCGTCATTTTGGGGCGAGAGTAACGGTCCGTTGTTGATGGTGAAAGAGCAAGCTACGAAAAGACGAGTCTGTGGCGGTGGAAGGAATTACTGAGGACTGAAGGTGTGTGCCTGTTGCAGATCTCCTTCGCTTGGATATCCTATAAATAAATCCTCTAAATATCCCACGGAGTAATTGGAACTCCTTTCATGGAGAATACTCTTGTATTTTTGGTGATTTAATCAAAAAAAAACTTCAATGAAAGCCCAAAATATGCGCTCCACAGCTCTTGTAACATCTTACACTTCGAAATCAGCATGCCTGGGCTTCTCCGCCCCGTACAGGGTATTTCATATTTCGAAAGAAACAAAAACGCAGTCTCTTGGTCTCCTCGCTCGTTGTTTTTTCGTTTCGTCTCGAGTCATGCAGCGCCTCCGATTAACTTACAAATTGAGATTAGCGGGACATCACAGAGAGCGAGAGAAAGAGAGAGGGGTAGAGAGAGAGGCAACAGGCAGACAGTGCCACAGATAGTGGCCAGATTCCCAGACACCAAACGCCGCAGGAAGCATTGATCGCCATGGGATCTGGTGTGCCGCCCCAGCCCCAGCCCCAGCCTCTGCCCCGACTCTGCCCCTGCCTCTGCCTCTCCCCTCTGCTGGGGCGCCCCACAACGCACAAAAGTAACGATCGAACGAAACGAAACATTAGCACAATTAAAAGCGCGTTCTAGGCATTCATTTTTCATAATTTAACACGCTGCTGCCCCCGCAAGAGGCAGCCGAGCGAAGGCGAGAGGGTTAAGGAGGAGTCGCCTCTATCTAATTATGTTTTTTTTTCTGTTTTTTTGGGGAAAGATATTTGATTAATTGCCGCCGCGGCGGCTTGATTGATTGAAACACCTTGCATCTCCAGAGGTGAAGGTGGAGGAGGAGTTGGATGCCACAGTCACAGCAGCAGCGGCAGCAGCAGCAGACGCCACACAGCTTGCCACCGCAAAGAGCAACTGTTGCTGCTGCTGCTGCTGCTTTTGCTGCAGCTGTTTGATTGATGGCCAATGGCATGGCTTTTGTCTGCCCCGCTTTGTTGTGGGCTCTTGTTTTGTGGATGTTGCATGTTGCGTGTTGTTCTAACAAAAGCTTTTCGATCGAGATCCCATTGATGAACCATATGCCCCCGATCGAATGAATGGCCTAAAACCCAAGGATTTCCTGCCGCTTGGACACACGGGCACACACTCCACTTGTACATGCATGCAGCACAGCACAGCACAGCACAGATACACTGTGGGGCACAAAGATACATACAATAAATAAATAAGAGAACGACTGACAGCAGCGGCAGAGGCACTGGCAGCGGCAGTGGCAGCGGCAGCACAGGCGTTAAATTTATTGCCTCCAAAGGACACAAAAAGCCATCCGGCGGACGGGCCCAATGTCCCTGTGACATGTTAAACGACTGCAATCGATGCTTGCAACGTGTGGTGGTGTGTGATGGTGTGTGTGGTGTGGCAGCCACCATTTGCGTTGGCAAAAGATACAAATTAATTAACGCAGCCATTCAGCATCCATCGGATACGCCGCTAACTTCATCTATTCCGAAGATAAATCAAATAAAAGCCAAGCAGTTTCCGCTTCGAATCGCTGGATTCGCTGGGTTCGCTGGATTCCTGTTCCTGTGCCAGTTCCATGCCACACACTCAAAGGTGCCGCAAACAATGTGAAATGTCAGCGCAGTAATGTTGCAAAGCGGACGCTGCTGCTTTTCGTCACTTCATCGAAGGGGGGTAGAGGGGAAAGTATCTTAAATCGGGCAGAAATCTGTCCGTTTATCTTTGGGATAATTATTCGATCATGTGGGATTCTATCTTTTGGGGGCAGCATCATCATCATCATCATCATCATCATTAGCAGAGGCTGCAACAGCGCAACACCAGTAACATGTTGCGCCTGCCACTGCCACTGCCACAGCCTCCTGCCTTCTGCCTTCTGCCTGCTTCAGCATCTAGTGTCTGGCTGCAACACTTAGCATTACGCGTTGCTTTATCGCTTGTTGCCAGGCGCTGCACACTGCCGCCCACTGATGCCACAGAGAGGAGTTGAGTAGAGTACCGTTAGAGCCACCGCCGCCGCCGCAACGCCACGCATGTTTTGGGGCCACTCTTCACGCGTTATTTACAGTTGCAACGCGAGGGGGAGAGCAGCAGCAGCAGCAGCATCAGCCTCCAAGCGCCGTTAGATGTCTGCCTGCGATGCTGCTGCTTCTATCGCTGCTGCTGTTGCATGTTGCTGCTGCTTCTATTGGTGGTGGTGGTGGTGCTGCTGCTGATGCTGCTTCTGCTGCCTCTCCACGAGTCCACATGAATCACGACGCAGACGCAACATTGGGAAATTGAGGCAATTTGTTTGCTGTTGTCGCGCATCCTGCGGGTAATTAAAAAAGGCGCAAGAACACAGCCACGCAGCCACAGAGCCAAACGGCCAAAACGGCAGACTCCTCTATGGCCTCCATAGAGAAAAAGGCATGCCACAAAGAAGCGACGAACGCAAAACTGGTCGCTCACTGCAGTGGCAATTTGTGGCAATTACATGCGGAGCCATTTACATTTAGATTGAAGGGTATTTATCTCTCCAGCAATCGCGCGGCGCAAGGCCTACCGCTGCCGCTGCCACTGCCACAGACATAGCCACAGCCACAGCCACAGTCTCCATCTCCATACCTTCTTGCCACCAGTGTTCGGCTAGTGGCTCCAGGAATTGAAATTTGCATAAATCCACAAACAAAATAGTTATCAAAAAATGAAGGAAAACGCGATACAAAAGCAAGACGCAGCTGGGAATACCCTTGCAAGCCGATTCACCCCATCGACGCCCTTCAGATATGAGAGAGAAAAACCCGCTACCGCCAAGCCACACTGCGAGAGAGAAAGATGGCCCTGTTGCTGAGGCGGAATGGAACCTGTGGAACCGAACGCCCATTGCCTCCCAGTGATATCGCCTTCGTACCAGAGCGTAAAGAAAATGAAGGCAAAGAAAAATGAAGGGAAATCAATCTATAAATGGGACATTTCCATTCCACTCGAAAAGAGTAACGGACAGCTTAAGGATAAGCAAATATTAGAATATTAGCTCCTTCCTTTAACCTTCAGGCGACAATCTGTGGCATCCGTAATAGCAGAATCATAGAGAATGGCTATAGCTCTAGCCGATTGCCTGAGCAGGCTCCAGCTTCTGCTGAGAGTTCTCAGGCTCGGCTCTCTTCGGGTCGATTCGCTGCCCAGCCACACATTTGACTGAATGCGTTTCTCACACATGTTTTCGGCAAAAGGCCGCGGCTCTACTTATATGAATACTCGATATATGTATGTAGGCTTCCCCTCTGTTTCTCTATCTTTTGGTATCGTTGGACAGATTGATCTTTTTGGTGCTTACGGAGAGAGAGGGAGGATTCCGGAAGAACAGGCAATGCTGGGATGGCCCATTACCTACCAATTTATTTCTTTCGGTATTATCGATTGTCGTGTCCATCGATATCTATGCGCCGCCTGGACGCCACGGACGTGTGGCGTGGGCACTGGAACAACAGAGCAACCAATCGTCCGTCCGTCACAGCCACAGTCCCAGTCACAGTCACAGTCGCCTCCCAACGTCAACGCGCAACGACATTCAGACTTATTTGTTATTACACTTTAATTTATTTGCATTTGCCATGAATTATAGTGCGATATACGATATATACATTATATGACAGCAGGCATTGGGCGGACAAGAAGGCAGCAAGCAGCAAGCAGCAGCAGCAGCAGCAGCAGCAGCAGCAGCTCTGCTCTGGGGTCTAGGATCCACGCGCCGCCGACTGCTGCTCTACAAGCGTCTCTTTGGGTGCTGTGGTGCTGCGGTGTTGGTGGTGGTGTTCGATGTCGCGGTGTCGCGGTGTCGGGCGGTGTCGGGTGTCTGCATCTCCACCTCCAAGACGTTGCCAAGACTGGCTTGGCTTTCAGGCGGAGTCTGAGTGTTCTTTGGTGGTAGCATGCTGCAGCGGCAGTGGCAGCGGCAGACAGCTGGCAGTCAAATGACAGTCGGCAATAAATCAAACGGCAAAACGACAAACGGCAATTGGCTTCAAAATGTAAACTAATTTCCATGTCGATTTTTTAATAAAACAACTTGTTAGCATTTTGTAATCGTATTTCCATGAGACTTCATTAATGCGAGGCGCCTCCAACGCACACTTTTTCACTTCAATCACACATATACATACATACATTCTCTCTCTCTCTCTCTCTCTCTCTCTCTCTCTCTCTCTCTCTCTCTCTCTCTCTCTCTCTCTCTCTGACTGCATAGCAGGGTCGAATGTCATGTGGCCTAAGTAGGAGGTGGGTCTAGTTAGGTGCTGCCACCTCGTCCTCTGGCAGGACACTATACGCTCCAGTATTGGACAACGACAAACATGAGATGACATTGGCACATATTCGGGATCAGTGGCAACCTTTCATTGTACTATATTTTAGGTTTCTCTTCCGATCTACATTTCATCTACATCTACACCATCTACCCATAGGAGCCATGAATATCTGAAGCTCTGAAGCATACATATTTGATGTCGAAAGGTATTACGTACTATTGATGAGGATAGGACAGGACAGCGCCCGAAATACTCTAATGTTTTTACTAGGGCCTTGAGGGCCCCCCTCTCATCCGTCCCCATTTCCACAATTTGGACCTCCGAAACCCTCTGCCGTATGGCCGTATCTCTCACTGTCTCAGTGTCTGCTGTGAGGCATCATTTGTGCTGCTGTTTGCCTTTTAAGCTGTCAATTTTCGGCCACTCTGCGTCTGCTGTTAAATGGCTGCTTAAAATGCTGCTGCCTCACCAAGCTGCCTGCCCGTCTGCCACACATGCAACTTCACGCCACGCCACGCCCCTCGGCACACCAGGGCCACACCGAAAACTGTCTGTAAATAAACGCTTAATTACATGTCATTACACCACGAAGCAGAGGACGGAACGCCGGATGGAGGATGGCGGATTGAGCATGGAGGCAGAGACCTCATAAGTAATAAAGCACGTAAACCGCACCGTGGAATCAGAATCGGAATCGGGATCGGGATACGGATTGGAATACGGAATACGAAATTGGTTGCCGGAATGCACGGCAGGGCATGGCTATGGGGCGATGCCACCTGAAGTTACGTGTCTAGCGATGAGTGCGTGTCGATTTCTAATATCTTCACATATCGTATTATTTGTTTATAAATAAACTAAATATATGTAATCGTGTTTAAGTTTTTAATTAACATTTTAAAGTAATCGAAAAAATTTTAATGTCTGTCCGAGGGGCAGAAATCAGCTACCGACTTAGCTTGAATTGGTTTCTGGCCCTTGACAAATGAGAAGGAAGGAAGCGGAAGCTGAAGCTGAAGCTATCTTCCTCAAGGAGGTCTCACTGTGATGCTGCTATCTGCCTGGGAGGCCTTACTGTACTTGTAATTCAGCAATAGCCTGGGGTTCCATTTGAGCTGTTTCTTCACGACTCTCGTGAAGCCATCGCTAGTCCTTCGACCATACAGGGGGCGGGGGCAGGGGGGGCTGGGTGGTCGGTCGGGTCGTGTGTCACATTTAGTGGCACGAATCTGAAACTATGAATCAATTTGCAGCAGAGGGCAGGCAGTACGCTGCAATTTGCTTCATTTATGGTTGAAAATCGAGTGGCAAGGAGTGTATAGCAGAGTGTAGAGTGTGGCAAGGAGTGTGTCGGGCGGGAAGTCTGTTGCCTCATTTCAGTTCTGACATTCCACTCTTTTTTTGTGTTTTTTGTGTTTTTTGTATCAACATAATGAGGAAACAGCGTTTTTTGACTTATCAAATTGCCTGGAAGTCAGCGTCTGCATCAGAGTCGAGAGTCGAGAGTCAAGAGTCGCCACTGCCTACCTGTCAGGAGGTACGTACGCCTGCTGCCTGCTGCCTGCCTGCTGCTTGCTGGCTGCCTGCCTGCCACACCGAAAAAAGTGTTGGTTAAAGTGTCAGAAAATTTCATTATCGCCACTGCCGCCAAGCGCAAAAATGTCGTGCGGCATGCAATAAACAGGAGGGAAGAGGCAGGTCGAATGGCAGCAGTAAAGGTAGGAGGCGGCTGAGGCGGTTGAGGCTCCGCCCGTGTCTGCAGCCATTTATGCCACAAAATGAGATACAAATAAAAATTAAACACAAAAGAAGGCAACGGAGAGGGAGGGGCAGCATGGTTCAGAATATGTGGCAGATATCGAGACACAGAAAGAGGCAGGAGGCAGAAGGCGGGAGGCCGGTAGGCCCCCGATCTGCCGCTGCCGCTGCCGCCGCCGCTGCGCCGCTGCCATATTATTAAAAAACTGTCAAAAACGCCTGCGCACTGGGCTCCAGAGCTCTTGGCGTTCGTTGCGTGCCACACAATCCGCTGGAGTCTCCACTGCGGCCACAGTTTGTATCTGTAGCACATTTATCATTTCCATTTCGAATTCACATTTTTTTTTTTGCAGTTTTTTTGGTTTTTGGGCGCAAAATGAGAGCCAGAGAGCTGCGGCGATCGCGTAGGCGGACAAGTGTCTGATTGGCGCGCGTTCTCCGTTCCACACGGCGTATGAGCAATCGTGTTGCAGCGCCTCATTATGTGGCAAGTACGAGTATCGGTCTGGTTGGCTCTGGCTCTGACTGCGACTCCGACTCTGGGCTCTGGCGTGTCATAAAACAGTTTGAAAACCCATAAAACTGTCAAAGGCAGTTTGCTTATGCCACATGCCACATGCTCCACATGCCGCCACCCCTCGCTTTAGAAGCAGGAAGTGTCTTGGAGCCTGGGAAAATCCGTTTTCGAGACGTTCTTTGAGAGCGATTCTGAGGTAAAAGAGAGCTTGCGTGGTGGCAGTTATATGTTGCACCTCAGTGGCAGGTGGCAATTGGCAGGCATCATCAAAGCTAGCTGCTTCCTGCCTCTCGTTTCGGGCTTCTGCCACCCGAAAATGTGGAAGACTCCCTCAAGCTCCTTCGGTTTTCAGGCTCTTTCTTGCAACTCCTGTCTGTGGCATCCTTTCGAAGGGAGTCTCCTCCGCTTCTCCTCCTCCACCGCCGCCTACTTTTGTGGCAGCATAACTCTGGCCAAGAGCCACGCACGCGATGCAATGCGACTTTCAGGAGGCCCTGCAATGCGGTGCTTCCCTCAGCAGATTTCAACTCCCCTTCGGCTCCCCTTTGCAGTGCGCCCCTCTCCTTTCCTTTCTGGCTCTGTTCTGCTTGCAACAAATCCCACAATTGGCCTAAACGGAGGCTTAAACAGAGGCCAACACGGAGGAGGAGGAGGCGGCCTCCGCGGATTGCATCTGCAGCTTTGGCCCCAAACAAAATGTATTAGATTTCCCCTCCAGATATGAGGCAGGCAGCAGGCATCAGGCATGCAGCAGGCAGGCAGCAGCCACCGCGCGTTGAAGCGTTAAAATGTGCGGCCTATCAACGGAATTGTATCAGCAACACGTTGCAACGTTGCACTCGTTGCACTCGTTGCACTCGTGGCTGCAACATTGACCCAAAACATCATCTAATGTTCGTTCGGTGGCAGGCAACAGTTTGTCTGGTAATTCAATGCCAGCGGGCGTTTGTGCCACCTCCTGCCATTTCGCACCTCCTTTTGGGAGAGTGGTTGCAACAGCAACAGCCACAGCCACAGCAGCAGCTGCTACTGCCGATGCTGATGCTGTTGATGTTGCAACTACCATTAGCCTGGGGACGCGTGCCCCTCCTGCCACACACAATCAGTGCGCGGGGGGGAATCGGCAGGAGGACAAACAGAAGCGGCTGGCCATTCCGAGGGCAATAAAATGCTTCCGGTGCAGTCAGTGCAACATTGCAACATGTTGCCGCATCCCCGAGTGATGCATGAAGATTAGAGGAGTCATGTGGCATCAGGCGATTCCTGCAGCCTGATTCCCGATTCCTGCAGCAGCAACGCGTGGACGTAACACACTGCTTGATGCCCCTTGCAACATGTTGCCACTGATGTTGCCCCATCGTTTATCAATGGCCGCTGATCATCGGTGGGCACTACATTTGATGATGTGACGACGCTGCCACACAGAGTCGCAGCTTAAGCGGCATGCAGCATGCAGCATGCTGCCACATTATCTTAATGTGACACCGAAATGAATGGAGGCATGGATTGTGCCACACAGGGCCATTAAAAAGTGGAGTCGACGTGTCGAGGAGTCGAGTAGACTTTTTCTTGTGGATTTCCTTTGGCTGCAACCGAAAAACACATTCATTCATTCGTGTAGCATCCATTTATCTTTGCCCCACACAAACACACATTACGCATACGCCCCCGTGCTCCGTGCCTCGTGCCCCGTGCTCCGTGTGTTCTTTGAATGTGGCGAGCTGCAGACTGGACTTCTTCTGCTGCTCGTCTGGGATCCTCTTGGGGCACCTCTGCCTGATGCTGGTGGTCTCACTCTCTCTCCTGGTGGTGTCTCCTCCATAATCCGTCTCTTGGCAGCCAACAAAATGCGTTTGCACCCGCGTTTGCCATCAGTCCCCCCCCAAAAGATGAATCATTTATTGTCTTGTAATCGTTTAATCATCGATTTGCAGCATGCAACATGCAACAGCTAAAGCTACAAATGAGTCATCAATTCAGCGGCAAAGGCCGCCACAGAGAAGGGGGAAAAAGTGAAGGAAGGTGCTTCGTAGAGGAGCAGATATTCCAGGGTATTCGGGTATTCCATACAGTAAACTACAGCACAGGGTAGTCTTTATTCCATAGAAGAGAGTAAGATTCGGAGGGGGCTGTGTTTTGTCGGAGGTGAAAGGTGAAATGAAGGAAAGGTGGATAATAGTTCTCTTCTTTGCCACAGATAAAGGCAGGGTACAATAGGGTACTACAGGGTACTTACAGGGTAATCATTCTTCTATATGGCGACACGAAAAGACGAAAGACAGCTCAGCGAGAGGGCGACTAGGTGGATCCGATAAAAGGCCTTTTGGCAATCAGCAGCGTCATAATTTTTCCCAGCGATAAATGAGTAGCGATAAGAAAGAGAGAGAGAGAGAGAGAGAGAGAGGGAGGAGGGAGGGGAAAGGGGGATTGAGGAGTGCACAGGACACAGTACACAGCAGTGCTCTGCTGTAATTAAATGTCGCCAATTAATCAAATGTCACAATAAAAATACAAGAGCATAAAAATCCTGAAATTAATATGCGTTGAAAATGGAACAACAGAAGAAGCAGAAGCAGAGGAGGCAGAGCAGGGTGCAGAGTGGGAGGAGGGTAGAGTGGAAACATGCTACAACAATGCAACAGCCCTGAGGCAGCAACAACATCTCCTGACGCAGACAGAGAGAAGATCGTGGGAGCAATTATAATTATTTTTAATAGGAGACAGCAGCCAGACAGACAGAGCGATGCATATGCCACAGCAGCAGCAGCATCAGCAGCAGCAGCAGCAGCAGCTCTTCTTCTTTTTGGGTGCCACACGGCCGTATTTCATTCGGGGCGGCCCCTGTCTCCAGTTGCAAGAGCAGGGAGTATGAAGTGGCATGCTGCAGATTTTTATCGCTGCCTGCGCTGCATATAATAACAATAATTCTTAAAGTGGGGGAAGGTCAAGCACTGCACACACACACACACACACGCAGGCAGAATGACACAATGCAACAGCAACAGCAACATGCAACATGCAACAGCAGCAGCAGCAGCAACAGCAGCAGAGAGACGCTTAAAACGCGGCAGCAACATTAATTTGCAGGCAGGCAGCAGGCAGGCAGGCAGCAGAGACATTTGCATAAGGGCCTCCTCTTGTGCTCCTCTTCTGGACGGGCGGGAGATGGCAGCGTGCGGCAAGCTTTTGCTAAGGCAACCCCACACTCACGAGTGCTGTTGTGGCACGCACACATCTCTCCACAGCCCTCCACAGATCCCTTGCCACATGGGTGCACAAGTTGTAAAATGATATCATAATATGCCCCATCAACGGTTGCAAAATTTATAACTTATTTCGAAAGAGCGAGAGAGCGAAAGCGCGAGAGAGTGAGCAGCAGCAGCAGCAGCAGCCAGCGTGAGTGGTGTGTGGGGCGCCACTTAAGAGGGGGGGCAGACCCCCTAGTGCAGTGGCAATGAGCGTTAATGCGGAGCAGCAGCAGCAGCAGCAGCGGCAGCAGCGACTGCAGTGGCGGCGGCGACACAAGGATTCCATTTCATTTCATTTCATCTTCAATTCCAATTCATTCGCCTTTAATGTTGTGGGTGATGGCCTTTTGATTGTGGCTCTGTGGCTGCCACAAAAGGAGGCACCAACGAATCAGAGATGGACAGGAGAGGGGGAAGAGGCCCAAGTGAGGGGGTAGAATGGTGCTGCTGCCTCTAAGCCAGACAAATATATGGCCAACGCGTCCAGCGTCTGGGGCTCCAAGTTTTATGTGGGATGTCCGTTCCGTCTGCTTTTGGCAGCTGGGAGGCACCTCCCTTCTCCCCTCTCTCTCTCTCTCTCGCTCTCTATGCAGATGTGTCAACGAGATGTCAGAGAATGGGGCAGGCAGGCAAGCAGGCAGACATTCAGACATGTTGCAAGCTTCTTTCTAGTGGCTGCCGCTGCTGTTGCCTTTTGATTATAAATGTGTGATGCATGGCTTAAACTTGAACTTCATTTGAGGCACTCACTACTCTCTTGCTACATGCCTCTCTGCCGCTTTGGGGCACTTGTTGTTACGCTTGTCCGTCTGGGAGGTGGGGGGGGCGCGGTTGCAACGTCATTTTTAGCCAGCAATTATTTCATGGAGAGACCCTGCCATTTATCACATTTGTTGTATCAATTAGCCACCGAATGTGGGGCACAAATCGGTGGCATACACAGATGTATGTGTATCTGTTGATTCAATTGAGATTTCCCACCGGATAACGGTAAAGATTGATCTTTTTTAGCCATCAATCTCGGTCTTTTTAGCCATGTTTTATGGTAATTCCTGAAGGAAGAACCGAAGAACCGAAGAACAGGAATCCCAGGAATCGGACAAAGTTGCACTTGAACGTTGCACGTTGCACGCTGCAACGGCAATGATTTAGTGGAATTTTTATGGCAAAAAGAAAGATATTTTAATTGATTTTCATCTTTTGCCCCAAAGTGTGGGAAGACCAAGAGGAGACGACTCCATTCCAAGGAATCCACGGAGCTGCTGCTGCTGTTGCTGTTGCTGCCGCAGTTTTGAAGAAAGTAGCAGTCGAATGCCGCACAAATGATATATTGATTTGTGGCAATCTTATTAAATGCTCGTAAGAAGCTCCAGCAGCAGCAGCAGCAGCATCCAAGAGGCAGAGGCAGAACGTAGTAGCTGCCACATCAATTTCTGGTTTCAATGGCTGGTTCATGCCTCATGCCTCTGCTGCTGCTGCCGGTGCTGCTTCTGTGCCTCATTCTGCCGCATAATTAATGCGAAAACCAACGCACTTGATGCGTAAGGAAGGCGGCCACAACCCCCCCCAGGGCGGTCAGTTGCAGGCTCCAGCACCAGGTTGCACCAGGTTACCCCATGGCCATGCAACAACTGGAATGAGCTCCCCACGCAATCCACAAACCACCTCCAAGGCTACACAGAGAGAAATCTGTGGCCATGCTCTGGCAATTCGTAGTTGCTGTTCCGTTTCTCTCAGTGTAATCCTCTTGTTCCAACATTTCTATTGTTTTCTCTCAGTGTATTCATTTCCTTGTGCGTTTGCCACACTTTTTCTCTTAGTGTGTTGCTTTTCTGCTATCTTTCTACCTTGGTGAAGCTTTCTCTCAGTGTAATCCTCATTTTTTGTAGGTTTTTCTTCATTTCCCTCTCACTTTTCTTCCATAATTTCCACTGATTTCTCCAAGTTCTCTTTTATGTTACGGTGTCCACATTTTTTTCCAGTGTATACCTCCAAGCTTAACTTTTCTCCATTGTTCGCATATTTTTCTCTTAGTGTATTCTTTATATTTCAACTTGTATTTTATTTTATTCCACGGTTTTTCTATCCCTCTACCTTTTCCCCACTTTTTCTCTCAGTGTATTCCTCTTGTACCACCTTTTCTTTAGTTTTCTCTCAGTGTACTCTGCCATAGAGCCTGCTGCATTCCAGAATTTTTAATAATTGCACTTGTTGCTCCGCCGTAGCCGAAAAAAAAAAAAAAAACAGAAACAGAAACAGAAAAAGGATCGACAGAGACAGCAAGAAAAACGAGTGGGAAACGGTTGAAAAGAGAGGGAGATGGAGCGAGTGAGACAGAGCAGCACTGAGGAGGGGGTAGGAGGGGGAGCTGCGTAAGAGAAGGCTGGTGGAGGGGTAGAGGAAGGGGCAGGGAGGTCGCTCCAAGGCGACGATGAAGACGACATTCGACAGAACGACAACCGCAGCGGCAGGCGGCAGCAAGCAGCAGCAGCAAGCGGCAGAAAGATGATGACGAGGCAAGGCTGCAGGTGCAACAGAACAGGGAACAGAGGCCCCAGTCCGGAGTCCGCAGTCCGGAGTCCGCAGTCGAAGCCGCTGCGTCTGCGTCTGTGTCTGTGTCTGCGTGGTCATCTTGCTGCCACATGCCCCATGCCCCTTCTATGCTCTGGAGGAGACTTCTCCTCGTTGGCGAGATAAATTATGTCGCTAATGCAAAGTGCTCCGCTTTGTGTGGCAAGAGGGGAGGCGAGAGAGACTCTGCATCTGCAACAAGGGGGGAGACGACTCAGAAGAGGTGTGCAGCGGGCAGAGCAGGAGATGTGTGGGACAGTGGAAGACGCACTGCATTTGGCTTTTATCTTCTTCAGGAGAACCTGAGACTTTCGAGAGACTTGAGACCCGGGGATCGGGGATCGGGATCGGAGTCTGCGGTTCGGGCTCTGTGGCTCTGTGGATCTTTGAATCTCTGTGGTTCTGTGGGGAGTAGGCGTATGGGCCATATTAGCGGTACAACTTGCAGAAGTTGGCCAAGAGGGAGAGGGAGAGAGACAGAGAGGAAGGAAAGTCAGAAAAAACATACAAAAATCCGTTGATAAAGTGACATCGTTAGGCCATGGCGCTGTCTGCCGCCGCTAATTACTCGACGGAATCGCACAGAGAGAAAGAGCGAAGGAGAAAGAAATAGAGACAGAGACAGTCTGAGGCGTGGGAAAACCTTCAGAAAAGCAAAGACGAAGAGCCGAAGAGACGAAGAGAGATCTTCTCCCACGAGAAAAGTTCTTCCTTTTTTTTCGCGCGGAACAAACCCACAAAAATATTTTGATTTCATTTCTGATGTCTGGGGCGTTTCGATTCGATTTTTTTGTTGGCAACAAACGAGAGAACACACCCCCTCCCCAGGCCCTGTTCCTGCCACATCCCCACCCCGTCCCATGTTGCACCGAACGAAACGAAACGAAAGTTGAACGCGAACAGAGATTAATATGTCCAATTACTGTGACAAAATCGCAAAATGTTGTCTGCATTCTCTGCCAAAATGATATAATAAGTGCCCCTGCCACCAGCGACTGCTGCTGGTGGTGGTGGTGCAGGCGGTGCAGGCGGCATCTTGCTGCAGTGTGCTGCCTGCCACATGAGTTTTTGGCGGCGGCGGCGCGTGCTAATTAGCGTCAAAGAAAAAGGAACCCAAAACGTAAGCTAATTGTGGAAAACTCAAGTCCGACGGCAATTGCCACCCCAAAAAAGCGACAAACGGGTGGACAACGAGCCTGCCACAACAGCAGCAGCGGCAGTGGTTGGGGGGGGCATGTGGCAGGCGTCTCGGCTATAAGGAATCATTTCAGGAGGAATATTTGCACGAAAAAAAAACATTTTCCATGTCACGTCTTGCAGGCGCAAACCGGTTGACAATTTCTTTGTGCTGTGCTGTGTTGCATGCCTCTCTGTGTTGCGTTGCGTTGTGTTTCGTTGTGTTGTGCATAGAATTAATTTCGCTGTGTTGTCTTTTGTTGTTGCCTCCTGCTCTCACCTAAGTGGCACTGCCACAAGCGGCACAAGATTTTGCAACAGCTGCAGCAACCGAAAAACAAATGAAACAACAAAAAAAACAGGACAAAAAAGTGTGCTCTCATTTAGGAAACCCCCTCCCTCCCCTGCCCTGCTCCTGCCCTCTCTTCTCCCTCTCTCCGCTACACTTGGGATTTGGTGGGACTTTCTGCTTGTTGTTTGACTTTTTGGATGCCCTTTAAAGAGGAGGAGGACCATCCAAATTTGTATCCAATAAAATTTCAAAGGAGCCACCAAAAGGGAGAGAGAAAAGTGCTATATATGGATAAATCGGAACTGCAGAGATCAGGCAAATATATAGACATTATGTCATATAGTTTCTGGAGAAAAAATCCCTTCAAAAATTCTATTTTGTAATATTTTATAATTTATAATTTTGCTATTTGTGAGAAATACTATTTTTTGTGGGTAAAAGCTCTTTTATTTCTGAAAATATTCCCATGCTGATCCACAGATTCTACAGTTTTGTAGTCCCTTGCTTTTTTTTGCAGTGTATCTAAGGCTTTGGCTTATGGAAAGCTTATAGTCGAGTGTTTTTCTTTTTATTAGTTGTTGCTATTATTGCTGTCGCTTTTTGTTGCTAATTTGAACATTTTGCAGTGTCTAAAGCGAAAGTAAACAAGAGACAGAGCGACAGAAGAACAGGAGAACAGGAGAAAGCAGAGCGAGAGAGAGAGAGGGTGGGAGAGGGGAGAGGGGGGACAACAGGACAAGAGAGACAACAACACACATGTGTGCAGCGGCTGCTCCACCCCAAAAATGTTTTTGAATAAATATTTTTAATTAAAATTTCCGCGCTGTTAAAAGGAGAAAAAGTCTCTGCCAAAAAAAAAATTTCTCTTGAATGGAGAGACAAGAACCGAAGAAAAGGAAAACAAAAGCCGGAAAAACACTAAACAGGAAAAGCAGAAAACCCTACAAAAAAAAAGCAACGAAAATGGAAAAAATAAGCAGCAAAAGAGGAGACAAAAAAGCAGTAAACATAAGCCGAAAAAGATAAAGAAAGGAAAATGTAGAGCAAGGAAATACTAGAGCCGCTGTAAGCCTCATCCAAAGTTCTCCAACGCTGGAAAAATACTCCCCAGAGACAATCGTTTTTTCCCTTTCCCCCCTGGGAAGCTCCCCTAGGACACTGCCCCTGGGTTTCCTTCATCCATCATTCCAGCAGTTCATAAATCTCCAAGGATACTCGTTTCTGCAATTGTCTCTCCCTCCCGTTGCTCAAGCGGCCGTTGCACGTTGCACAATCCCCCAATTTGACACAATTCTCATGCCACACCACACACCACACTCCTCCTGCCTCCTGCCTCCTGCCTCCTGCCTCTCTGCCTATCTCGCTGGCTGTTTTGCAGCAGCAATTTTCGAAACGAATTGCTAATGAAAATGTCATTTGAAAATTGCGGCACGTACCAGAGGCTGCAAAATGGGCAATTTGTTGCTGCTGCCTCGTGCCGTTGTCGCCGTTGCCGCAAAAGGAGTAAAAGAAGAATAAAATATATATATATATATATAGATAAATCTGTACAGATATTGGTAGTGTGTGGGGGCGGGGAGAGGGGTTAATGTCTAAAGTTTTCAATCCAAAAGAGAAAGCAAAAGCAAAAGAAAAAACGAGGCCCCAAGAGACTTCTACTTAAAGGGTACCCAGAGCCAGAACCCTTGCAACCGCAACAACGTGCATCCTCCTGCACTCGATCCACACACCTTGTGGCAGCTATTACCCCTCTCCCTCTCCCTCTCTCCATCTCTGCTGAATCGAAGAATCGGCGTGGCGTCTTCCCTCGTTAGCTGCCAAACGCTTCCCCGATTATCGCGCAAATTTTGCATTTCTCTTCTCCGATTTCTCGATTTCCTTCTCTCGCGGGGCAGGCCAAAACAAAGTGTAAAATTATTTAATGCATGTGCTTAAGAGAGGGGGTGTTGCATGCCCCACCACCACCACCAGCATTACCACAGAGTGGCAGCAAAGGGGAGTGGGTGGCTGTGGCTCTGGCTCTGGCTGTGGAGCCATTGATGGGCAGCCAGCGATATCATTGGCAGCATTTTCCCACTCTGTGGCAGCAGCAGCAGCCGTGGCAGCCGTGGCAGCACCTCTCTGCCTTTTGTAGGTGTTGCTGATTGCGGCACGTAGACGCGTCCGCACTTGAAACTGTAGCTGCAGCGAGGGGCAGAGGCAGGGGCAGGGGGCAACAGATAGTGGTAGGCAGGTGAGGCAAGCGATTGGGGCAGACAGACTCAAATTCAATTTAACTTTTTATGCAGCCAGCAGCCATCGAGGCTTCGAGGCAGAGGGTATATGCATTTCGTATACACTATATTTATTCTGGATCCGCCACATGATCAGTGTCTACATATGGAGACATTTGCTTCGATCCCTCAAGCCGTTTCCATGCAACACTTTTCCTTCGATTTCAGGATATTCCCATCTGAACTCTCTGCAGATCCAGGGTGTCCACATCTTCGACTCTCTTGCAGCTCCCATCCATCCCCCTTGTGTAGCTGTTGTAGCTGTTGCTGTTGTAATTTTTGTTGCTTGCAACACAGATGCAATCAGGCAAAAGTCGAGGCAAAAGCTATCGATATCAGTTGTTGCTGGAGTCAGAGTCAAAGGCAATCGTGCAACACGGCATGTTGCAGCTTGTTATTGCTTGATTGCCGCTAAAATTAAGTTGGCCGAAGCGCGGCGCACACCATGCACCGTCCACCGTCCACCGTGCACCGTGCACCATGCAGCAGGCAGCAGCAGAGGAGACTTCAATGATAAATCACTTAATTGCACGGCGAAGCGCGTAAAATGGAAATTGAGCATCGAATTTCCCCCTCTCTCTCTCTCTCTCTCTCCCACACACACATACTCTTCAGGCGAGGGTCAGCAGAGGGGACAGAGACAGAGAGACAGAGAGAATTGGTGTGAAATCAATGGGGGGGAGTGAATGGTACAGAGGGGTGGAGTGGAGTGGGTAGCATCACCCGCATCATAAAACTCTAATGATTGCTTCCCACTCTTTCGCCCATCGCCCATCACCCATCTTCGCCTTCGCCTATCAATATTGAAATCAATGCCTCCTCCAATCCAACAACAACAAAAAAAATTGACAAATTGACACAATTGCCGGCAGCCGCTGCCGCCTCATGAGTTCATTGCGAAGCGAAAGCGAAACAAAAAAGAAAAGGGGGTAGTGGTTAGGGGGGGGGGGTTTTGGCCGCGGGGAATAAAAGTCTCTATTAATTGAAAAGAAAACAACAACAAATCTTTTTGTTCTCTCCAGCAGCAAAGCAGAACAACAACAGAGCGAAAGGGACAGAGAAACACTTGAAGAATGAATGCAGATGGCAGTCGCTGTAGCGACTCAAAGAGTACCCTCTAACAATAACAATATATAATATATGTATATATGTATAATAATAATAATATATATTTAAAATATACCTAATAATATATATGTAGTTGTATAGCCCCCACATTTTAATAACTATCTATTTATATTTTTAAATTTCTTTAATATCAAACTATTTTCATAAATAAATTAAATACATTTGCAAAAATAAAGTAATACAATCAATGATATCTTTAAATTAAATTTTCTATATTTAGATAATATCTTTCATGTCATCCACTATCTGCAGGAGTACAATTCTGGATACCTCGACCCGGAACCAGAAGGAGTACGGCTCCAAGACTGTCCCAAATTACGATGTGGCGGGCATCAACCCTTCCACAAACCTTTACTACAGCGACAATCACTACTTTGCCTGTTTAATGTGGATCCGAATTCTCTGAAGAGTGCGTACCGCCTACCCGAGGCTAAGTAGAATCATTTGGACTTCCAAAGGACTTCTCAATGTCAGGGAAATACTTAACGACCGAGTGCTCAATGACATAAACCATGCATAAGCATGTGTTGAAAATAAAACTTAAGATTGTGATAATGAAATGTAATTCAATTTAACTCCAATATGTTTGTACATATCTAAAGATCGAATATATTATTTTTAAATGGAAACTCATCCATATTTAATCTTGTTAACTCTGAACGAAATATACCCGCTTGTAGTCCTACAATTAATGGGTATCAAATGGTACTAGTAGTCTCCCCTGCTGTCTTCTGTTGCTGAAGCAACAATTGCTGGAATGACGATGATGATGACGTTTGTATCTGTATCTGTAACTGTTGCTTCTGTTGGTGTCTATTGCTGTTGGTGTGGCGCAAATGTTGCCAACTTTGTTGCCACTTTATTTTATTGCCTCCCCCAGAGGCAATGTCACACCAGCAGCACACCCACTGGTGCCCCGCAGCCACCCCTTAAAAATCACAACAGAACGCCCAGCCCAGCAATCAGTTCCCCTCCCCCTCCCACCCCCTCCTCTCGGGGGTCGAAAGTGAAACGAATGGCCACAAGCCACAATTCTAGCACACACACACTCTCTGCCACTCTGCCACTCTATCTCTTTCTTTCTCTCTCTGTGTGCTGTGTGGCAACATCAATTAAGGAACACAACACCCCATTCCCACAACCCCCGCCCCCTCCCTCCTTTGATAGATGCGGGTGTAGCGTTTGTTTTGTCACTGATTTCATTTCGATTTCGTTTGCAAATTGAAATCAATTGCCGTCACAGCCCTTTCCCCCTCCCCTCACCCGCGAGACATCAATTGATGAATGGCTGGATGGATGGATGGATGGAATGAAATGAAATGGGTTGCATGCACCCATTGATTGGGGCATAATTCGTGACAATTTGAGTCGCGATATACATACATACATACATATTCCATATGGCTTCCCTGTGGGCTCTCTGTTCGACTTTTCGATGGGAACTAAAGTTTTTTCCCATCTCCGGAGACCGACGGAGACCTTCTTTTCCCATTCGTTATGGAGAGCATCGCATTGATTAGCACTGGAATCAATATCCAATTAACAGTATTTTGCGGCTGCTAGCCACCTGCCACACCTGCCACCACCACCACCACCACCACCTAATGCGCGTGTAACAAACGATTCGATCCCCACTTTAGTTTCAAACGATTCCGATTCCAATTCCGATCACCATTTCGACCCCAGCCACAACCCACGCAAATGTCTGTCTACAAAAGAGATACCTCTTAATTTGGGCCATCAGATGGAAGAGGGGGAGGGGCAGCAGCAGCTAAGAGAGTGAGGAAGGTGCACTGCCAGTGCCAGAGGAGGGGAGGGGGGGGGATGCAAAAGGGGCAACATATCTCGACGATGGCGACGACGACGACGACGACGACGACGGCGACTCAATTTAAGCAAACGACTGAATGACTGATTAAAGCCCCCAAAGAGGAGAGAAGAGAAGGCAAAAAAAAAGAGGAGAGAAATGAGTATGTACGACCACTTGTTGTATAGAATTAAAGATACCCTGGAAAACATAAGTCTCCTGTCGAATCGAATCCCTTAGGTAGCGCCGAAAGAAGAGATACATCTTTAGAATAGAGGTTGTAGATTCCCCGCATTATTCACTAGATTTTCCTCAATTACAGAGCTACAGAGAGAGCTTTCTACTTCTCTTTGTCCGGAAATTCTCCCAAATTCGGACTGGAAAATCTCTTGAAGATCATCATTGATCTCTTGCCATCATTGATTCGAGGGTATCAGGAGGGTATCAGAGAGAGGGTCTCCTCTCTGTAGAGGTATTCAAAGCCAAGCCCAGAGATGAGACGAGAGACAAGAGCCAAAGCGACACACACAAATTAGCATTTCCCTTGTTGCAGCAGCAGCAGCAGCAGCAGCAGCCGCCACAGCACAGCAGAGACATCAGACCGGAGAAGAGGTAGGGGCAAGGTAGGGCAGGGTGAGGGTGCCCCTGTTGCAGCCCAATTCCAAGAGTAGCCCCAACCGACTGCTGGATCCAAAGACGACTCATCATTAAAATGTGTCGTTCCAAAACCAAAAAAAAAAAAAAAAACAAAAAAGTGGAAAGGCCACAGAGGAGGAGGCATGCAACAGCAGGGACAGGGGCAGGGAGAGGGACAGGAGCTGGAGGAGGATTCAAGGAGCAGGGAGACACAACTTGATAGCGACATTCGCCTGTCGTTGTCGTCGTTGTCGGTTGTCGTCAATGTCGCGTCGCTGCCTGCAACAAAGAGGCCGCCGCTCGAGGGAAAAATGCGAACGAAACTGCGATACTCCCACAGACGACGGCTGCACCTGTCCTCCAGGCACATCCCCATTCCCCATTCCCCGTTCCTCTCTCTGTCTCTCTGGAACTGCTGTGTCCTCAAGTGTCCTCCATCCTTGGACTTCGACTTCGTCCGTGGGGCACGTCATTTAAATTACATTAAATTGTTGGCTGTTGGCCGTTGGCCCTTGGCTGTGCCTGTGACCATGAAAACGCAGCGGCAAATAAATTCGTTAAAATAACTCGAGAGCCAAAAAAAAGGTGAAGCTGAAAGCTGAAGCGCTGCCTCAGAGATTTGCTGCTGCTGCCACAAAGTGGAGCACACACAGTCCGAACCGAGCCGAGCCGAACCGAAAGGGGCAGCAATTTATGCGGCAGCAACAGTTGTGGCAGCCAGCGGCTGGCTGGCTGACTGGCTCGCTGGCTGGCATTTGATTTGCAACACAAACAATGACAAGAGGCAACAAATTTCATGAATGAAAGATTGCGGCGGACAGGAAGTGCCTCTGTCGCTGCCGCTGCCGCTGCTGCTGCTGCTGCTGTTGCTGCATAACGGACGCGGAGGTGGAAAGGATGTTGTGGTTGTTGCTGTTGCTGTTGGCTGCCACTCGTTCCTGCTGCTGCTGCCACTGGCTGCTTGTTGATTGTCTGTCGATAGGCGCGTTGTTTTGTCAGTGGGTTGCACACACAAAAATGTTGCTCAATCAGCATGCATAATGCAACAACCGGTGGCAACCACATCCATCGATGGGGGAGGCGGTGGTGGGGGAGTGGAAAACCGGAGACAACTCCACGACGAGGGTGGCTCTTGTAGTTCTCTCTCTGCCACAAATTGGAGGCAGCAGCAGCAAGCAGAAGGAGAGGAGAGGCCAATTATCCGCCGCTTGGACATTGACATTGCCTCCCCATCCCCGTCCCTGTCCCCCGTCCCTGTCCCCCGTCCCTGTCCCCTGTCCCTTGTCTCTCGTCCCCATCCTCATCCTCGTCCTCAATGGAGATGCCACAGCGAGAGACGGCACTCCTTTTAAGGCGAGGGTTAACGAAGCGGCACAGCGCAGCGCACTGCAGTTCGGCGCGTTGCACGTTGTATTGTAATTATTGTTGCATTCGGCGGCGTTAATTTTGTGGCAGTGGCAGTGGCAATGTCAGGCGGCGGCACCTGCAACGCCAATGCACTTCGGCAACCCTTTCGTCAGTTTGCAATCATTTTAATCCAATTTACAAGTCGATTCTTGACACCGATTCTCCTGCCACTGCCACTGCCACTGCTGGTACTGCTGCTGCTGCTGCTCCTTCTTTGAGGCATTTTCTTTCCAATGGAAATGGAATTTCCCTCTCGATATTCTCCGTTTGTCTTTGGCTTTGGCTTCGGCTTTGCCTTTATTTTGGATTGGATCTGCTGCTAAATTAAGATTCCATTAGTTTTGCGGACTGCTCCTCCATGCGCTGGCTCTCCTCGCCTCCCGCCCCCTGCCCCCTGCCCCCTGCCTCCTGCCCCTTGCCTGCTGTCTCTCCTTTGGAATCTTAGAAATGCCTCGGCACTGGCGATAAATCTCGCAAGTGTCAAATGATGCTGCCTGCAGTCGCGCCTCCTCCTCGCTAAGTGCCTGCGCTGCCTGCCTGCTGCCTGCCTGCTGCCTTGCCAAACGATTCTCAATTCTCATTCCTCCCGCTCTACCTCTCTATCTCTCTCACTCCACTGCAATTCATTCCATTGCTCTGCAATTCTCCATCTCTATTCCTCAATTTCTCTAACAACCAAAGGAATGAGGGAGAGCCAAAGAGGGAGAGGAAGAGTGCAGAGTGAAACAATTGAAACGTGTGTCGTAGACAATAAATTCCAAACTACAATAAATTATTGCTATAAATATTTCGCCAAAGCTTCTTCTACTCGCCCTACCCCCTCTCCCTCTCCACCCTCCCCCTCTCTCCACTCCAAGCACTCAGCAAAGGAAACGGAATGACGCGACGACGACTGTCTTCAGACAGAGTGTCGTTGCCGCTGGCGAAGGGTGTGCTGCGAGGGAGGGGGTGAGCGCCCTATGGAGGGAGTGAGGCCTAAAATTGAATTAACAATCGAAAAAGGAATTCCGATTATTGTCAATAAAGCAGCAACATCATTTCGACATTTTGTTCAGTGTACAAAAGCCGAATGTGCCAAGCCGAAGGCTTTTCAAACGAAACCTTATCCGAAGTGCTCACATTCGGGTTTTAGTGATTCGGATTGATCCGAAAGCATTTATGAATACTGTGGATTCATACAGGGCTCGCTCTAGTGTGGATAGATAGAGGGGAAGATGAGATAGAGAGGGAGAGATGACAGAGGGAAGAGGTGCGAGCATCGCAATTAATACGCATTTCCGAAATAAATAGCTGACTGTGATAGGGGCAGAAAGGGGGGAGAGGGATGGTAGCTGGAGAAGGAAAAAGTTGCAAGAGCTGGCATGAATGGCAGGGAGGGGACGGAGGGGTACAGGGTACAGGATACCCCGAACTACTACAGAGGTTTACTCTCGCTAAAAGCAAATCCTTTTATGGCCTCCAAAAAATAAATCATCTCTCGACCGCTGCGCTGCGCCGAGCCGCACAATGATGAAATTATTATTTATGCAGTCTGCCAGAGATCGGTACTCCCCAGCTCCCCTCCCTTCCCCACCCCTCCTATACTTTCCTCTACTCCTCACCTTATTCGATGATGTGTCTGTGTGTGTGTGTGTGAGTGTGTGAGTGTGTGATTTGTGCGTGTCGGGTGCTCCAGTTAATATTGAATAAAGTTTACCCGTCAGGATACCCTTCTCCGTGTGCAGTCCACTCTCTTTCGCAGGCAGTTTGCTGAATACAAATGAGAGGGATGAGGAGGGCGTTCTCTTCCTTAATGATTACTTTCTGTAACCCCATAATGGGTATCTCCAAAGAGAGGGAAATTCCTTCCCCTTTATACTCCCTATCCTTCCAACTTCTACGAATGATATCCATCTTTCTAGGGTATTCTCCAGTGGAGTGTCCAGTGAGAGTTCTACACATTGTAGCACTGCCCCCCCCTGCCCCCCTCTGCGCCTGAAGTTTCCTTCGTTTTTTTGGAGCCACTTGTTGCTCCTCTCTCTCTTTCTCGATGATCTGTGTTGGTCTGCTCGCTTATGCTTATGCCACATTCAGAGAGTCTGGTTGTTGCTTTTGGGTTTTGTCGCCGTGTGGAAGGAATGATTGCATGCAACATTTACCGTATTAATAAATTATGAGTATATTTATGTGCTGTCAGAAGTCGTGACGGCAGAGCGACGGCACAAAGTGATAAAATTAGCACAAAAGCAACAACAAGAAATCCAGTGCGTATTGCATGCTGTCTCTTTCATTCACAGCAATGAATCTGTCTCTCTCTCTCTCTCGCTCGCTCTGTCTCTCTCTTTTGTGTTTGTTGCAAGAGTCGTAAATAAAATATGCGTTTTTCTGTGTTTTCTGTTTCTGTTTCTGTTTTCTGTGCCCCAATCGAATGTCTTCATAAAGCGGGCGGGCGGCACACAAAACCAAAACAATTGGAAATTTATGCCCGTTCCATATATGGGGGGCTCCATCGAGAGCTCCATCGAAGCGGAGTAGCAGCAGCAGCAGCAGCAGCAGCTCTACATAACTGTAAGCCACAGAGCCACAAAGCGGCAGAAACAACAACATGAGTGTGCAACAGGTGCAAAGGCTTTGTGGTGGCAAGAGGAAGGCGCATGGCGATGGCGATGGCGATGGAGATCGCAAGATCGAGAGATGCAGAGATGCAGAGAGATGGAGAGGCAGTCAGTCAGGAGGCTGCTCTGCTGACTCCAATTCCAATCCGAACCGATCCGATACGATACGATACGATACGAATGAGATCTTGTAATACGTCCTGCAACAACACGCTTATAACAAGAGCAACAACAGTGCAACAACAGTGCAACAACAACAACAGCAGCAGCAGTGGAGAGAGAAAGCGAGGGGGAGAGACAATAGGAAGAAGTATAGTCGATGCATTGGATACCCTATAAAGATCTCCAAAGGAGAACTGCTGCCTTTTCTGTTCCATTCCATTCCATTCCATTCCTTTCCAGTATTCCCATTGTTTCTCTGTATGAATGTGCCCCTAAGCGAAATGGTTTTCCTGTGTGTGTATCCAACTGCAATTCCCAACAACCTTATTTCGTCTTCTCTTGGCTCCTTGTGGCATACCCCTCTTAGCAAAGGGTATCTGTGTCTGTGTGTGTGTGTATCTGTGTTCCTATGGATGTGTGTGTGTGCGTCTTTTGACACTTTGGCGCATTTGACACTCAACGCGCGCATTCACTTTAAATCTAAATTTACTGATATCTGCGTACAAAATAGTATCAACACAGCGGCGACAGCAACAACAACATTCAAAGAGACAGAGAGAGACAGAGAGAGAGAGACACGTACGAGTATTGGCCTGGCCAAGACAGACGCCTGGCCTGGCCTGGCTGGCTTGGCTGGCTTGGCTGGCTTTAGCTGACTTGGCTGGCCTGGTCGCTTGGTCGAGTAACGAACGACCTTAGAGGTAATAAACATAAATAACGCCATTGAAAGCGAGCGACGGACAGCAAGAACTAGAGACAAAGAGAGACAGAGACAGAGACAGAGAGAGAGACTGGAGATCTTTTTTGGCGACGATCAAGAGCGGAGAAGTGGAGGAGGAGCAGAAGGTGCACTGCAGCAGGTAGCACAAGGGGGCAGGCAGGCAGGCAGGCAGGAGACTGAGGCTGCGGCTGTGGCTAGCCACATGTTTCATAGAAACAGACAGACAGCGACTGGGGGCCACAGAGCCGAAGCTTGTTACTTTGCTGGCCACAAGACACGGTCGCAAGTCGCGGAGGCAGCTGTGGCAAACACACAGAGACACAAAAAAGCAACAAAAGCAAAAACTGTGGCAACTGTGAGGCGGCAGTTGCCTATGGGCGGGCGTCAGACGACGGCGAAGGTCAACAGATTGTCGATGTCGGTGTCGGAGTCGAAGTCCGAGTCCGAGTGCGAGTCTGAGACTCCAATACTTGGGTGTCGTTCCACTGCCCCATGCAGCAACGTCTCTTGCTGGCTTGGTGTTCCCCATGTGCTTGCTACCTGTAGCCGTAGTGCATTTCCCCTCCCCCCTGCAAAGCTTTTCAGGGCGTTGCCGTGATAATTGTTTCTTGTCCATTTGGCCAAGCTGATTGCAACTAATGAACTCTAATGAAAAGGCCGCAACGCAATGAGTTTTCCATTTTCCATTTTCCAGGCAGGGCAGGCGCTTTTCCGCCAGAGAAGATTGAAGGATCCATCGAGTGGGCAAAAACAGAGACTGAGAATGGGTCACTGATTGAGATTTTGTGAAAGTCTTGTTACGTTCTCCCTTGAAAGAAGAAGGAGAAACCCCTCCTTGGCCTCTAGAGAGTTTCCCCTGGAGAAGAGCCAGAGATTCGAGTGTGGGGATTCTCTTTTGGGGTTCTCTCTCTGGGGCTTGGTTTTCCCTCAGAATATAACCTGATCTTGTGGTTAGGTCTGGTGATGGGAGATGCCTCCAGTCGCATAGTTGAGGCCCACGCAGCTGTGGCAGAAGCCCCAGAAGTGCACAAGTCCTGGAAACCACACTCTTGCCACACCCATGAAGGCGCTTTCCTTTCCCTCTCTCTTCCCTCGCTCTTTCTGGGGCAGTTAGTGGGCGATCGAAACCTTCTACTTCTTCTCCGATTTCCCTCGGAGAGGAAAGACATTGATCCGCATCCGCACTAACAGCGGAAGACACAGCCACTGCCACAAGTCACTGGTGGCAGAGACAACAAGCAGGAAGGGGCGAAGTGCTGACGAAATGTCAACGATGCCAACAAGTCTATCAGTCGCCTCCGAATCACTCACTCTCGTGGCAGCCACAGCCACAGCCACCCCTCCCTGTGACACCCACACAATGCCCGCAATTTGCATAAGCTTCTGCCACAGACGCAGCAGAAGAGGCAGAAGAGAAGGAGGATGCAATGGATGGCAGATGGGAGTGGGACTCCGTCTACGACTGCGACTGCGGCTGCGGCTGTAGGTGGATGTGGATGTGCAACAAGTAAGCGACAGAGAGACAGGCAGATGGGCAGATGGGCAGACGGGCAGACGGGGGAGGGGACCCAAGCCAATCATCGAGGCAGCATGAAGATGCTCCACAGAACCCCACAGACAAACTGTGGCAGAGAGACAGAGAGAAAGGGAGAGGGAGGGATGGGTGGCAGATGGAATACCCTAACATTGGGAGATAAAAATTAAGAGAGAAAGTGAGTGCCACATGACCGTAATCCCTGAACTTTAGCTAATCTGTGGTTTGAACCTGCCACAAACTTACAAACTTCCTTCATGCCCCCAAAACATCCTTCAAGCACTTCCTTCCCTTGGCGTTGCCTCAAGTTAAGGAAGGATTTGGAATCTCTCTCCCTCTGTCTCGCATTGTGGCTCTTCTGGGCCATGGGGCATGGTGCATGGTGCATGGGGGCACAGAAGACATAATAAAAATCTCTTTTATGGCACTTAAGTGTTTTGTGTGCGGGGATTGTGGGTAGCATTTTACCTTTGCTTCGGTCTTCAGGCACTGGACTCCAACTTTTGCTCTCTCTCTGCTCTCTGCGTCCCTGCCTCTCTGGGGAGATCCCCGGAGATTTATGCGACTTTTGGCCAAAGTAAATTGTGCATAAAAAAGCAGCCAAAGCCAAAAGCCAACAGCCAAGAGGCAAGAGGCAGCGCAGCGCTCTCTCCTGCCTTCCTGCACTTCGATGATGAAGTGCTCAGAGGAAAAGCGAGCGAGCGAGCGAGCGAGGAGCTGCCGCTGCCGCTGCTGTTCCTTTGGATGAGATTTACTAAGTGCAAGAGTTGAGAATTTATTAGAGAGACGAAAAGTTTGCTCTGTTTACGAGCTGTTTGTTGCGTGCACCTCCAGCCTTTTGGGGGCTTATCATCATCTCTGTGGCATCAACTGCAGGACGTAACTTATGGCCCAATGGCCTCCTCTTGGCCATGGTCAACAGGTGCAGCAGCAGCAGCAGCCGCAGCAGCCACGGAGAAAGAGTTCATAAGGAAACAGAAAAACTATGCTCCCACGATGCAAAAACACATAAAAAAAGAAAGACAGAGAGACAGAGAGAGAGACATAGAGAGAGAGGAACTCCCAAAGAGAGGTGGTTGGGGGTGTGGTGTGTGCGGTGGCAACATTCAAATCCCATCATCAGGCTGGCAATGCTGCTGCTGCCACGCAATGCAATCATCATGAACGGGTCGGTCGGGTTGGGCTTTGGGTTGGGCTTGGTGGGTGGGGGGAGGGGGGTCTCATGATCATTATGAGCGGAAATGCGAAGGAAAAGTAGGAGGTTTTTAACAGCCATAGCCATAGCCACAGCCACCGCCACTGCCACTCGCCAACTGCCGGGCGATTGCCGTCGCATTTTTTACCCACTGCCAGCGCCCATACCCTGGCGATTGAATGTGAAGGGTAGGCAAAGCAATAGGAAGAGAATGTAACACACAGGCGTTACCTAAAGGATTGCAAAGTGATTGCCCATTAAATTAAAAGCAAATCCCATAAAAAGTGCATGAAATATTTCATTGGAATTCGGTAATTGAAATCTAAAAACAAAAATACTAAAAAAGATGTTCAACAATGGGAAATGGATTGGGAAATGGATCGGCCTTTGCGCCGAAAAGTCTCAGTGGAAATCCATTTATTTGTCTATGGAAAACACTTCAAGTGCTGCTCGAATCATGAAACCTCGAAAAACAGTCATGAATCATAGAAAACATTCATCGATTGTGTGCTAAAGAACACACTTTAAGCACTTTCCAATTTCTCCACTTTTCTTTCATATTTTGCTCCCATTTTGCTCCTCCCATCATCCCAAGGGTATCCATTGAGTCGTGGCTTTGGCCCCCAATTCATCCCGTTTTTGCTGCCTCTTTGTGGCATCCTGTTCGTTCTGTTGTGGAGGGGCATAAAAAAAGGCCGCGGCGGCATGCAAAAAGTGCCGACGACGCGAACGCAGACGCCGACGCCGCAGCGAAGGCGCATTTTATGTCGCCATTGCGGCAGCAAATGACTTTAATTGCATTTCTCAATGCAGTTCTTTTTTTGCTCTCCCCGGCTTTGGCTTTGGCTTTGGGTTCCCCCTCCCCCCGCTCACCCGCTCCACCCGGGGATGTGGTGGCACCCTGTCTCTTGCCTCTGTCGCTGTCTCCTTCTTTGGTTCTGTCTGTGCCCCAAAGTGTTGTCGAGAGCAACAGACAAGGCGGCGGCGCTCATCGCTGGTGTAATCTTGATATAAATAATAATTAAATGGATTAGCCACGATATCGGTGGCCATTAGAGAGTGCAGACGCAGAGAGAGAGAGTGCCTGAGGGGGGATGCCACAAAGAGTGTGGCAGTGAGATTCTTTCGGGAGATTGGGGATTGGTTAAAGCAAACAAAAGGAAGGCCTGTCAGAGGCAGAGGCAGAAGCCTCCTCTGATCCCCATCCTCCGATGAGCAACGGACGCGCGCGCTTGCGCCTCAATTAATTAATGGCAACTGCCATGAAAGTGCCGCAGCAGCAGCAGCAGCCCCCAAGGCTCTCCAAGCTCCAAGCTCCTGTCTTCCCGTTCTCTCCCACTCTCTCCCCCCTCCCCCTCTCTGGTGTGCTGCAAAGATCGCTATCGAAAGTACGTCTGTACATGCGTGTAGTTTACATACAAAAGCAGCAAAAGCGGCAGCAGAGACGGCGTTCACACGCCGCCAGAAAGACAGACAGAAAGACGGACAGAAAGAGGGACAGCGAGACAGAAAGACAGACAGACAGACAAACCGAAGTTGAACGAACATTCGCCCAATCGAATCTGTGCGCCTGCGCAACTCTTTTTTTGTTTTTTTTTTGTTTCGGCACAAAACAAATTTTCAACTTGTTGCCTTTCCATTTTTCACAAAAAAGACAAAACAAAAAGCAAACAAAACCATACCCTATCGCTGGCATGTGGTAGAAGCTGAATCTTGCTTTGGAATGGTTTTACAACCAGGATTATCCAAGGATTGTGTGTCAGAATCTTGGGGATTATAACTGGAAGCAGTGGGAAAAAAAATAAATAAATTTCTCTCGGGAGGCGATGGGGCTAGACACTTACATATGTATGTACATATATCCCCAATCGTACAAAATCCTATAGCAATTTGATCGGATCTGGTATATAATATGTGTAATCCATAGATCTATAAATATTAATTAACTTTAAATTCAAATACTAAACAAATACATATATAAATAAATGCAAATAAAGTAAGCCTGAAAATCGCATCGATGGGAGAGTAAAAGGATCGAAAATTTGTCAAATATGTAGGGGCTTATAAGCCCTTTAAACTTGAATTCTTAAAGTTATAATAGATTTACGTTACTAGTCATAGCACATAGAAATTAGACTTGATTTACCGATCTACTAGATATCTAGAGGAAATCGTAGAAAGGAAAAGTGCCACCTCTGAGGCGGCGTCTCTCCTTCTCCCCCATTTATTCAGTTAGGGTATTCCATCAGTCGGCTGGGTTACCTTTCTCTCATTCGAGAGGGCTTCCACTTCTTTTGGCTGCTGTTTCTCCTCCCCCTCCCCTCCCCCTTCTGCTACTCCTCTCTGCCCACTTAATCTGCTAATCTTTTGCTACTCTTTGCCTCCTCCTCCTCCGCTCTCTTTCTTTTCTGCTGCGGCTGCTGCTGCTGTTGTTGCCTTGTCTCCTCCCCTTTCGCCCCCCATCCCCCACCCGTACACTTCTTCTGTCTTCGATCTATCCGCTGCGGCAGTGCTGTGGCGGCAGTGGTGCGGGGCTATGTTTGCGCCTTGTTTGGTCATGAGAATTTGCTTAATGAATTTCTTACAGTTTTATCGCTTAATTTGGCGCCTAATGAAGTTAGCCATAGGTGTCCTCCCCTACCCCCTACCCCCTGCCCCTTACACCGCCACTCTCCTCCCTCTTTGCTGTTCCCCTTCTCTTTTGCTCTTTCACTAGAGATTACACATACGCCGTGTGGTGTGGTGTGGTGTGGTGTGGGGTGGTTTGGGGGTCGCTGCTAGCAAATTGCTTGGGCCTTTGCCATCACAAATGTTTGCCTTAATCCGCGACGGCACTAAATCCACACCACACCCCTCCTCCGTCCCTTCCTCCGATGCAAACAATGGACGACGATATATCCCTCTTATATTTGTCCTAAAAAAAAAAACATTCCCTGCAAATATTTTTGGTAAATTTTTCTCCGTCTCCGTCCCTGTCGCCGTCTCCGTCTCCGTCTGTCTCCCCCTTCACCATTCACATACAATAATTACAGTTACAAATGAGGAACAGCTTGAAAGCAGGAGCAGTTGGGGGAGGGGGGGAGTCGTCCTCCGTCGCGTCATCATCGCGTGTTCCGGCTATGCAAAAACCAAAAAAAAAATACACATAAAAATTGCGAAAAAAGAAAGAGAAGGGAAATTAATTTTTTTATTTACGAGCTGTCACAAATTCTGCTACGGTTTTTATTTTTTGTGTGCTTTGCTCTCAAAAGGTATGTCCAGGAGAAGGGTAAGGTGCCAGTTCCAGAAAAAAGCGAGAGCACACAGTACGAAAGGATACTCAGTGCTCAGAGCAAGAGTCCTGCATGAATACAAAAAATATACCTAAAAAATATACCTAAAAAATATACCTAATTGATATACTAAAAAAAAAGTATATTATCACACTTAAAATTTTCATTAAATATTGAAATAATCAGTAAAGGAAAATAAAAATATGATTTTAACAATTAAATAATGTGAAATGAAATAAATTAAATTAAATTAAATAAAATATAAAAATAAAATTCCAATAATTAAAAAAACGCCATTACATTACTCTATTCTCTATACTCTTCTTTTTCGTATTTACGTATATTTCTCTCATTCTGGGTATCGAGTTTTTTAAATCCTGCTGGGCTTAACATTTATTATGGCTCTGCCCACTCGTAACTCTAAAATTGTGGATTGAAAGGAAGTCTGCACACAAAGTACGATATCTAGTTCTCTAGGTCGTAGGATCCCTTTGATTTGGATTCATTTACTGCCCTGCAATATTGGGTTTCTTGCAGCCTTACCTCTTAGTGCACATACCCTGGCCCTATTGCCACTTGACTCCTTTTCGGGGTATATTTTTTTTCGGGTGGTTGCGTCGCGCCTAATATACGAGTATATGTGTATGTGTAAGAGGGGGCGGCGGGGGCAATTTGCGCTAAGTGGATAATGTGCATAATGCAAAAAACGGTAGAATGCTAAAATGGTAGCTTAAATGTTAAATATGTCATAAAACACTTCATTTTCCAAGAGCCAGACACTGGCAGGCATGCCATGGGGCTTAACTGTCAGTTAAAGTTTGACAGCCCAAAAAACACAAAAAAAAAACAACAAAAAGGGCAAATGAAAATGATAGAAAAATATAATAGTGATAATTATGCAAGGGGCCTGTGACCTGCCTTTGCTGGAGACAGGAACTAAAGAGAGGCAGAGAAATATCTACTCGATTCGATTCGATTCTGTTCTGTTCTGTTCGAATGGAATCGAATTGAATCGGAATGTCAACCGGAATGGAGTTCTTAGTTTCAAATGGAATTGCATTGCTGTCCGAAAACTGTCCGAAATGTCCAATGCAGCAATGCATGTCCCGCCCCTTGGGGCCCGCGCTCAACAATAAAGTCAATAAAACAAATCTGCAATTGATTATGGGCTCTGGATATGCAACATATACTCTCGTGCTCTGGGATATATACAGCGATACAGAGATACAGAGATAGATGGAAAATATGGTAAATATGTGCACTTTGCCAATTGAATGACACGACCTTGAGGCAACGACTGCAATGGCAACGGCAACCAGCAACCAGCGACCAGCGACCAGCAACGGCGAGTCGTGTAATGAAATGCAATTACGATCAAGAATCGCACGACCCACACACCACACACACACACACTACACACAGGCCATGCCACACAGGCAGGCACAGCCTACAGCCCCCCTACTCCACCTCCTCCTCTCGTCTCTCTCTCTCTCTCTCTCTCTCTCGCTCTTTCTCTATCGAAAAGCAATCCTCTCATTCAAGTGGAGGCTCGTTCTCTACGCATGGGGCATGCGGCTCTGGGCTCTGGTCACCGCGTGAGTTCTGGCGATAAATCGAAAATTGTTTGCACTGCCAAAAAGGCAAATAAATGCATCAGAATGCCACATGGGAGGAGGCGGAGGCGGAGGCAGAGGCAGAGGCAGAGGCCACTCTGCGGAGTTGCATGGAGTTATGGAATTATGTGTCAAATTGGTGCTGCAACAAACAAGAGTTAATGGACATCCCCCATCCCCCATACCCATCGTAGAGTCTGCTGCTGGTGCTGGTGCTGGTGCCTGCGCCTTCTGCCTGTGATTTTCTGCACATTGAATGTGTTTTTAATTACCAAACCGAAAGGAGAGAGAAAGAAAGAGAGAGAGAGAGAGAGACGGATACCAAAAGAGCGGCAAAAGATGGTTAAATGGCAAAATGGTAAAACGCCCGAAACGACCGAAAAGCTGGAAATGCCGCTGCGTCGCACTCGTAGATAACAATTTAGCGGCGATTTAGGCATGTCCAAAAGGAGGCACAGGAGGAGGCGCAGGAGGAGGCGCAGGAGGAGGAGGAGCAGTATGGA
Source organism: Drosophila algonquin (assembly GCA_035041765.1). Taxonomy (NCBI): domain Eukaryota; kingdom Metazoa; phylum Arthropoda; class Insecta; order Diptera; family Drosophilidae; genus Drosophila; species Drosophila algonquin. The sequence goes on along the minus strand of JAWNKY010002117.1, from coordinate 97,128 downwards.
GTTGGAGCTGCAGTTGGAGCCAAAAGCCCACACCCTGATTCCTGATTCCTGATTCCAGATCCACACACAGCGAAATCCCAGCACCCGCGATGCCTACAGACATGGAAGCGGCCAGGCAGGCATTCAGGTCGGGGCAGGGTGGTGGTGGGGCGGCGGCTGCTACTGTGCTAAAAGTTTAGCATGCGGAAAATTAACATGAACTCCTCTCCCTCTACCTCTTCACCCTTTCTCTCCTTCTCTCTTTCTGTTTCTTCCCTCTTTATTCCCTATCTCTTTATGTGTCGTCTCCTCTGCGCGTGTTTCCTGCTTCTGCTGGCGAGAGCGAAAGAGATTTCCCTGGTGAGAAAAGCCAATGGGCAGCAGAGGCAAAGCCACTGGCGGTGGCTGCTGTGGCAGTGGCACTGGCACTGGCAGAGGCAGAGGCAGAGAGATTGAGCGTGTGACCAAAGTCAAGTGCAGTGAAAAGTAATTAACTTGAATTTGGACAAAGCGAGAGGCATGAGGCATTAACCGTGAGGCACTGTGGCACTTCTGTGGCACACAAGCACACACAGTGGGTGACCAATAATCGCGGTGCTTAAAAAACTTTCGAAATATTGAAATACCCAATGATTTCCGATTATTAATTTTCAAATTCTCTCTCTCTCTCTTTCTCTCTGTAGTGTGTGGGAAAGAGATTTGATGATCCAATGATCCAGACAGACAGACACACCAAAAATCCCCCCAATCGATTCGCTTTGAGAGGCCTATTAAAATATTTGATTGGACCACCGCCGGAGCCAGAGTTAGAGCCAGAGTTAGAGCCAGAGTTAGAGCCAGAGTTAGAGCCAAAGTCAGAGCCAGAGTCAGAGACTTTGATTCTCTGATTCGCTGTGAATCTCCGTTTCTCTGATTGAAACATAAAATTCGTCACACAGAGCAACAGTTTTTGAATGATCGGCGGGGCTTCTACGACGACGACCACTATTTATAGAGAAATGAAGTCTATGTATGTTTTCCCAGAAATGTCCCGATCTAATGCAATTTGACATGCAACATGGGATGGAGGCAACAACAAGTCAGTCAGACAGACAGCCGCAGCAGCAGCAGCACCACCACCACCACCAGACGACGACTCCCCCACACATGGGGGCAAGCAGTTGGACCAAGGCATCGCATCGCATCGCTGGATGGAGGATCGAGGATGGAGGATGACACTTGTCTCCGACTGCCACTGGGAGTGGAGTGGAGTGGAGTGGAGTGCAGCACCTCCTCCTCCTGCCGCGACATCTGTTTAGTGCGAATGTTCTCCATTTTTTTTGCTGGTTTTTGGGTGGAATGCATATCATGCACTCATTACATTGCAAATTGCAGACGGGGGAAAATAGTTTTCCTCGCAGCAGCATCTCTGAAGTTCAATGCTCGGCGGGCGGACGAGGGGCGCCTGAAGAGTTCCCTCTGCTTTTCACACATGTCCTCGTGTATCTCGCCAGTCGCCTCTCGGTTGTGGGTGCATGCCTCACACACATCCATATATGTATGTACATATATTTTTTTTTATATAGAAAGATCTGCAGACAATCTGTGGAACAATGTGATAAATCTTCTGCCTCTCTACGCTGCAAGTGCAGTGCAGTTCTGGCCCGGTCCGGCCCGGCCCGGCCCCGTCTCTGGATGCTGGTGGGAGTGTTGCTGTGTTGCAAGTGCAACGTCTGGCAAACGTGGCAGACACAACTGCAGTTCTTCCTTTGGGGCACAGCACAGCACAGCACAGGCATTGGCCTCCTCTTCGTCTGTGCCGCAGCAACAACTTGTACATCATTTTCAATGCTAAGAGGCAGCATCTACAAACACAAAATAATACAAAAAAAAAAACCAAAAACAAAAAACATCCAACATTCAATATGAAAAAGAAGGTGGGTGTTGCGGGAGTCGAGTCTGTTGATACCCTCTAGACGAAAATGTTCGATTTTCGATTAATTTCGATGGATTTGGTTTCAAACTTTCTTCAGAAATCCTCTTCATTACGCAACAGTCTGCTCAATCAGTATACCCTCTCCCCAAGGAAAGGGTACCCCTCAGTCGTGGCAGCCACCTCGAGGGTCGAGGAACGTTGCTGTTTGCAGATGTCTTGCAGATTTCCTTGTGGCAGTCGCCGTCGCCGTTGCCGTCGTCGTCGCAGTTTTTGTTGCTGCCGCCAAATAGTTTGCGTTGAGCGCAAATTACAAATTCAAATTTAATTAAGTAAAAAATTAAACAAACATGCAGACGCGTCTGGGTTTGTAGTTTGTCAGTCAGCGGCAGGCGGCAGGCGGCAGGCGGCTGGCGGGGCATACAACATCAAGGAGGGGAGCGTCGTCTGTCAATGTGACAAGCGACAAGCAGTGCAACATGGAGAGTCGTCTCCATCGCACCGATGCCTGCCCCTCCCCTCCCCACTCCACTCCACTGCACTGCACTGCACTGTACTCCAATCCACTCCACCAATGCAAATCAATGACATCGACTACGACACATCGGCACTTCAATCGATTGTCTCTTTCTCTCACACCTTGCCGCAACGGCCTCGTCTGCGGCAACCCCACCTCCCATACTACTCCTCCTGCTGCTGCTGCTGCTGCTGCTGCTTCTGCTGCTGGCCGTTCTATAAATGTTTCAATTAAAATAAAATAATATGCCCACTCGACTCGAAGGCGAGCCTTTTATGGGAGTCGCCTCGCGCTCGCGCTCGCTCTCTCGCGGAGTCAGAGTCTCGGAATCGAAGGTGTTTTTTCTGTTTTTTTTTGCTTTTGTGCCGCATAATTGCATGGAGCGTCAACCGCAGTCCACACATCCCATGCCACCACCCAACCAGCCACCCAACAAGCACCCATGAATTATGAACCACCATTTCTTGGCCAGGAGTCCAAGCAGAGCCAGAGCGTCCAGGAGGAGTCCGAGAGCCTCCATTAGGCGGAAAGGTAACAATTTGCAAGGCACTGGAGAACAGGGCTGAGAGAGCATTCAATTAGGGAAAATACAGTGATCAGGCAATCAGGAATCCATGCCAGATACGGGTGGGGGGGAGCATTAGAAGGATATCCAAGGAGAATTCAAATTGAATTAGATTTTGTGTGAAATGAATGCCCGTACAAGTGGGACGAGTATGGAAGATGGCAAATTCCATTGGAGTTCTTCAAAACAACAGTACAAATTGACTAGCATATGCTGTTAAAATTGAAAGAGAGAACAGTGCAAAGAGTCAAGAACAACAGAAAAATAAATATCCTCTCTTACCGTTTTCCCCTAATTGCGTTCTCTTTACATGTATTTGCATTGCTGAATTCGTCTTCTTCTTTTCGTGCGGTTTCTGATCAATAATTTGATAACTTTAGGCACTTAAACATACTTCTCACTTTCATTCAGATACTTTTCCATGTGCGATCGTTATTTTCATCATCAATTTCCACATTTTTCAGATTTTCAATCCAGGAACACGAAAAAAAAATTGTAAGCAGCAATTCCAATAAGAACACACATTTTGAGCACATGAATTATAAGGTAAGCCATTGGAGGGCACACTCCCACGCCACGCATATGAATTCCCATATTTTGCGGGAGTGCGTGAACGAGAGAGAGGTGACATCTCCAAAATTTGGAGTACCTCACCTTATTAGTGTGTGACGCTTGGAGCGAGAGGGCACCAAAGATATGGACATGTTTCCATGTATGTGAATATTTTACATATATAAAACACTTTTGCGCTGCACTTACACATACATATGTATGTACATATTTACGCGCATTTCTTTGTGGCTTTTGTTCCGTGTTCGCCCACGCATTAGTTTGCACTAAATACTATGAAGAAATAGATGTAGAGATACATATTTGAAATATTAGTGATGCTTAGCGTAGGTGCCGTCGGTGCTCGCTCATTCCAGACTCTCCTTCTGTTCCTCTTCGTATTTGCTCTCCCACTCTCAGCTTTAGTCTCTCTTTCTGCCTAATTGTTTGCACATTGGAAATCGGCAATCGTTTCTTGATGTCTTCGCTCTGTCCCCGTCCCTTTCTCTCTCCTAATGCATCGAACGTTTCAGCTCTCTAGCTGGATGCCTCTTCTACTTGCAAAAGCGCATGGTTCTAATTCTCTCTCCCCCATCCCCCTGCCACATAATCGGAACGTTTCTGTTCGCCTCTTCTGCTGAAAAAAAGAGAGCGAAGGTTTGTGGTGTTATGAGCCACCTGTTGGTTCAGGTGCGACTGAGAGGGGAATAAAGTGCTAGTACGGATGTAGAATCCATACAAAATGTAATTTATTGATAAAAAATCAATTAAAAATACCAAGGGATGGTAAACTCGATATTGTATGTGCACATTCTTTTTAGATATTCCTTTCCCATACCCAAAGATCTGAAACCCCATTGGAATACAGAAATTTCTACAGAATTGCAAAAGTTACATCTCGGAGGAAACCAAACAGACGAATCGCCATGACTAATCACAGTTCAGTGACTCTTTTAGACGCAATACCGCACCCAAGCAGCGAACCAGCAAACCAGCGAACCATCGCCTAACTTCCCACCGCCATCTAGCACCCATCTATCCCTCTCCCCCCCTTCTCTCGTGCCCTTCCTCAGCGCGTTGGGGCCATTTGCCATCCATCAGATGCGAAAAAGTGGCAGCAGAAGGGGGGAGGCAACGAAGAGTCGAAGTCAGAGCCAAAATGCATTTGCATTTTGCATAAAAGTTGGCAACGTTTCGGGCCTGCAGGGCGCTCGCTCTTCTCGCATTGTCAACGGTACTTTTAAGCCATAAAGCGTTTAGGCCAATCGACAAGAGAGAGAGAAAGAGAGAGACTGTGCACTGTAGACTCTATACTCTAGACTTTGTGGATGCGTCAGACTGTGCACCACAACCTGTTGCACCTCTCTTTCTCTCTCTGTCTCTCTGTCTCTGTCTTTCCATCAACTAATTATGGAATCAAATGAGCAAAGGCCTCGAGACTCCGAGAGAGCCACGACGACGACGACATTCATAATGGAATATTTAGCATTGAGTTTATTGGCGGCACCTACATGAAATCATCATTAAATGTTGCAAACTCGTTTGCCGCAATTTGTGGCAGCATTAGCCATCGCACCGAATCGCATCGGATGGATGTGTCGATGTGGATGTGGATGTGGATGCCCCCTTTTCCTTTTCTTTCTTACTTTTTTTTGTCAGTGGCTGAGACGTGCCTGCTGGCTCCATTGGACCCACATGAGGCAATTGATTTGACTTCCGTTCTCTGTCGAGAGAGAAGGAAAGTAGACTGTGGCACGACCCCAGGAAGTGGTTGTTGCAACGCGGCGGGAGGGACGGGGGGATGGGGCGATGGATGGAGGAGACTCCAAGTCGACAAAGTCTTGAACCCTTTTCAATATAAATCAATTCGAAAATGCAAACGGAACTTGCAACATACGTCAATGTATGGGGAAGAGCAGGAAAAGGCCAAGAGCCAAGCAAAAAGGAAAAACACCAGAAAGAAATCTCAAGACATTTCAAATTTAAAATGCGATTTTCCCCAGCAACTGCAAGAGAAAGGCATCAGAGGAGGGTGGGGGGGGAGAGAGAGAGAGCGAAGGACCCGCACACAGCACATATGCCAAGTCAAATTGAAAGGATAATTCGCCCGCAAACACCCTCCTGGGAGGACGTTCCTTCGACTCCACATGCTCTCCTTATTCCTGGGTCAAAAGGAGACCCCAATCCACTCCACTCCGCTCCACACCAGTCCAGTCCATCCGCCATCCTCCGTCCCCCTCTGGTGCTGTCCTGCTGCCAAGTGGAAGTCTACTGCTGCTGATGGCATGCTAACACGCCTTTGAATTTCGCCAATTGCTGTTGGCGCACGTACAAAACACTTAAATTCTCACAGAGCCACAGAGGGCACCCCAGAATAGTTATACTCGTACTCGTACTGTTCCTACATATACATATGTAGCCAGATACTCTATACATCCATACATATGTATGTATATCTATATCTCGGATGCATGGGGCGGCTGCTGTCTGTCTGGGGGCCTTGGCCTGCCGCAAGGATTTTTGAGCTGGCAGCAAGGCAGCCAGCCCGCCCGAAAACGACGAAACGAAAGCACGTTTAAGAAATAGAATTTTTAAGCAAGTACGAGCTTTATCCCTGGAGGATAGATACTATATGTATGTGCCGCTAAGTATCTGTTATTTTAAATGTATCTCACGGTGTATGCCACTCGTATTCGCACTCGTACTCGCCTCAGCTCTGCTCTGCTAATTAATGGCCTTTCGGCTCATCTCTTTCCGCTGAAGAATGGCCTGCTGTTCAATATGTTTTCGTGGACGATTTGTTGGCTAAAAGGCAATTAGTCCTTTGTGGCAGCACCCTCTGGCTTGGGACTCATCCTCTGGCATTTTGGGGGCTCATGCCACACTGCATGTGGAAACAGTGGCAGGCATTTGTGGCAGTCTCAGGGCATTCTCAGTTAGTGTCCGCATAGCGGATGAGACAGTGGCAGTGGCAGTGCGGAGGAGACTATGCCGCGGAGACAGTGCCCTGTGGCAGAGTGGCTATGTGGCAGAGGCAGAGGCAGTGGCAGTAGCAGGGAGTGTGGCAAACAGTTGCTGCATAATAAATAGCGCTAACCACGTAATGCTGCAGCTGCAGTGCAGGGATTTCGTATACATTTTTTATGCGAAACACCCGCCACAAGAAGAACCAGACAGCCAGTCCTGCAACTCCTGCAACTCCTGCGACTCCTCTTTTCTTTTTTTCTTTTTTTTTTGGTGCATGCAGCACCTCCTTCTGCTTCTGCTTCTGCTGTGGAAAAAGTTTAAGACAAGAAAAGTCAACAGTTAACAATGCGGCGGCTTCAACGTGTCGCCACGAAACTTTGTTCTTGTTCCTCTGGCTGCCCTGCCCCCAAAGGATGCCCCACCAATCCTTTAAGTTTTCCTTCGGCTAATTGGATTTTATCAACTCAATAAAAACGGAATTAAATCCACTTACATGGTGTCATCTGCGGGGGGGCGGGCGGGTAGATCGGGGGCTGTGGATGTCCATGGATGACCATTCGACACAAAAGTTTTTAACTTTTTGGCAGACATTATGCATGGAAAAGTGGGAATTTTCCAAAGGAGTTGGCTCCTGGCAGCTCCTGCCATCTCCTTCCATCTCCTGGACTCCTGCGGCAGTCGATGGGGCAGCAGTAGATGCCACTTTGTTTAGTAACTCGCCGCCCGAAAAACTTTTGCATATTAAAATGTTATAAAAAGCAATGGCCATAGTTTCGGCTGCCAATTGCATAAAAAAGAGATCTCTGTGGCAGGTTTTATGTGGCATAACCAGCGCCAATGCAACGCTGCGTATGCGCAATGTCTTTTTTGTTTTGTTTTTTCTTTTTTGGCAGAAAGCAAGCTCTGCTGACTACCCTGTTGTTTTCCAGCAGATAAAATGTCATTAAGCTAAAGTGCAACATACACCCAAAGCACACGCAGAAATGGGGCACAGAATGAGGGGCAGCAGGCAGCAGCAAGGTGCAGGGGGCAGGGGAAGACTGCTCTGCTCTGCTCTGCTTTGCTCTGCTCTGCCCACACAGTGGTCAAGTCTCAAGTACATTGCGTGACGACGCCTTCGCATGCCGCAACAGCAGGACATGGGATATGGGATATGGGAGTCGGCTCCAAAAGGTGCAGTCACAGTCGAGAGTCGGAGACGGTGCTGTTGGTGGTGGTGGTGGTGCCTCCTGTTGGCCAGATTACGCGCACGATATGCTAATTTACACAACGGCCCCCGCTGTCGCCCCCGATGCCCCACTCGCTGGTGTCCCGCGGCATAAAGGAATTGCAGATGCGAGATGGCGATGGAGTCGCGGCCTCTGCCTTGTTGTGGGCGATGACACGATGGTGGCCACGCAATGGTGCTGCCCCACAATGGGGTGGCACTGGGAGAAAAGAAGGAGGAAAAACCAATGGAAACTTTTAGGAGTTTTCACTGGAAAGAACAACTCTGCCTTTAAGATTTTCCCAAAAGAATGGTTCTAATATCTAACTGAATTCTTTTCTAAGTTTTTTTAATATAAAAAAGTAATTTATAGAAAGAAAAGCTATACAATATCATCTCTGAATGATTCTTAAAGGGTTTATTGATGATTGGAATTCTTTCAATATCTGCCCAATAGCAGATCTCTGAGAAATAGTTCCAATGAAAGAGTTCTTTCAAATAAAACTTTTAGTTTTATATACGATTTTTTTGAAGAAACTCTCACGTGATTCGTTGTGGTTCTTCTTTAACTCCTCTACTTTTTAATTCCAAGAGATCTGACAAGGAAACTCTCCCTCAAGCAACACTTCTCCGGTTATAGGTCATCTCCGGTTATACTGTCATCTAACCCTTTGGGGTTTCTTATGATGTTTACATTGCTTTCAAGGAGCTCTTCCATACAACAGATTCCTGAAAAGCATTCCCTCGAGTTCGTTTTTTTTTATTTCTCCTCCAATTCCAAATAAATATTACCAACCCTCAGAGGAATCCTCATATATTGTACAACCAATATGTGCCCCATTCCTCCACCTCTGCAATAAGTACACCCCGTTTTTTCTCTCAGTGTACGCCGTCTGATCGATATCGGTGTGCAGAAAAATGTGGTAAATACAAGCAATCGAGTTGTAATAAATTTTCAAGTGTAACGCACCCGCGCCCCAAAAAAAGAAGAAAAAAAAAAGAAGAGCCACAGAAAAGAGACTCGACTCCGAGTCCGATTCCGATTCCGATTCCGACTTGTTGCACGCATGTTGACACACGCATGTGGCAGAGTGGAGACAGCGAGGAAACAGCGAGGAAGAGACTGGGGCAGACAGGAGTGGCTGAGGAGTGTGGTAGATGGATGGTGAGGGGTGGGACGGGCAGCTGGGGGCAATCGTTAGAAAGGCCGCTGATATCTGGCCAAACATTTCACCTGTTTAGCCCCCGAGTCGAAAGTTGCGCCCGAGGGGCCATTTACCATTTACCACATGCCGCATGCCTCATGGCCTCATGGCCGCTTGTCCGTTTGCCTCTTTGCCAGTTGTTCAGTTGCTGCCACAAAAAGCTCCCTCTCTTCCCCTGACACCCCTACCGCGCAATGCGTTGCGGTTGCAACCACTTAAATATCGACTGCCTTCTGTTGGCCGTTGCATGCAACAAGCGTCAATCACCCGCACAAAACTGAATATAAAAGAAATCCACAACGAGAAAAGGAAATCGAACTGTGGCCAGTCGAAGCTTTGGATACCCTCTAAAGATTGATGCATTTTAGCGATGATATAGGATATAGACAGTTGATATGAAAAGTATGAGGTATTTATATGATATATTATACTTCTTTATCAATAGAATATAAATTATAGATGGATTATTCTAATATACATACATATGTAAGCAAGAGGTACAGAAATGTTTATCTAACAAAAATCGATTATTCATCGATTTTTTGGGACTATTCCCTATATGAAAAGTTCTAGTAGCTACCCAATCTTGACACGACTTACCTTAGCTACGAGAAAACATATACAACCAAAGCCTCCTCAGAGAATTCTGAAATCTGTCAGCCAGGAGCCCTGCTGTATGACCCGCCAAAAAGTGAAATCGGGAATTATCAAGGAAATAAATAATAATCGATTATTCCCATGAAAGCCATACGATAATTCGTATGGATTCTAGAAACAATGATTCTTCCTTCTTTATTTTTAATAGAAATCCATATGAAATGAATGATACCCTCTCTTCTGAAAGGGTATTTTGAAAACTGCAGCAACCGTTGCCTGTTTTGCTATGGAAAATTGTTGATTTGCCGCTTGATTGCGTGCGTGCCAGTACTCCCCAAGAAAGAGAGAGAGAGGAGTGGGAGGGGTTGACTCTAAAGAGAGTGAAAGAGGTGGGGGGTGGGGGGAGTGGGAGGAGTGCTGTGCTGTGCTGTGCTGCGGTTCCCGAGGGTAGAGGGTACCCTCTGCTGCCTCTTGGGGGCACCTGCACACCTGAACGACCATTCGGGCGATTATAGAATTGCACTTGGAGTCGACTCCAACAGTCGAGTGTCGATTATCGATAGTGTTTGTTTGTGTGTGTGTGTGTGTGTGTGTGTGTGTGTGAGGCATTTAACGGGAAATGTGTTAAAGAAAGTTGTATGCCCCCCCCAAGGGGTATCGATAGATGGATGGATGGTCTATTAAATGCTTGATATGCGACACCTATTGTTAGGTCCGAGCGGAACAGAAAGCTATATTGTATATTTATTTGTAATATTTGTTGATTTGGCTGAAAGAAAAGCCTTGAAAAGGGTTCCTTTTTTTACAGAACTCCAACAGCAGAAGAGGCTTCTCCCTGGAGCAATTGCTATCAGCCGATCTATGAATGAAGTACCCCTTCTTTCACTCCCTAGAGTACCACTTCTGTCAGCCTTCAATCCTTCCCTGGAATACCCCTGCTTTCTCTCTTTATTCCTTCCCAAAAGACCCCTTCTTTCTCTGTCTCCACAGATACCTCCCTGGAATACTCATCGAGAGAGCAGAGCTCTTTTATGACACACATTTTAATGCCGGAAGTCTGCCCCGTGGCGTTCGAAGCGGGTCAGTGGCAAGCGGCAAGCAGCGGCAGAGAAAGGAGAGTGGCGTGTGGTGCCGGTGCCCGTGCCGTGTGCCTGCCCCCCAACCGGGTGACCAGAGCCTGGGAACGGAAGCTGCTCTGTCAATCCCACATCCCAGCCCCAGCGGCAACAGTCATTAACAGCTCCACCAACAGGTAACAGTCCAACAGTCCAACAGTCCAACAGTCCTACAGTCCAACAGCCAATAGCCAGCCTGGTGGTAATTAAGCGTCCTTTTTTGCTTGCCACAAAAAACACAAACACAAACTCAAAGCCCCAATTCCCTCCCTCCCTGTTGCAGCTGAAGTTGGAATTGGAGTTGGAGTTGGAGTCGAGACTCCACAGTCATCGACGTCGTCGTCGTTCATCCGTCAGGTGTTAATGGAAAATTTGCATTTTCGTTTAAAGTTTTCGCTCGCTTGCGCATGTGCATTGTTAATGCTTTGAGACGCATCGATTCGTCATGAGCGCTGGTTAATTGAATGTTTAAATGTTTAAATGTTAGACAACGTAGGAGATGGGGAGCCCGGTGAAGGGTCCACAAAAGCCAAAAGCCCCAACATGGAGAGGGGGCAAGCACACACACACGCACACACAAATGCGTTGGGCAATGGTTGTAAAAAGGTGGCAGGCACCACCTCTGTCCACGCCAGAGAGAGACACCCATACTCGTACTCGAATCTTAAACGGAGTATACCAGATCCCATGGCATGGGAATGCGATTTGGGAATGAAATATATCACCTATTTATAGCTTTTCCTGTAAAACACAGCTGGGCGAAATATTGCTTTCGGTTGATAGACCGATGAGAACAGGAAGAACGTAGGGAAGAGTTCTAGAAAGCAGAGAGACAGGGAGAGCAGAAGAAACAAGGAACAGACGGCAATTGACGCTTAAGAAGCGAATATTCAGAATTCACCTGAACTTCTCTTCAACATCAACCATTTTTCAACCATTATAACAGTTATGTATAACACTTTCTTCCAATCGCTTTGTATACAAATTTTGCATAATAGTGTTGCATAACAGATTAGTATATAATAGTTGGATAATAGTGTTGTATAACAGTTCCTTATAACAGATAAGTATACCAAAATAGCGCTTAAGATATATGTATATAGCAGTTTTGTATAATGTTTAGTATAACAACTAAGTATGAATTGATTTTATAACAGTTCCTTTGCATAAAATATTTGCACGAAAATGTGTATAGCAGTGTTGTATTACAGTTTAGCATAGAATTAATGTGCACAACAGTTTTGTAGCAAAAATGTATCATTAAAGTTAAGCCTACGAGTATCGTATACCAGTTTTGTCTAACAATTCGGTATTTACAGCAGATTAGTATAACAGTTTAGTTCTGAATGCTGCCTTTCAGAAATACCTCGCCATCGGATAATTTTCTATGAACCCCAAATGCAGCATAGATTCCTTTAAAGCTTCCTCTAAACGATCTTCAATCTGTTCTAAAACCTCATAAAAGGAGGCCCAGTTTTTATAGATTTTTTTGCTCTGATTTTCCCTGGAAAAGTGCCTTACAATTATGAGAGGAGGCAGACAGGCAGCACTCATCAGTGGAATGCCATCATATGGCCATGTTTCGTCATCCTTCCATCCAGTCCTGATGCTTCTGCTGCTCCTACTCCTTGGTCTGGGCCTCCACCTCCTCCTACCCATCCTCCCCATTCTCTCCTTCTCTTTTTGTAACAGTGGGCGATTATGCCAGAGCGATAAGCATATTGGTCGTAGAGCAACGCGATCCGAATCACACCACCACCGATTGGGGCGCACCAAAGTGGCAAGAGCAATTTGTAGTCGGGTGAACGTGGCAGCGACCAAAACGGCAGCAAAGATTTTCAGGCTCGCTTTTTTTTATAGTCGCTCGCTGCTGCTGCTGCTGCGGCTGCTGCTGCTGTTGTTGTCTGCCGCTTAATTAATAGACAGTCCGAGTGTGCTGCAGCAGCAACAGCAGCAGCAGCGGCTGGCTACAGCAGCGGACGGACCACTTGCCACTTGCATATGATCAGTATGTGTTGATTGGTGGCATACTACATTCGCGTGGTTGCAGGCAAACGGTGTATGGGAAAGGTGGGGGGGCTGTTGCATCGTATCTGTCTGCTGCTCTTGGTATCGTGTTCGTATCTCTCGGCCAGCGGCTTTTATGGGCCGTTGTGTTGACAATTTTTGCCATATGTGCAACGGCCTTCGCGGCCGTTCTTGTCGCATAAATCAAGTGGCAGGCAGCACCGGCAAGAGGCAAACAGAGGGGCAGAAAAAACAAGCCCGGGGGCTGGGGCTGGGGTACAGGAGTTACGTTGCAGCTGCAACACAAAGCACAATCGCAACAAAACGAATTGAATCAGAATTGCGGGTGTTGTTCGTTGTTCGATTTTTATTTCCCAGCCTGCCACAACGGGTTTTCCGCTCAGGCGACCTTAGCAAATATGCAACACACTCGGAGACAGACAATTTATTGCCCAGCCATCAATGGAAGTCAATGAGTCGCCGCCAGAGTCGCCCCGCTGTCCCTGCCACTGCCACTGCCCCTTTTTCCCTGCCCATGCCACTGCCATTGAGATTGCTGCTGCTGTGCAGCCGCCTCGATAATCGTGTGTGGGTGTACCTGGCAGACACACGCTCTCCCCCAACAAGAGATGCGGCCCCCAGCATCGACAGTGACTCCAACTTCAAGCTGCACCTGCTGACGCCGACGCTGCAGCTGCAATGCCTCTCTGCAACGCATGCAAATTTGTGATTAAGGTCAGCCGGCAGCAGCAGCCGGCGCATCATCATCATCTCCGACGAGACGACTCCGCCAACAGCAACAATAGCAACAACGGCAACAGTGCAACACATCTCCGGAGTTAAGTCTCGAGAATGTTTGTCTATTTGAATGTCTGTCTGTCTGGCTGTCTGTCTGTCCCTCTGACTTCTCTCTAGGGGATTGTGGGTGTCTGTTGTGGCTGGATGTTGATCGAGCAGGGGCCACTGGGGCCAGGGGGCAATCGTTTGTCAGAGGCAGAGTCCGCGGCATTGCGCAGTCACAGCCACAGGCAGAAACGACATGTGGCAAGTGAGCAGACGAGAGAGGCATTGGAATTCAAAGTAATGATCCGACGAAGAGGTATTCCTGGAAGGCAATGATTGTTAAGGGAGATTTTATTTCTTTTAAGAACTTTTATGCAAAAACGAAAGATGTGTAAGAGAAATTATTACGTTTTCTGTGATAGAAAACATTAATTAAAATATTCAGAGTTTCAGACTGTTAACCAAAAATTGAGTGTCCCATAAAGAGATGAGATATTCCATGTAGTCAATTGCACTTCCACTTTTCCTTAACTGTTGTTACAGATTTGAATATTTCGTTATTTAAAGAGCACTCCAACACCTTAGCTTCATGGAATGTTTATGGGAGTAAAACTGGTGGAGACTGACCTCCTTGTCTGCAGAGGGTTATATCTTTTTGCAGGGAGGGGCAGGAGAGGCATTCCTGAATGTTTTATCTCAAATCGCGAATCTGAAATAGCACTAAAGTCCACAAATCGTTTAGCAATTTTGTGGCTGCAATTCATTTTGATTTGTTTCGTTGGTTTTAACTCCATTCTTACCCCGCCCACCCCCAGCACTCCCCCCAGTACTCCCTCTCTCTCTCTCTCTCGAAGCCAACAATCTGCCATTTCAGAGACAATCTTGCGGCTGTTAACGACAAATGACATTCAGAAAGCTATGAATTTTATGGGCAGAACCAGAAGAACCCCTCTCGCAGCATGAATGAAGAGGATTCTTCCAGTCGATTGATGGGGGACGGAGGACGCAGAGGAGGACGCGGATCTGAAGTCTGAAGTGTGGAGTGTGGTTCCCAGTCGAGTGGAGTAGATTCTGTGGCAGGTTATGCGGGTGCCCCATACACCATGCACCAGACCCCCTAGATCCCAGACCCCATCAACAACTAACCCGCGTAGAAACCACCGTCTCTCTGAAAGCAGGTTTCACCTGCTTCTAAAGCAGCCTTCAGCTGCTGTATCGTACCTCTTGCCACTTGCCACTTGCCTCTTGCCACCTTCTGTCTCCTCTGCGGCGGCTGTGCTGTGCTGTGGTGTAATTAATGCAGCAGCAGCTGGCTTTGCCTTCACTCCCCTACCCTACCCCTACACCACCCCACCCTGCCGTGCCCTGTCCTGCCCAGTCCTGCCCCACCACTGTGGTACGAGGCTTATCTCCGTGTGGCAGATCGAACAAGAAAAGAAATCTTTTATAGTCTTTTGCGGTTTGTCTTCGAGTCACATTTTGGCATGCATTTGGCATCGATTTAGAAACGCTGCCCCCGATGGCCCGATCCCCAATCCCCAATCCGATGCAAGATCCGAGTGGCACCGAGTGGCGGCTGGTGGCATGAGTGGTGCGTGAGTGTGGGAATCTCATGAGTCCTCCCTCTGGCTGTCGTCTCCCTCTGCTGCGGCTGCGGCGGCGGCTACGACTGCGACTGCGACTGCGGGTGCAATGAGGAGCCGATTCCAATCTCCACATTTCTTGGCTCTCTGCGGCAGGGCGCTGCCAAACGGAGCGCAACACCCGCCGCAGACGACCGATTGGAATCGGATTGGTGGTGGCTGCTGCCGCCTCCTACTACTACTACTACTGCTGCTGCCACTCTTTGGTGCAAGTGTTTTTTTCGTCTTCAAGTTTTCAAGCGAATTTTCATGAATTTTTAGTTTAATTTCCGAGATGATGGCGATAAGAGCGGGGCAACCGAAAAAAAATTGCATTTCATTTGCCGCACTTGCAGCATCGCATCCGAAATGAATGCAAAAACGACAGCAAAATTGATGAATGCAGAAGCAGAGGAGGGACGGTAAAGGGGCAGGGGCAGGGGAAGGGGGCCGGAAAACACCTACCAGAGGCAGAAAAAGAAGAAATTAGAGGCAGTAGCATGCAGCAGGAGGCATGCAAATACTTGACCAAGAATGCTATTCTCTGCCACCATCTTTCGCTCCCTCTCCTCCCGTGTCATCGTGCCCCATCAGCATCAACATGATGTGAGTTCCGTTCCGTTCTGTTCCTGTCGTGCGGCTCATAAAACGCCAAAAGGAAATGGCTGTACCAAAAGGGTTGCGGAGATCGAGACGGGAGATACCCTGGAAAGCTAAGGAAAAAGATATTGATGGCAGTGGCATTTTCTTACCCGTCTTGATCATCGTCACCACCCTCACTGCTTGGCTTCTGCGGTTCCCCGCCATCCCCTGGGGATGACCCCTTCTTTCGTCCAGCACGTGCTGCCCGTCATAAAGGCGTCCCTCGGTCCGTTCAGGTATCTTCTCGCAATAAGCTCGGCCTTGATGCTCGGCCGTGATTTTGACATCAGAAACTCTGCAGATTTCCTTTAAGGAACCAAACTTCTTGACAAATCATCATACCCGCTTTTCTTTGAGAAGAGGAAACCCTGAAGAGTCCTGGTTCCAAAAAAAGAGCTTCCAATTTGTGCGGCTTGTCGTAAAGTGTTTCTGTTGTTTTTTCGCCTGCTGCTGCTGCTGCAGGAGTGGAGGGGCATTCATTTGGTTTTTATGAGCCGAGGACCGACGTAGTCCTTCTGTGTGCCCTGACTTGATTAGAAGCCACGACCAGGTGCCACAAGGCGGACGACGACGATGGCGGAGAGGCACAAGCGGGGCCATGAGGCCATGAAGCCATGAAGAAGCCTGCTTAGTCATGTCTTGCTGTGGCATGTCCTTTGTTCCACCATCTGTGCCTCCGCCTATTCCTGGCTCCTGCTGACTCCTGTTTTCTGTTGATTTACGCGTTGGCTTATTGCTTTTCCTGGCCCAAAAAGCACAGCCCGAATCACCCACAGTGTTGGGACATGGGAAAGACAAATTGTTTGGGACATTTTCCAAATATTTTGGGCCACGTTAATTGTGCGATTAATCTAGGATTAGAAGCTGCCAGCTGACGTCTTCGCTCTTCGGTCTCCTGTTTGCTGTTTGCTGCCTCTTCTGCAGATCGATGGTCTGCTGTATCTTGTGTCTTCTGTGCAGCAGATCGTGTAAATCAGCGATTGGAAACGCCTTTCCCCTCCCCATAAATAATGAGGAGGCTGCTCTCTTCTGCTCCTCTCTGTGACTCTGCTTCGCCTCTCTCTCTCTCTTTCTTACTGTCTCTCTCTCTCTCTCTCTCTTTGAGTGAATGATGGAGAGATTGCAATCGGGGGAAGCCGCTGACTGCAGCCGCCTGATCATCGCAGCAGCAGCAGCCGCAGCCGCTGAGGTATAAGAGTTATATTGTGGCATATATCAATATCAAACTGTGCCACACAAAAAAAAACATCAACAGCCACCTGCATCTGCCACAAGCTTCTCTTCATCTGGAATCTCCAGCAGCGGCGCGAAGCCTTTATTAAGTTGTAAAAATGAGTGAAAGGAGAACAAAAGCCAAGCCACAACGAAGTCGAAGTACACTTTGAAGTTGGTCCCAGAAGAAGGCATTCCCTCAATGTCCGAATGTGGCATGCCCCCTCTGTAAGTAAGGGTATTCTGTGCCACAGCTGCTGGTAATTGATTACCACTGCAGCAGCAGCAACAGCAGCAGCGAAGGGTAGTCCTCGCCTTGGATCTCCATTAAATTGCAAAGCGAAGATCAGGGCCACTGACACTGACAGGCAGGCCCTCGCTCGCACCTGAGGTTACGCATTAATTGCGCATACGCAGCGTGCAACGTGCAGCGTGCAGCGTTCAGCGTGCAGCGTTTTCCCACCAGCAAAATGTGGAAACAATTTTTAATAATTGACAATTAAACTAACAATAATTGACAATAAATATTTAAGGCTGTGGCTATGACTGTGGCTATGGCTCTTCGACTGCTGTTGCCTTGGCAATTAATGGCGCGTTTTAGCCATATAAAGCAAGGGTACTAGCCAGCCATGTTTTAGCCAGAGTTTGAGCCTCAATTGAATCATAGTTCAAGCCTCGATTCCCGCCACATTCGACCGCTCAAGCCACCATTCCAGCCTCCATTTAAGCCTCCGTTTTAGCCTTGGTTAAAGCCTCAATTGAATCACAGTTCGAGCCTCATTTCTATGTCAAAACGTCAAATGGCAGCCCATTGATGCTGGCGACAGTGTGAGAACTTTTCCATTGGCTTTGGTGGGCTCTTAATATAAAATATAACTCAATTAGCGGGGAGTTTCGAGACCGATAAATCAATCAAACGCTAAAACACTGAGCAATAATCGAGAGCAGATCGCAGAGAGGGCGATCCCAGAGAGGGGGGACAGAGGGGGACAGAGGGCGATCCCAGGCAGCAGCCACCCCGCAGCTTTGGCACCTGGGGGCTGCGGGGGCTACTGCTGCTACTCCACTGATGATTTGCGTGTTGCATGGCCATTTCTCAGAGCCAACATCCGGTGCTTATAGATGGTGGCAAAACTCTCCTCTGCTGCAACGTTTGCCTGCAACTCCTACTCCTACTCCCGCCCGGCCACGCCACAGATCCCACTCTTTATCCATCGCCTACTCCTGCCCCATCGCCCCATCTCCCTAGTCATCTCCTAGCCCCCCTCCGCCGTATGCTCCTACTCCGCTCTCCTTCTTGAGATCTCTTTCTCAAAACTTAATTGAAACATTTTTGCGTAAGCGGTCAGACAGGCCCCCTCCTCCTGCTGCTGATGCTGCTGCTCCTCCTGTGACATGGCACCTCACCCACGCACCATTTTGTTGCAAGAGACTCCTGTCCCAGGCTGAGGCTGAGGCTGAGGCTCATTCCGCACTGCAATGCTTTTGCCTTGTCACAAATTGAAAGCTACAAGCGGCCGAGCAGAGTACACGATTTATGTGGGCCGAATGATCGGACGGGGGAAGGGGATGGGGACGGGGCGGGATACTATCGAAGGGAGGGTGGGGTGAGGGTTGTACGTAAAAGTATAGATGCACCATGGTGCATGCCGCGCTGCATTCATTGCTTTTTGGTTAATCCCCAGGCAGAGCGGCAACATGGCCATGAACGCCGCCAGTTTTATGGCATTTTAATGGTCACTTAATTTTGTTTATGTTTAATGGGCGCGCCTTCTGGCAGCTGCCGGCCCCAAGCACCAATCCCCTGCAATCCCGTGCACCCCCCGCCCAATCGAAGACTAGCGATTGGAGACTGGACTCCTATTGATTGGCGATTAACCGCAAACGATCCAATGGATACGCCGCCATTGTTTTGCCAAATTGCAGCATAATTTCCAGAATATTTTTGGCCAAAAGTTCGCGCTGTGAAATTTTAATCAGGTTTTCCGCGAGGCAGCGGCAGCAAGAGCTGTTCCTCTTTCCCACAGCCTCCCAATCTCAATGGCCACAATCTATGGCTTGAATTAACAAAATCATAAAGCAAATAGTACGACCATATAGTAGATGCTTGTGGCATGCCACAGAGATGCAAAGAAAGACGGAGAGAAAAAGAGAGAACACCTCTAATGATGATGAGCGCATCGCTTTTTCAAGCAAATTGCAGCCACATTTCCTTTGTCGGCAATGGCACTGGCACTGGCAGCACCTCTCCTTCCTGGGGTTCTGTTCTCCTGATTCTCCTGGTCTTTTGGCCATTGTCCATGGTGACTCCCTCTCTCTCCTGCTGCCTCTCCTGGCCATAATGATTTATTGACCGCAATTCTAGAGACATTTTATTGCATTTTAATTAGTGTAATTTCAATGTTTGCCGCTCCGACAGCCACAACTTTTGATAGAACTCCCAGAAAAGAACTCGCACCAAAAGCAAAAGCAAAAGCAACAGCAAAACAGTCTTCGCCCTCTCCTGGGGACTTCCTCGATCTCTAAGCCTGCCCCAAAATGCTCATTAAATTTGATTTAAACGCCTGTCACTCTTTCTGCCACACCCACATGGCATGGGGCATGCCATAGTTCGCGTGTCGTCGCTCAAAAACCGTCGCCCACAAACAGTTCATAAATCCACAAGATTTAATAACTCATAAATGCATGTAAATGCAACAGCAACAACCACAGCAACAATCACCGTAGTATAATGTGCCACATATTTTGAATGTCGCATAAAGAGCACCACAGGCACAGACACATCCACAGACACATCCACAGACACATCCACAGACACTCCACAGACACAAAAATCATGCTCATACGAGTATATGGGGGAGGACACCCCATGAACCATGAAAAATGACTACGAAGATGGCAATACACTTACGGAAGTGCCCCTCAAAGCTTCACCGAAGCCACAGACAGAGGGGCACTGCTGCATGACATGTTTATTATTATGTGAATATTAATATGGGGTTTTTTTTGAGTTTAAAATAATGTATAGGAGAATTATTCTAATGAAGGCGATGTTATGGAAATGAATAAATAAACTTTGGATCATAAACTTCATGAATATCCTTTAGATCCCTAAAATGGTAAACTCCGCATGTAATACTTTTCAGAGTAGCTAGAAAAAAAGATTTTCCTTTCCTACTTTGAGACCCGAAACAGCTTCAAATTAATAGAAATTAATCAAGAATTTCAACATTTTTCAAGACTCTACTCTTCTTCTACTTGTACTCAAGGAATCCACAAATGAGAGAGCGAAAAGATTTGTCACCTCCGTGAAATATTATGTTCCAAAATCACTTTCAAACTCCGGTAAGAACTCTCTTGATCCCATTTTCTAGAGAGTATAAAGATATTAAGTGGAAAATTGGTAAAGAAAATAGTTCAAAATTGGAGTTTAGGCAGGACAGCCACCAGACAATCATTCACCCAAACGGCTGCAAGCATGCCACAAAGTTGCCACAGATATTCATGGCAGGGAAGATCCTTTAGCATCCTCTGGAGCTCGAAGGGTGGCATCTTCCGTGGCTCGAGGGCGAGTGAATGATTTGACCAAAACGAAGTCATCTTTCCTCGCTCCGCGCGCGCTCACTGGCAAAACGATGACAAATTGCATGAAATAATATAAATTTTGCAGTCAAGACAGTAAAAACTGTCTGGGGCCTTGGACCCAAGGACCCCGCATGCCCCCTCCCACCCAAAAAGAGCAGCTTAGTGACGGGGACCCAGAGACGGAGCTGGAGCTGGAGATAGAGTTTTGGTGTTGGGAATGGGAGTCTGGCAGCCGAGTAAACTGTTGTTTTTCACGACGACGCGTGTCACATTGTCCACCCACAAGAGCAGACGACAGACCAGACTCGAATCAGTGGAGACTCTGTTGCATAGAGAGACAGAGAGCAGACCATTCGAAGGGGCAGCAGCAGAAGGAGCATTGGAAAATTTGCATAATTTGCTTGTCTGGAGAGGCGGCGGCACACCCACACGTCGCCGCTGTCTCCGCTGTCGCCGCCTCCGGTTTAACTCCTCCAAACAGTACGCCCTTTTTTTTCCTCAATTCCTCAATTGAGTTTTTGGTTTTCGTTTATGATTAACCCAAAAGCCAGCAAACACCCGCATGTGACATTACATGCCGCATGCAGCATGCAGCATGCCGGGGGCAACCCTTTTTCTTTTTTGTTGCACCAACAATTGACAACAAATTGATGTGGAATCGGTTATCATCTCTCATTAGAGGAACACACAGGCTCATTAAGGCATTAAGGCCCGGAAAGTGATCAATAATTGTTGAGATTTTTCCCATTTAATTTGTTTGATTTCAGGCGACAGAGCAATAATATGCCCGCGCCACTGCATAAATCTCAATAAATTTATAGTTATCGGGCAATAAAGTGTCACCGGGTACGAGTACTACTTCATTCTTCATTCTCCGTTCTCCGTTCTCATTCTCCTTCTCCGTTCCTTCGCTCCTTCGAGTATGAGCCTCCATCCTCCTAACAGAATGAGCCTCCATCCTGAGACTCGTTTGGGCCTTGAGCTTGTAGCTTGCAGCTTGGAGCTTGGGGCTTGGGCATCCTCCTCCAAGTATAAGCCTCCATTCACGTATGAGGATGAGAATCTCTGTTCTGTTCTGCTCTGCCCGACTCTTCTCTTGTTGATAAATTGAATGCGTTTCGAGCATTTGAAAATCGCAGGCAATTAAGGAGCTCTGCAACAGTAACAGCTGTCTGTGCAACACCTTCAGCTGGATCTCTTCTCTGCCTCTGCCTCTCCTCTTCTGTTCTGTGATCTGTTCTGATCTGGGGATCTGTGCATCTGTGGATATGTGGATCGCGGGAAACTCTTCGCCCTGTGAGTCCATATCAAAGCATCTCTCACTCGGCGGCGTTCTCTCTCTGATTGCAGCGACATGCTCGAAATTACTTTTCTGTGTAAACCCAAACACACGCATACTCGCAAGCACACATGCCACCACCGAAAGCCGCCAAACGGTGCAACAATGCTGCCACTGCCACTGCATCAGTGCTGCTGATGCGCGAATTGTGGGAGATTTTTGCCCGGGGTGCAAAGGTGAATGCGGAATGCCCTAGGGCCACAATTGCAATGGCTAATCGATGGATGGAAATTATAGAATTTTCCTAAGCAAAAGTAACGCAATGCAACGTTGAATGTTGAGGGATATCTTAGGAAAACGAAGGCTTATACTGAGCTTTATTCTCCACTGTATCTGCTGGTGTATTCTCCTCTATCCTCCTCTATCCCGCACCCTATACTCCATTCTCTTCCCCAACAAATATAGAACCATTCGCTGTTCCAAAGTCCCCATACTCTTCCCATACCCTAACTGAAGCGGTAAGCAAATATCAAAGCTATGCCCCATCCTCCATCCCTCCATCCTCCATGCCAAAATGCCAAATGCCACTACAGATATCATTGTCTTACCACTTGCTACACATTTTCACACACTCTCTCTCGCTGCTCAGGCAAAGGCCAAGGAGAGGGAGATGCAGCAGCAGGGATCACATCGGCAGCTGCGATAAGCGGGAATTAAATAATTTTACACTCCTCTCTCTCTCTCTCTCTCTCTCTCGTTCTCTCTCTCTCTCTCTCTCTCTCTCTGTTGCTCTTGCTCGATGGCGATTATCGGCGTGCGATTGCGCGATGCCGATGCCGATTGCAATACGGATACGATTTGGTATATGCTAACGAGCCGCGCTGCGGCTGCCTATAATTGGCCCAAAAACCAGAAGACACAACCATCGAACCACCGAACCACCGAACGAGCGAGCAACAAGGAGAACAGCGTGCCACAGTGCCACAGACAGAGGCAGAGCCACGCCACGCGCTTTGGATTTCGAGAGTCGAGTGCGCGGTTTTTGGCATTGGGCTCTGGTTGTGCGGACTGACTCCTCGGGAGTCAAGTAATTGACAAACAATTACCTTTAACGCAGCATTGTTTCCACGGCAGCGTCTTTGATCCGGTCGGCATTCGGGGATGCGGCATTCGGCGGCTTTCAAGTTCAAAAGGAGGCAAACACCTCAATTTTGGGTAACCAAACGGCTGCTTGGCTGCTTGGCTGCTTTGCCTATGTCCGAGAGTGTGGGGCATGAGTCCATGGGGAATCGAGTCGAGCATCAGCACCCTCACATGCCACAGCCACCGCCTTGCCGCCTTTGTCCACATCTTCACCCCCACACACACACCATACCATGCAACACCTGCCGCTGCAGAGCGCTGCAGAGAGCGGCAGAGAGACGACCATAATAATAAATATTTCATGAAGCTGTCAGCAACAAATAATCTAAAAACTGTGCACCGCCGCACTGACCAAAAGCCAACAAAAGAAGCCGCCAAACGATGGACGCTGGTCGCTGGATAGAACCCAAACCCAAACCCAGAGCGAAACCCAACCCAACCCATCTTCACGGCGGAAAGCCCATCCAACCCATCCAGTGCCCCGAACGAGCGGCTATTTGTGGCAGCAACAATGAGCATTCGTTCGGCTTTAGTGGGTGTTGGTCGCGTCTCCACTCTCCCCTGCGATTGGAGTAGGAGACAGGAAGATCTGAAGTGGAGGAGGCAGCAGGAGAATTATCATCAAGTGGAGGATGGCTACCGAACGAATGGAATGCGGAATACACACACAGAGAAAGATATACACACACACACACACACACACACACACACACTGAGATACAGATACGATTGGAGGAGCTGCGTTGGAGCATTGGAGCATTTATTAAACATAAATTCATGGCTATATTGACATTGTTTCTGCTCCTCTTTCGCGCTCCACTCTCGGAAATCAATTCAAATGTTAGTAGTGCTCCGCCTTTCAGAGATGTCGCGGAAAGATCACAATATTTCGATCATAAGAAAGCGGGAATAGTGACTTCACCAAGTCAGAAATGAGAATCGGGCTGGAACTAAAGGTTCCCTGAAGCAGATCTATAAAAGTATCTACTTTAAAGTGGGTGGATATTATAATATTTCGGAAATAATAAGTGAAACTGTGATTTCACATCGAAAGATCTACGACAAATGGAGCCAATATTCAGTAAAAACATCTCCAATCTATAGGCAGATAATAATACCTGAGAATAAAGAACTAAAACAACGATTCTGTGTGGAAAAATAATAGAAAATGAAATATGTTAAGATGTGTGCGAAATGCACTTTATACTTGAGCTTAAAGGTGTTCTAGTGCAAATATGTGTAAGATAAATGAACTTACACTGATAATATCTGATATCTATGTTCAAAGATCCTTCAAGTGCAACAATAGCAGCTCCAAATAATCGAATCCACCAAAAACAAACGTGAAACAGTGATACCATCTTCTTCTCGCACGAGACAGGTGATGGATTCACTGACTGCAACGCTGCCACAGGCCGAAAGCAGACATCGGAGTGCCCAGCCCAGAGCGGAGAGCCATGGCCAGAGCCCGTTTTCAGTGATCTGGAGCAGCCGTCGCTCTATGGTGCAGCATGAAGCATGCAGCATGCTCCATGCACCTGTCAATACATTTGACATAAACCGGTCGCCTCCTGAGCTTACGCACTGGGGAGAAGGAAGCTCCCACCCCAGAGGAAGGCGGCGGCGGCGGTAGCGCATTGGGAGTTGGTCCGGGGAATTCTTTTGCTGGGCAGACCTGTTGCCCCATCATCTGCCTCATCCACAACCACATCCACATCCAGAGCCACAGCCACAGCCACATCCTCATCGTTGTCGTCGTGGTCGTCATCATTTGATGCGTCAAACATGCGCTCAAACGCCTCGATAGCGACTGCGACTGCGAATGAGAGGCTAAGGCTGTGGCATGGACTGCCGCTGTAACTGGAGCTGTGGCATCGATGCGATACGATGCGATGCGACGCGTTGGCGACTGGCAGAAAATTTTTATTATTATTATGACCATTTTAGCTACCAAGCAATGCGTAAAGCAAATGGCCAAGTGGGCCGACGGAGACCCGTCGCCCATCTCCCATCGCCCATCGCCAGGAGCAATGTCTGTGGAGCGTCTGCGCGCCGGCGCAGCAGTTGGCCAATAAATTGTGACGCTAATGTAAAGTGTGGCAAGCCATTAGTAGAATGAACGGGAGAAGCAGGCTGCAGCTAGCCAGCCAGGAAGGCACACAGCAGCAGGATCGGAGGGGATCCATGGGTGAATGAACCCCCGGGACAGCAACCGAAGCTGGTGGCAGGTTGCAGGTTGCATGGATCTACATATGTGGGTAGAGGGTGCCACGCCCTGTACTGGCTGCCCACTAAGCTGAAACTGGTGACTGGTGGCTGGTGGCTGCTGGCTGATGTCTGATGGCTAGTGGCTGGCATTTTTATCGCATCCGCCGCCGCCTTGCAACAGATTTCACTTCCAGCGGAAAACGGAAGCGAACGACGCCCGATGACTCCCCAGCGGCGGCGGCGGCGGCGACAACTTCCTCAATGATGGAGGCGCTGCACTCTCGTTTTGTGGCCTGCCATTTAATTGATTAATTAAAGACCATGCCACTGGCCACGCCGGCCGCTCAGTGATCAAGCAAAAGTGGTCGAGCCGCGCCACTCGACTTCCGTCAATCTTTTGGAGGCACCAAAGCTTCAATTTGCAGCAGCAGCAGCAGCATCAGCAGGCAGAAGCTTCAATCTTTAATCTGTGGCACCTTCCACTTTGGTGTGTGGCACAGAAGTTGTCCCGAGTTTAAAGTTTATATAAAGCGCAGAAAGGTCTCGTCTCCGTGTCCGTGTCCGCCTGCTGCTGCGGCTGCTGTCCAACATTTTTTGTGTTTTTTTTTTCGTGTGCCCATGCTACGACCTCTCAACCTCAGGGGGAAAGAGAAGAGGCGAGAAGAGACGTGAAGAGACGAGCCGAGGAGCCAGGGGCCAGGGCAAACCACAAGGCACTTGATGCCAAGCGATGGCGGCGCTGGTGGCATGGATGCCGCATTGGACTTGGCTGCAACCCACAATGATAGTCGCCGCAGAAGGAGTTGCAAGCGAAGGAGGACCAGGAGTACGACAATGCCAGAACGGAGGACAGAACGTGGTTAGCAAATTTATTATGTAAACGGAAATACGGCATATCCTTTGCCCAGGCGAATGTCGGCGCCGCAGCAATAGAAATAGTTTTCAGGCAGGCAGGCAAAAAACCAGGAGACATACACACCACCCCACCCCACCACACCACAGAAGAAGGAGTCGACTAGGAGCAGTCTCGTAAATCGCATAAATTGTATAATTCTGGGCACTCCATTGTTGCAGCAGCAGCAACCCTTTGTTGTTGCTGTTGTTGCATGGTTTTGTTGTTTTGTTTTGTTTTGTGTCTGTTTCGTTGAATTTTGTTGCCAAATTGCGTTTGTAGGTGACTCCTGGCGCTCTCCTCTCCTCTCCTTATTTCGGGTTCAAATGAAACAATATGTTGCCAAAGGGGCAGAAGCAGGTCCTCCGTTTCCTCCATTTAGAAGTTTGGACACGCGCGCCCTGCAGCTGATGACATGGGCGTGGTAGCGTGGCTGCCACTGTGGCCGGTGGCAAGTGGGAGGTGGGAAGTGGCTGCTGCTGTGGCAAGGATTAGTGAATTAACGATAGATTCCAACACCTGCGACAGCCAGCCAGCCAGCCAGCCAGGAGTCAGCAACTTTTCGAATTGGTTTTCGCCACGCCGCCTTGAAAGTTCGAATTGAATCCTCCTCCCCCCCATCCTCCTCCTCCCCCCATTTGCCGGCTCAATTAACAGTAACTTAGGGGAATCCCCGAGTTCATTTAAATTCATGAAGTTTCCCCGAGAATGTGGCAAGCAAAGCAGAAACGAGAATGACAGGACGAACGTTGACCGCAACAGCCGCCAGGATAACCCCGGGTAAAGCAACAGCAACAACAAAAACAATGGCGGGCTAGAGCAAAGCGTAACGAACAAAAGGGAAACAATTTTATGGAAGAAAGGCATGAAAAAACGAGTGAAATCGCCACAAACACACAGAAAAAAAAGAAAGGATTGGACTAAGAATAAGTGGAGTTTGATTTGGTCGATGGATTCGTGAAGCAGTCAAGGGAACAAGTGGTGGGGGGTGTGGGAATGTAGGATTAGAACTGGTCATTAAGGGGGATCTGTCCAAGAATCCAATAAGCGAAAGGAAACCACAATTCGAGGGGATCTTTTATGGACATTCTTTTATGGATCTACATATTGAAACGATATATTTTGTTGTAACTTTCCTTTTCGATGCCCCCTCTCATCCCTTTCGTTGTCGCATTTTCATCTCTATGGCTCTCTTTCTCTGCCGTCTTTCTCTCTCTCTCTCTCGCACTGGTTGAGGTCACCCGAACGCATCAAATAGGCAAAGTTTTTGCTAGCCAAAGCGACGCCTCTTTGCCAAATTTATGACATTGAATTTATGTGCAGCAAAGCGTGCCGCCCCAGCACCAGCACCAGGGGACTGGACTGGACTGGAGTAGAGTGGAGTGGAGAGTGGAGAGTGAGGAGCAGAGGGGCCAAACAACCGATCGATTCGGCACAAAATTAACAACCAAAGATGTGCCACAAATTGTGACAGACAGACAGACAGACAGACAGAGGGACAGAAAAAAGCGTTGCGTTAAACTGCTTAACACTTCTGCATGGTCACCCAGAGGAAAATGGAAATGGAAATGGATATGGATATGGAAACTGTGGCCATAACTCATTGCGGAGCCCGGTCTAGTGACTGGGGACGGTGTGGGGGGGAATTGTCTAAGAAAAGCCAGAAAAGGAAATGGCAAATGCATTAAGAAATAAGCAATTTTCTTTGCTTGCAACAGCAAAAACGTGGCACGAGATCAAGGAGCAGGCAGAAGCAGGGCAAAGGAGAAGCCAATGTGTCGCCTGCTGGATTCGGATTCGGGGGAGGAGCCGCCAGCACAAATGGTTAAGGCGATGCCAAGGACACGCCGCCGTGCGGCAGAATCTCTCCCCCCTCCACCCCCTCCACCTCTTCCACCCCCTGCTCACCCTGCTAAGTAGTTGCATTAAAAGCTTACAACAAAACCTGCGACAGCAACAGGAACAGACAAAACAGAACAAGAAACAAATTTTTGGTGGCGCGCAGCAGCAGCAGCTCCTTGGCCATAAAGTCGGTCCCCTCTCCGCACTGCCCCTTGTTCGTGGGGGGGCAGGGCTGCCTGGCTGCGTTGCTTGTCTTGGCAGCGAATCAAAAATGTGCGACTCCACGCCGCGTGTACAGAGGCAGAGGGAGCGCTGGGGGTTCGGGGGCAGTAAATCATGTGGATTCGTACGGTGAATGAACAACTTAAAGATGCATACTTTAAAGTTCCAAATTGTTAGACAAATCTTAGTGGCCTCAATTAATTAATAAGTGTGTAAAGAAATTGCCATGTAGTCTACATTTTCAATTCTTCGATTCGCAATATGCAATAAAAACCTACAAAACTTTGACCAAATCTGAACAAATGCTTTAAAATATTTAAATAACAATAGTGTACTTATTATTTTGGCCAGTAGTGTCTTGTTCCTCTGACAAAAGCGAAAATGTGTGAAACCATTCTTTCATGTCATACATGCTGAGTAGTATGAAACTTGCATTTAGGCGCGAAATTTGAAATTAGTTGCCGCAACATTTACTTGCAACATCCCATACCGTTTTGACAAAAACATCTCATTGGAATTAGTGTGCCCGCAATCTTAACATCAATTAATACCGAATAAGATAAAACGCTTTTTCACAGCAACACAGCTGATTGGAATTAGTGTGCCCGCAATCTTGAAATCAATTAATAACGAATAAAAAAACGCTTTTTCGCAACAACACCAACCCAGGCGCGCGGCGTGCAACTCGTCTGCGGCCAAATAAGTGAAAATCGTGATTAACTTCGAACTATATATTGTATCGTGCACCGTTCCGTATCGAATATACCCATCCATCCGCAGCAGCGGCCGCAGAAAGTGGAGGAGCAATGGAAAGTTGCCGATAAGGCAACACTTGTGCGTCGGCAACGACACCAAAAAAAGCAAAGCCAAAACCAAAAGAAGAAGCAAAAACTGCAGCGAAAAGCTGTGTGAAAATCGCGAAGATCGTTACCGACTGCTGACTCGTCCTCCTTCTCGTCACTTCACCCCCCGCGGCGAAGAAGCGGAGAACCAGGACAAAGAGACGACGAAAGCGACTAACTGCAACACACACACGCATACCACATCGCATACACCGACGCCAGCCCTCGTGTAATCACATACACCACATATACACACACACAGGAACACACACAAAACAACCAACAAAAACAACATGCAATCTTTGCACAGTAGTTAAATAATTCTGCCCTGTCTGCGCTTTATTTCCTTCTTCTTCATTTTGTTCTTTTTTCTCGTTTAATTTCAACAAGTTTCTGTTCTCCCACTTTTCCCCTTCTCTTCGCTTTCCACCGTTCTTTTTTTGCGTTATTACTTCACACACAAACAGACACCACGAAACACATACACGCGACATCCCATCCACCACTACAGCGACAGATTTTGTGTGACGTCCGAGCGCAGAATTGTCGTCGTTTATATTGTTTGTGCATTTTTGCCCGTTTTCCCTCCCCCTCCGTTGTGTGCGCGAGCGAAAGAAGCACCTGCCTGCAGAAGCGGCACGAGATCAGCAACCAGCCGCAGTAGAAGTAGCGGCGACCGGCTCCCCCAATACAACACACAACACCTGCGCGTCTCCAACAAACACACACACACACACACTTGTTGCAGCACTAAACAGACGGAGACAGATAGATAGAGAGAGAGAGAGTGAGTGAGAGTGAGATAACGGAGGCGGAGAATTAAAAGTGCCTAAGAAGTCATCATCTGCTGCTATCTGCTATCAGCGTTCGTTCGTTTGCCCCCAGCGTACTTACACAACTTGGAAAAGTAAGCAGCCCCCGAGAATCCAATCCAAACCCTCCCAGATGTTTGCGCACTACCAGAAAGTTTAAAGTGGTAGCGCAAGAGTGCACGACTAGTAAATACTCTAACTACCGATTAAAGATGCGCTATTCATGATCCGTTATTCTGTTACTGTGTGCCCTTTCACCCTTGTGCTTTTCCAGCAAATACCAATACCCTGCACTGGTATCCGATGAGGGGACAACGTTTTCTGACTATTTCATGATATTGCTAAACAATAATTTGTCGTAGTGTAAGTGCGCTTTTCGACAGTCTACAGTTTAACCCCCTCATCCAACTATTAGCCGTTGGAAATGTGTGTAGTGTACCTTTCCATGACAGCCAGAATCAGCCAAAAGTGACCGAGACCCGCACCGGTTCTAGGACCGGGACGGGACTGATAAGCTCTATAGCGCCTGGGTCT
Source organism: Drosophila algonquin (assembly GCA_035041765.1). NCBI lineage: Eukaryota > Metazoa > Arthropoda > Insecta > Diptera > Drosophilidae > Drosophila > Drosophila algonquin. Next base: position 66,890 of record JAWNKY010002117.1, on the reverse strand, counting down.
GGGTCTGGCGCTGCAATTTGCCGATTGGCCTAGCCAGGGACAATCTCCCATCTGATAAGAACCGAATCACGATTTTCATGTGCGCGCACATTCAAATTAAAGGCAACGGCCATAAAATGATATATTGAGAGCTTGTGGTGCGAGCGTTTATCAGCCAAAATTATTTTTAAGCACACTGACATGGGAAATAGAAATATGGGGGGGATTCAGGGTGGACAATCGATTCCAAATCATATGTGGCCCGGACTCATGAACTCTTTGCTGCTGCTGATTTCAGATGGTCAAGGAGAAACCCAACTCAACACGGATCTACGACAAGGATGGCTTCAGGCGACGGGCCGCCTGCATTTGTGTACGGGCAGAAAACGAGGCCGAGGTGAGTGTAAAGCTTCGAATATCTATCATAGTAAAAACGAAATATCTTTGACTGTCTTTTAAGGTCCTTCTGGTCACCTCCTCACGGCGTCCTGAGCTTTGGATCGTCCCAGGTGGTGGCGTAGAGCCTGAGGAAGAGCCCTCTGTAACCGCTGTACGGGAGGTGCTCGAGGAGGCCGGCGTTATTGGCAGTCTGGGTCGTTGTCTGGGTGTATTCGAGGTTTGAACTGCGATAATAATTCAACTGATATTCGAAAAGAGTTCATACAATCTCTTCCACCTCCTCACAGAACAACGATCATATGCATCGCACTGAAGTGTTTGTCATGAATGTGACCAAGGAGCTGGAAGAGTGGGAGGACTCGCGCAGCATTGGACGCAAGAGGCAGTGGTTCACTATCGACGATGCCTTGTCCCGTCTGGCGTTGCACAAGCCAACGCAGCAGCACTACTTGATGCAGTTGCAGCACTCGAAGACGCGAGACAACACGAATCGTGTGGTGAATGCCACGCATCCGCCCAAATTGACCAATGTGGCCACATCTCCAGCTGCATCGCCAACAACGGCATAAAAACCTATATGCACATACAAACACAATTTCCTACATCTATCCTCTCAAAAAACACACAGCATCCTATCGCGAAAAATCTATTCTAAATATTCTTCAATCCCGCGCACATTTTGACATTTTTGGAAGTTTACAAATAGACAGGCAGTTTATATATTATGTTGATTAAGAAATGTGTTATCCACACCCTCACGCACCCTTACACCCTTCCATACAGACTCCAATCCGCCTATCCTTGAAACTATGTTTAAGTCCAAAAGTTCTTTTATGTCTTTAGTAATTTGTAATGGAACTAAATTTACTTGATTGTACTCTCCAAAACGGAGAGAAAAAGAGAGAGAGAGTGGGGAGAATGAGTTTGAGGATGAGTACAGCATCTAAATAATTAAATGTAATTCAAGATCTATAACTAAAAAACAAGAAAATATAATAATTTTTGAGCGAATAGCACTTTTTGCATAAACTAAAACTAAAACTAGAGAAAACTAAAACAACAACGCAAAACAAAATATCTATTAGATTTTTCTACTCTTTTCTATAATTTACTCAAAAATTATGGCATCTTAATTGATTCATATACCAATTGGAAATGCTAATAAAATATGATTAACTGATCATTACAATGATTAAACAATTATGCTAAGCGGCCTAAAGAAATACCAACAATAAAACATGTTTAAGCGACGACTAACGAAATGTATTTCGTTCTGAATCTGATCTGCCACAAAGGCCACCACACACAAGATGTTTTCTGTCAACAGAATGAATCATTAGAGAACCCTATTATAATTAACAACAGTTGCCTATGCAAGATATATATATATATATATATACATACATATATGAAGATAAACGTTAACTTATTGTAAAAAAAACAAAGCGTGAGAAATTAGTTGAGAAGAGAGCCAGCAGCAAAGCAAAGCAACAACAAACATATTAAGAACTAATTCAAACTACTAAGATACTGTGCACGTCGTACTTTTCAAAAGCATATGAAACCCATACTCAAATATGGATAACAACAATAATAATAATTATGAACTATGATAATATATTAAAACACCAACACACACACACATAGCGTGGCGGCAGTGGCGTGGAGTGGAGTTGATATGCGGCATGATTTCAATGTGATTTAAGAGATACAAGAGACACACACACACGACACATAACAAAACGCGTTAAATGAACAATTTTATGTAACATTTTTTCGATAATGATTTATTTTTTGGCACTTAAAAAGCGCGTAACCAAACAAACGGAAGGAAAATTCGAACTGTGGCAATTGAGTCTATGATTTCGATCCAATCCTTGAATATATTCATAAATTAGTTGCAAACTAATCTGAGCAGGAAATCTTTCAATCGGAATGCTAAATTATATCACAGAATTGTTGCAATTATTCAATGATTTACAACAAATAAAGAGACAACAAAACAAAACAAAACAAGCTCGACTAATGTTAATCTAATGTTTATTTCATATACAAAAAAAAATTGTGCTAAGTTAAGGCTAACGGATTACACGATGCATCATCTAAGTCCTGAGCTGAATCCTGGTGAAAGGATGAGCCTCAATGTACGCCAGAGCCTTCAGAATGTAGTCGGGGGTCGGTGGCGGCGTTGGCAAATGTGCACCTCTTGGCTGATATCCATTCTCGTCGGCAGTGTACTCCAACTGAATGTTCTGTCCATCGGGAGCCGTATACGCCACCGATCCTGCAGCATAGGCACTGCCCACACCGCTCTCCTGAGCCTGGATGCCGTTCGATGTGCCGTACTCCCAATTGTAGCTGCCGTCGTTCTTGATCTCATTCTCGTACTTGGTGATGGTAGCCTGTGACTCATCTGCCGCCCAAGTGACGGCCACCAGGAAGAGGGCAATGATTAGCACCTATATATCCGGTTGGCAGTTGATGTTGGAAATTCGCTGGTTAGCTCTATTATCGCATTCGGGGATCACTTATCACTAAACGATACTTACGATCTTGAACATGGCTGAGGTTTGATATTAAATCTGAAATCTGTTTAGGAGAATCCAAGCGGAAGGTTGCTTTAGTTGGTACTGATGTCGAAAGCAAAGCCGACAGACCGTTTTATACCAGAGCTGCGGACGATCACTGACCTACACCTACACCTACACCAACAACAAAAATATGCCATAGATGTTCCACAGTTCACATTTGATCTTGGAGGCTTTAGTGCTCCGTATTATTAATAAATTCGCGCATTTCGAATATGAATTTGACCGAGTTTTACGAGCGTTACGTTCATTCCCCTGCTGCCTGCTGTTCGCCTAATGGCCGTGTTGTTTGTTTTGTTTTCGAACAGAGATCAGCGGGCCGGGCCAGCAGGTGATCGTGATCTATACCACACCGCATTCTTCTTAACAAATCACAGATGGAGATGAAGATGAAGATTTACCGATGGAGATTCCACACACAATGAATGCTTCAATTCTTATCTAATCTTGACTTAAATTCATAATAAATATATGAATTGTTATCCAAAAATCAAAGCGGAATCCCTCAAACGAAGTATGGACACGCTTACACATCTTTATGGCCACCGTTTCAAGAGGATTCCCAGACTTCTTTTAATATTTGATAATCCCTAACTATTGTTAGAGTATCAATAGCGTTAAAATATCATTTGCTAGGCGCCAAGAGAAGTTCGTTTGGGCTGTCATTCGATTAGCGGCTTTTGTTGTTAATGATATGCAAATGCAAATACGAATCCGAGTCCGAATGTTTGCTTTGGAGAGCCCCAGTAGTGCTGCGACTTAGACGTGAAACACATTCGAGTGTCATCGTAAATTCGAACCAACTGCTGCCGAAATTCAGATCATTGCGTTAATTAGTTACCAGTATATTCCATTGCATTTCACAACTGGTATTATAATTTTAAGATATGCCCTTAACAAAACGGAAAATACGAAGAGATAAAGAAAAGAATAATTCATTTGACTCTACTAGTGTGTAATTACATTTTTAATGATCATATATGTAACTACCAACGGAGTAATCAGTATACAAAAAATTATATACAAGAAAGATATAGACTTATTGATCGTCTAACTTTAAGACCATCACCACAATGCTAATTTAAATCCTACCATGATTGATTTTTTGAACATTTTAATCTAAAGTTAAGAACTATTTTGAATAGAATTATACATGAATACATGAATCTGAGTCATATAAATTCCTCGATAATCCTTTTTCTTCTCACTTGAAGTTTTTGGAAATTGTTTATTGTTTGTTTATCCATGGCTCAAATGACGTGTGCTTACGGTTGATCGTCCGCAAAAGGAATTAGAATAATAGGAAACAATAGGCCCGGGCATCAGTTTATACTAAAAGTAGCAGGTATAACAAGTATCAGGAAATATATCCGTCTGTTCTCCTCCCAGAACTTGAGTCTTTTAGAGCTGTTGCATGTTTATTTATATGTCCTTAAATTGTGAGTTCTATCAGTAATAGAGAAAAATAAATATCATTCACATCTGAAATGTCAAAAATTCTTCGTAATGAAGTCGAAACAATGCACGCAGCTCGGGCTCGGAGCGTTGGTACGCCCAGGCGCCGCAAATAGTTATTCAAAATCAAACAATTGGGCGCGCCCGCTCTTCACAGTGAGACCGTACCTCAGGCGGAGGCGGGCACACTAGCAACTGATCGTGCATAGTGTGACCGTAGCACACACATCAACGGACACACTAGCGTGAGATGAGGTGTGATTTTAGGCGGCCTAGACTAAAAAAAAACAGAAACAATAAAAAAAAAATAACGCTGAAAATGAAACGAACGGGAACGGAACGCTGCTAGGTCCGCAGCTAGGGCTGTGACTTCCTATCTGATCCGATCCGATATATGTATGTATGGTCATTCTTCATGATTCTGCGTTCTTAGTTCTCGTGTATCTTATAAAATTGATGAGGCCACAGACTTTCATCCTTTGCAGGAGCGGAGGGGGGCGGGCATAATTTTGAAACAAAGTTCATTCAGTTTGATATCAGACGAACCTACATGCAAAATTTCGTTGCTCTAGCTCTTATTGTCTCTGAGAACTAGACGTTAAACAAAACGGGCGGACAGATTTACAGACAGACAGACATTGCAATATCGACTCGACTGAGCAATGTACATATACAAGTTAACACTCCCCACCAGCTGCATGGTATCAGCGGAATTCCCAAACGGAAGAATTCTGATGCCGCACTCAAGTGGTGGATGCATCGACTACATTGTCGCACGAGCTTCTGCCGGGGAGCCGATGGCCTGCACTCAAGCGGCTGGAGGCATCAAATTACGTTATTGCATAAGCATCCGCTGAGGAGCTGATTGTCTGCACGAGGCGCTGACGGTGCAGAACGTCGGCCCGCCGCTTGAGCTGCGCTGCCGCACGGGGGCGGGTAGTCTTAAGAATATTATTTTATATTCAAACTTTTGTATTTAGAATTAATCTCATTTTTGACAGAGCCAGTCGTGCTGGGAAATAAACCATTTAAAACTTAAACCCTGTCTTTGATTGCCGTTGGGTAACGCCTCGGCATTGATCAACTAATAGACGGGAATTAATAATATTTAACTTAACTTTAGCTTTCATTCACTTGCTAAATTTTAAGCGCGGTTTTTGCTGCCATTTTTTGAACACGTTTTCAAATTTGTTTTCTTCTCAATAACATTTATTCATTCAAAAAAAAAAATTAATAAAGCTTTTAGAATCATTTGCAGATGAAGACTGGGAGTCGCTGCTTAACCGTAGATGCTCTGGAAACGAGCGGGGTTGCGGTACTGCTTCTTCTGCACCTGCTGGTACTGCTGCTGGGGCTGCTGGTACTGCTGAGGCTCCTGGTACTGAGGGTGGGTGCGGATGTACTCCAGGGACTTCAGGATGGCAGCTGGGATTGGTGGGGGAGTGGGCAGGAGGTCACCCTGGGGCTGGAATCCGTTCTCGTCGGCCAGATAGGAGATCTGGACAAGCTGTCCCTCCGGCGAGTAGTAGGAGTATCCTCCGCTGGCCTGGTGGCCTCCAAGTCCGGACTCCTGGGCGGCGATGCCGTTGCTGGTCTCGTACTGGTACGTGTACTGTCCCTCGGGCTGGATGTCAGCGTTGCTCTTCACCACGTATGCGGTGGCATCGGTGTTGTAGGAAGCGGCGGCGTAGGCGCAGGCCAGGACGGCGGAGGCGACGAGCATCTGTTGGGATGTTGGATAGTTAGCTGATCTCTAGCTGGAGTACTCCTGATGTCCTGGATACTTACGTAGCGGAACATCTTGGTTGAGGTGAAGAGTTGTTCGTTTGTCTGGGACTGTGAGACTCTGAATGATGACTCTGTGGCCAATTGCAAATGTTTTTATACCAAACATCAAACTGATTTGAGTCCAAATTCTCAATCGACGAAACCCGATCCACCCAAACAACTTTTACGCCGGACTGCAGGAAACACATCTAAATAACAATAAGCTAACCAAAAGTATTGGCCAAACTGGAGCATCGGCGGCGGCTCGGGCCTCGATGTCTTCCAATTTCCATCCCATGCTGCGAGAGTAGAGTGTGTGTGTGTGTGTGTGAGTGTGTGGGCTGGGGCTGCAAAGAGCAAAAGTTAAAAGTATCTCCACATGCGGCAATGTCAATGTCGCCGCTTAGCCTAGGTCTGGTCCGGGTCTGGGTCTAGTCTGAAAAACCTACCCGGCACACCCCAAAAAAAAAAAGACACACTTAATTAAATGCATTTAAAATAGCATGTAGCGTACGAGTAGTGCCAATACGTATTTAGCATAATTTATGGTTCCACTTTTGGCCTGGCCAGCCCAAAAGCTTAACTTTTCCAGTTCGCGTTTTACGATGCTTCTCCGTCACTTTCCATCCGATCCCCATCGATCCATCGATCCGATCCATCCATCCGTTGCCAAGTGCCGAACCGAACGCAGCTTTTGCTCGTAATGCACATATGGTAGGTGTTTGCGAGAGGCGCTGAAATGTGCGTTTAACAAATTGGCCCATAAAACTGAGTTAATACTTAATTAATAGTCAAAATAAGATATCAAACAGGATTTACCCGTTGCCAGCCAACGCCTTATCCGCAAAATCGATCTACTACGAGCGTATGTTTCTATCGACACAAAACGTCTCGTGTCTCTTGCGGCACCGGCACCTTTAATGCTATATTTTAACTATCATATTCTAGCGCCTGCACAGTGATCTGAACCCAATTGTTATCCAGATAATGAGGGGTTCCTCAATAGGAATGATGTCTCTGGAACCTGTCCTTCTTTCTTCATTACTCCTTTTTATACCCCATACTCAAGTGGAAGTGGATGTGTGTAACACGTAGAAGGTAGCGTTTCCGAACCCAATAAAGTACATACATATATTCTTGATCTGTCCTTCCATCTCGCCGTCTTCATAAGAGCCTAGATCTCAGAGATTATAATTGCTAGAGAAACCAAATTTTTTATCCCTACTCGCTCTGTTATAAGTGTGTGTATCTGGGGCACGCACAATTTTGAAGATACGAGAAACATAAAAACGTAGATTCATAGAGATTGGCATATATATTCTTGATCAGCATCAATAGACGAGTCTATATTACCATGTCCGATGAGTGCCTTGATCTCAGAGACTATAAGAGCTAGAGGAACCAAATTTTATATCCAGACTCCTATGATATTACACTGATATATAAATTTCACAGCGACGTCTTCACCCAATATAGAGGACGAACATGAGTGGCATCCGCAAATTAAAAAACACGAGGTCATAGGGAATGACCACATCTATTCGATTGTCGAATCTGGAACAGATCGTATCATTATTATATCCAGAAGGAACAAATGAAATAGCATTAGCTACGCAACGCCTTCCACGCGCTTACTCATTCTCTCTCTCTCTACCTCGTGCGTGCAGTGTGTGTATGCGATATCGTCTTTGATAGAAAGAGAGAGAGAGAGAGAGATGGATGTAACCAGAATGCAAATACCAGAACTGGCTCTGATATATACATACATAATTACTATAATGCCTATTAAACCTATCGCTTAAACTATGATTCCTTTGCAAACCACTTTCGTTCCACTGTGTCGATAGTTTGGTGTGATGTGCGAACGACATAAATCAACATAGGGGGTCCGAGTGTGACCTTGAAGAAGTCTGGCCGCCGCTGAGAACGAACACGAAAGTCGTAAAATTAAACTTTATGGCATGTACGGAAAGTGAAATCATCGACCTAATCCCGTTGATTTAATTTCCTTTAAGTTTAGTTTGAAGATTGATACTTCATAAGGGAAGGGAAAGCTTATACGAAAAAACTCCCCATCAATTCCTTGTAAATTCTATTTTTTACCGGGGAAACCCTCTAAATATCATAATAAATCATATTCGATTTCATCTACCCTCAAAATTCAAATTAATGATACATATGTTTAAAATTTGTCATAATTAATTAATTCCATTTTATGTTGGCTACCTCATAAAAAAAGCCTGAAAGTAACGGGTCTGGTAGTATCTACACATCACCCAGCGTATTTTCCATCTGCATTGATTGGCACTTAAAGTCAACCTTCAACGCTGAGTAAATTCGAAAAAAATAAGAAAATGTAGGGGTAGGTTTTAAGTTAAAGATCAAAAGCATTTCCCCATAAAATCATCGGAATAAAAGCTTCCAATAAAAGGTGTCAATCTCCTTCATCAGCATGCGTTTGACATTTGACAAAGTAGCAGCCATATTTAGTGGCGATTATTATTATCTTCTTTGTATTTTTATTTGGTTTACAAAAAGATGCATCTACCGACCACGCACGCAGCAACAGCAAGACTCATATTTAACTCAAAATAAACTAGTTTCTAAGTGATATAAAATATCGCGTGTTTGACTTTGCATTTGTTGTTTCCCCTTTGCTTTTAATAAACAAATTAGTTGTGCATGTCGAAGCGCGTCAATGGTTGGGCGTCTAATACTAATTCACACCGATTCTGGGGTCGAGTCCAATTCGCATTTTGAACACCCTTAATCTCTCCGCTCCGGTTTCAGCATTATTCAAATGAGTGCGTCGCATCCCGTCACAACGCAACGAGACGAGATTTATAATTTATTTTTCCCAAGCCAATCTTAATATAATTTGTATCGGTATTCATAATGAGAAATCGACGTTGGAAGTAGACCACCACGAATCAGCAATACACTAGATACATATGTATGTACATATGTTTGTATGTAAGCAGTGCTTACTAAGCACATATACTGGCTACTTCAAAGCGTATGGCCAAACGTATGGCTTTAGCCGTGGGTAAGGGTATCGAATTGAATGAATTTCAATTAATTTGACCGAAACTGAAGCATTTTAGTGACATAATTTTGTATGCCAAATATGTCGGATTAACTTTTAACATTTTCCTTTGGCTCAAGACAATAACCAGCAGGAACCCGTTGGCCTTCCGGGAAGTCTGTCATAAAATTAGCAAATATTTTTATGGCCTAGCGAAAGCAAATCGTAAATTGTTGTGCTAATTGATTCAATTTTCAAAACTAGATCAGACTTTTTTGTCTTGTCTGTCAATTAAAACTCAAATTTTGAGCCAACATATATTTGCAGTTCCACAAAATTCCATTAAAATCTTTGACTGTGTGGAAAATAAGTAAGCAACAGATTAAAATTCAAATTTTTACCGCCAAAGAACTAACGGCAACACAGCCGCCAGGTGGCGCGATCTGACGCACACAGCTGACTGCTGCCGTTTTGCCATTAGCCCTGGTATTTACATTTTCCATCTCTTTTTAACAGGCCCTGCGCAGCAAACAGAAATTTACAATTTACTAAATTAAAATTGTACGATGCTGGCGAACAGGATGCAGCTATGGCGGGCGACAAATGCGGCTGCAGCATTAAACTCGGCCACCGCCCGATTGACGACACAGGTAAGTGCCGTGACGCCAGCCGGTGCGCCGGAATGGAGTTCTCTATGACATAACCTGCAAACGCGGTAACTTGTTATGAATTGAAGCATTATAGGGACACCAACTAATCATATCCACATATCCCTACACGATAGCCCAACACATTCGCTAACAGGAGAGACATGCACTTGGCCAGCCACAGGATTTGGAGCGCCCAGCTGTCCAGACACTCAATATGTATGATTCCTCCACAAAAGCTTGTGCCTCCAGCGTTGATGGGATCAAGTGCTCTGCGCTTTGCCAGCACCGAGACCGCGGGCCTGCCGGAATCGGTTTCCACCAAGGAGCTAGTCGACCTGCCCGATATTCCAGCGGCCCCAACACCTCCCGCATTTTCCCTGGAGGACGTGTCCACAGATGTGTTGAATGCTGCTGGAGAGGCTACATTCGCCTCGATCGGCCTGGGAGGCTGGTCGCCCGTGGGTATCGTACAAAACTGCATGGAGTTCCTGCACTGCACCTGGGAGCTACCCTGGTGGGGTGCCATTGCCGTGGGAACACTGGCGGTGCGCACAATCATCTTTCCGCTGGTGATTCTTGCCCAGAGGAACTCGGCCAAGATGAACAACAACATGCCACAGATGCAGTTGCTGCAGCTCAAGATGACGGAGGCTAGGCAGTCGGGTAACGCCATTGAGTCGGCCCGCTACGCCCAGGAGATGATGCTGTTCATGCGGGATAAGGGAGTGAATCCGCTGAAGAACATGATTGTGCCACTGGCCCAGGCGCCGCTCTTCATATCCTTCTTCATGGGCCTGCGTCAAATGGCCAATACGCCCGTGGACTCCATGAGGGATGGCGGACTGTGGTGGTTCCAAGATCTGACCCTGGCCGATCCTTTCTATATACTGCCTTTGATCACCAGCGCCACGCTCTACCTGACCATCGAGATCGGAACGGACAGCGCCCGCCTGTCGGCCGCCAACATGAACACGATGAAGTATGTCCTCCGAGCCCTGCCCCTGGTCATCTTTCCCTTCACAATGAACTTCCCGGCCGCCATTCTGACGTACTGGGCATGCAGTAACTTCATCTCACTGGGACAGGTGGCCGTGTTGCGTATTCCCGCAGTCCGCGAATACTTCAAGATAGAGAAGATGCTGACGCATGCTCCCAGCGCGCTGCCTGCGAAGAAGAAGGGATTTGTCGGAGGCATGAAAGAGTGTAAGCTGCGGAGATACATCCTAAAGAACAACCTAATTTAAATCCTTTAAATTCTCTTTCAGCCTGGGACAACATGAAGATCACCAAGGAGATCGAGGAGCGACAGCGTCTGGATGAAATCCGCTTCGCCAAGGCTGGAAAAGGGCCGCTGGTGAAGACTTTCAAGTACGATCCCACCAAGCCAAAGCCCCTGTCCCCTGTGGAGCCGCACATGCGATTGAAGGAACCGCCCAAGGAATAACCCGATGGTTCATGGAGTACAGCATCGTCATCCGCCAGTCGCCCCGCAACGCTGTGTTTTGTTAACGTTTACCTTTTAGCCAATAGTTCATGACCCCAGAAAGCTTTGCTGCTAAAATATAATTTGTATTACCTAAAACAACATGGAACAGCTACAGGGTAGGGTAGGCGGTAGGGGTAGGGGTGGTCGATCATTCAAACCCTGGCCGAGATGCACTGATTGATTACCTCGGCCAGATGCTTGTTCTCCAAAGCAGCGGCCACACGCTCCTTGTCTGCCAGCTGCTTGTTGACTGCCTGCTCCGAGGCATGGGTCCCGGGGGTGATCTCCACAGTGACCTTGAAGCGGGGCGGCAGAGAGCGCAACAGCTTCACGCGTATGGACAGGCCGATCAGCGTGGCCATGGAACAGTGCGGGATGGTGGGTGTGAAGTTGATGAAAACAGAGTTCTGTTTGTTGCTGATGCGAATTAGCCCCTCCTGCACCACATGCAGCTCCTCCAGGGTGAGCGGGTGCTCCGGATCAGTGATGTTGCGTATGAGGTCTACAACAATAGCATTATTTACAAATTCTAATCATTATCGGATTTCCACAGCGCTCACCGAAAATCTCGCGCTTGTCGAAGGGATCTGCGACGTTTTCATCTTCTTCATTGGCGGTTGTCACACGCTCCTTAATCTTGTCGTAGACATTGGGGTTTATATTTTCAATTTCTGTTGGCATTTTGCTTTGTTTTATTAAAAACGTTTTTTAATCGAGGACAATGGACCACAGTGTGACCGCGTAAAAATATACCGAAACATCTTATTTTCAAAATATACCGTGAAAATACCGACGAAACTCATATTCCTTGATTTTGATATTCTGTTTAATATAATATTGCAGTTTAAGGCCGCAAATAATAGATTTAACAATTTTAAAATGGCTGGTAGGCAACGCTCTGTAACGCTCGTGTCGAAGTTAGTTGTTTTGGGGGCTATTTTTTTTAGTTGTTCACTATAATTTGGGCCATAGTGTTGGGGCTACTCCTTGGAAGAAACCCATTAATTATAGTAAAAAGATAAAATAAAATAATAATAAAATAATCATTATTTTAGTAACTCCCTCGCTCATTTCAAATCCACCCGCTGTAAAAATCCTCCCCGTCGTGGGAAGTTAATAATATGTTTCCCTGGGAAACTGCTGAGGATCTTCGGAAAACATGGGGTATGGACAACAGACAAACGGCCCAGAAAATTTAAGGCCTGCAAGGTAGAATCCACCCCACCTGATTTACATGACGTGAGGTCAGGCCTGCCCAGACAAATTAATGTTGTCAACGGTAAAAAACGTAAGTGAGCATGGAATGTAAGGAAATTGTTGGGATGATGTTAACTCCACAAAATCCCTCAAAACGTCCGACGAAAAGTCCCAATAAAGTAAGACGGCTATGCCTCAAAATATACCGAGCCAAAATACCGAAAATATAACATATTCCTCGATTTTGATATTCTATTTAATATTAAAAGCTGAATAGGATGGTCAGCAGTGAACTTATAATTTTATCTGTTTCACAAATCAATTTCCTACAAGACTGGCTAATTTTAAGGACTTCGTTTAGTTGGATTCTGTCTAAAATAAGATTTAAAACAAAGAAGGCCAACAAATAAGTCCCTTTTCTAACATGGCTACTACATGCTGACTACATATTTGCTACACACTAAATTTGTATTTCTAAATATGTAGGTGCAAAGTCACAATAGATTATAGGTGGGTGCACACTGGAGGAGCGCGTGATTTATTTGAGTTTGAAATTCAAGCATAGCATTCAGAGCAATTAGTCAATCAATCAATCAAAGCTGCACTCCACTGCTTACAGTTCCAGGAAAATAAATGTAGATTGATAAATTTACACTTAAATGTCAACAAAAATGTTCAACTTACGTAAAAGGGCAGCAATTATAGACGCTTCGCGAATCCTATTAATATTTGCATAGTTATTTATGTGCACTTGAAATTAGCTGGCTAACCCAACTCCCATCTACTTAAGTATTTCCAACGACCGATCGCCCTGCTCGCTTTTTTTTGTTATTGCAAGTCTGTGCTAAACAGCTAAACAGATGACTAACGGATCGATCAGTTTCTTGTATCCGTATCTCTGAATCTGTACATGTATCTGGGTCTGGGTCTGGATACGACTCTGAGTAAGCCTTGAGCCCATTTTGTTGTCTAGGTTTTTGCTTTTTGATGAGCTGCTGGACTTCACAGTGACTTCCATGACTTATAATTAGCCAGACAAATCAATATCAATGTGGAAAAATAATAGATATGATACATATTTACATATGGGAACGGGTTTCGCGCACTTGGCGTGTATCTAGCGGCAATTAGCACCGAATTACAAACTGGTTAACAGTACCAGTCGCTGGCGATGGGAAGCTCGGCGCCTGGGATGGGATTCGCTCATAAAATAGACTGCCACCGGGGCAAACAGCAACAGTTTGGGAGAAATTTCCCATCGGTCAACACATCACACCTGTACCCAAAAGGCGAACATGAAGTCGATTGTAAGTCCACAGCGAGCATCACATCATCCTCGAAGACAACTTTCTCTATGATTCTATTCCGTTTAAATTTATAGATCATTTTCTTGGCCTTGTTTGCCGCTTGCCATGCGGCTCCCACTGAGCTTCCGGCTGATGTTAAGGAAACCTCTGAGGCCCTTTCGCGTCCTAGTCCTATCGCTCCTGATGTCATCAGCGATCCCAAGCCCGACGGAAAGGTTGTCCTCCTGAAGACCGAGCCCACCCTGCATCGTCAGAGGCGGGATGAGACTGCTCACCCCAAACCCGACAGCGTGAAGGCCCACGAGTTGCTGCAGCACAGTCCCCTTCGCCAGCAGGAATCGGTTGGAATCCAGACACACGAGCCCCTGCAGCATGATGACAAGAAGTCGAAGCGTGAGGCTCACCACGAAGAGGGTCATCACGAGGAGCCCAAGAAAGAGGACGACAAGGATGCTCATTCTCATGCCCTGCATGCAGCTGCTCCTGCAATCGATGCCCACAAGAAGTCCAAGCGCGAGGCTCACCATGAAGAAGGACACCATGAGGAGGGTCACCACGAAGAGCCCAAGAAGGACGAACCGAAGGATGATCATTCTCATGCCGACGCCCACAAGCAGTTAAAGCGCGATACCCACCACGAAGAGGGTCATCACGAGGAGCCCAAGAAAGAGGACGCCAAGGATGCTCATTCTCATGCCCTGCATGCAGCTGCTCCTGAAATCGATGCCCACAAGAAGTCCAAGCGCGAGGCTCACCATGAAGAAGGACACCATGAGGAGGGTCACCACGAAGAGCCCAAGAAGGACGAACCGAAGGATGATCATTCTCATGCCGACGCCCACAAGCAGTTAAAGCGCGATACCCACCACGAAGAGGGTCATCACGAGGAGCCCAAGAAAGAGGACGCCAAGGATGCGCATTCCCATGCCCTGCATGCAGCTGCTCCTGCAATCGATGCCCACAAGAAGTCCAAGCGCGAGGCTCACCATGAAGAAGGACACCATGAGGAGGGTCACCACGAAGAGCCCAAGAAGGACGAACCGAAGGATGATCATTCTCATGCCGACGCCCACAAGCAGTTAAAGCGCGATACCCACCACGAAGAGGGTCATCACGAGGAGCCCAAGAAAGAGGACGCCAAGGATGCTCATTCTCATGCCCTGCATGCAGCTGCTCCTGCAATCGATGCCCACAAGAAGTCCAAGCGCGAGGCTCACCATGAAGAAGGACACCATGAGGAGGGTCACCACGAGGAGCCCAAGAAGGCTGCCCTCCCTCATGCATTGCCTTCATCCGCTCCCGTAGCCGAAGCTCCTAAGCAGAAGCGAAACTCTCCCACGAAGCCAGACGCTTCAAAGTCCGAGCATCACGATTCCCATCATCAACAGCAGGAGCATTCGGCAAAGCCAGACACCCACGCCCACCACAAGCAGAGGCGCGAAGCTCCCTCAAAGCCTGCATCCGTGACTGCCCACGAGGGACTGCAGCACGATCCCAAGAAGGTCGAGGAGCTGCACAAGGCTATAGAATCGCTGGCCGCCAGCCACTCCAAGGATGCGCAGCGTCATCAGCGTGACATTCCAGTACCCACTGAGATCAAGTCCACCTCTGCTCCAGCCAACAACAAGGCGACCACAGAGTTGGCGATTCCCATTCACCATCCCGTTTCCGTGGCCGAGCTGTTCCACAAGGAGAAGCCCGCCGCCGCAGCCAGTTCCAGCTCCGAGGAGAGCAAGGAGAAGAGCAAGGAAGCCTAGGCGTCAGCCAAGGCCATAGCCTTGCTCCCTGCTTATGTAACTGTGTGGCGATAATTGTCCCATCACGTTCTCCATAATGAACAAAAATCGAGATTGAAAAATAAACAAAAAATATTTACACGCTTACATAAACGACTTTTGCTAATTAAACACTAAATATTTAGTTGGGGGCTCACACCACTTGGGGCTCCTCTGATGAGGTAGCGCCACTGGCACCGAAGTATTGATCAGAGCTGTAGATGGGAACCGGCTGGAATTCCCCAGCGACGAGATTCGTGCGGGGCTGAGACTGTGCGGCGGCGGGATCTGCGACAGACAGCTTGGCTTTGAGGGGCTTGAACAGTAGGCCCTTTAGGCTGTAGTCCGTCACATTCAGCTCTTGCTCTGCCACATCCACAGAATGTTCCACTTCGTTGAGATTCGCACTTACCGCGCCGACAAACACCTCCAGATTGTCGATGCGCGCTCGCAATTCCTCGAAATTGTCGCTGAAGCTGAGAATGCTGCACACATGGTTGGCCATGATCCCATTCGACTCGGCACGCACCTTTGAATGAGTAGATAAATAATAATAAATATTAAGGTGAGGTAAGGTAAATATCACAATTAATTGCAATTTCGTACGGATGAAAGAAGAGTCTCGAATTCGTCGAGGCGGGCCAGCATATCATCTATGTTCGTGCACAGCGGGTTGATCTCTCTGTCCAGATCGGCGCTCTGTACGATCTTGGCATAGTCCTGAGACACGTTATTGATTTCCGCAGCCATTTTAATAACACTTTTAATTATTATTATTGGTCAACAAACACACACAAGTGTGTGCACACCATTAACCGACTAAAGCCACCATTAAAGACCCCTTAATTAACCCCTTGCAGCTTGAAATTATATCTTTTTCGAAATAAAAGCAAAATGTAGAACACAAGTGTGTGCACACCTGTTGGCACTAGTATTTCAAGCCAATTCAAAGAAATTTTTGCAGTTTTTGTCTTCTTATGGACGCGATAAGGTATCGGAACTAAAATATATAGAAAAACATATCACTCTGGGAAAAAGTCATTATTAAATACAGCAGCTTTAAAAATAGGGTATGTAGCAAATATGTCATTGTCCAATTGATTTCCGATCATGAACACAGAAAGATTAACCCATTGTAGACCAGTGGGTCTTAAAATACACTGCACGAAAATGATGAAACTTGAAGAACTTTCCCGCACTTCAGGTAAAGGATATCGTAGTCACTTTTGAATTGAAAATATGAATGATAGGATAGTATGGATCTACAAGAAGAATTTACATGCAGTATTATAGTCCATGGTTTAACTCAAGTTTCTCGCCTGTTTAAAAAGAGGGGTGTTTAGTGGATTAAGTTCGATTTTTTCATCGGTATATCTGAGGGTCAGACGCCTGCGGAAATTGTAAACTTTAATTATTGATTTGCGAATAAGATTTTGCGGACTGGAGCATCATGAGCGGCTACCGAGGAATCGGAGGTGGCGGCTTCCCATACAGGAAGCCGGCCAGCTCGGGCAACAACATGAATGCCGTACCACCGCCTGCAGTGCTGAATAGTCGTGGATATGTTCCAAGGGGAGGTGCTGTTGGAGTCGCCGGTCGCGGTATTCCACCAATTCCCTCAGCCAGTGGGACCTCCAAACAGGGCTACACCACGCTGGACTCCATCAGTCAGTACACCAACTCCACAAACTTTGTGGGGAAACGCAAACAGCACACAGACGACGATTACTTCGACGACGATGATGAGCAGCAGCACAAGGATCTGGAGCAGGCGTACATACCGGCACCAGGATCGCCTGGGGCGGGGTGTCCGGACAAGAAGCAGGAGGAATCCGACTCGGATGAGGATCCGCTGGAGCAGTTTATGGCTGGTATCAATCAGCAGGTGGAGAAGGAGAAGGTCCGCGCTGCCACACAGCAACCAAAAGCCACCACCGCGCCGCAGCTGGAGAAGGGTGTTCGTGGTGACATCGACGACGAGGACGATGAAGAGAGTTACTACCGCTATATGGAAGAGAATCCCAACGCTGGGCTCCGCGACGATGGCTCCGACCAGGAGATTGAGTACGACGAGGATGGCAATCCGATTGCACCGCCCAAGAAGAAGGACATAGATCCCTTGCCACCCATCTACCACTCGGAGATCGAGTACGAGCCGTTCGAGAAGAACTTCTATACGGTGCACGAGGAGATAGCTTCCCTGGACGAGGAGGGGGTCCGCGAGCTGCGCCACACTCTGGGGGTGAAGGTCACCGGGCCCTCACCGCCCAATCCAGTGACATCTTTCGGTCACTTTGGCTTCGACGAGCAGTTAATCAAGGCTGTGCGAAAGGCGGAATACACGCAGCCAACGCCCATCCAGGCCCAGGCGGTGCCCACTGCACTGGCGGGCAGAGACATCATAGGCATTGCCAAGACGGGCTCGGGCAAGACAGCTGCATTTATCTGGCCTCTGCTCATGCACCTCATGGATCAGCGGGAGCTGAAGCCAGGCGACGGACCCATCGGACTGATCCTCGCCCCCACCCGGGAGCTCTCGCTGCAGATATACAACGAAGCCAAGAAGTTCGGCAAAGTGTACAACATCAATGTGGTCTGCTGCTATGGCGGCGGGTCTAAATGGGAGCAGAGCAAGGCCCTGGAGCAGGGTGCTGAGATTGTGGTGGCCACGCCGGGCAGAATGATAGATATGGTCAAGATGAAGGCCACCAATCTGAGGCGAGTGACCTTCCTGGTGCTGGACGAGGCCGATCGCATGTTCCATATGGGCTTTGAGCCGCAAGTGCGCTCCATCTGCAACCACGTGCGTCCCGACCGTCAGACGCTTCTCTTTTCGGCCACCTTCAAGAAACGCATCGAACGCCTGGCCCGAGACGTTCTCTCGGATCCGGTGCGCATTGTTCAGGGCGATCTGAACGAGGCCAATCAGGACATCACACAGTCGGTGTACGTCTTCCCCAATCCGCTGCAGAAGTGGAATTGGCTCTTGTGCCATCTGGTCAAGTTCCTCTCGGAGGGCAGTGTCCTGATCTTCGTCACCAAAAAGGCCGATGCCGAAACAGTGGCCAACAATCTACTTGTCAAGGAGCACAACTGCCTGCTGTTGCACGGCGACATGGACCAGGCGGACCGTAACAAGGTCATCACACAGTTTAAGCGCAAAGAGTGTGACATCCTGGTTGCCACCGATGTGGCTGCCCGTGGCCTGGACATCCCGCACATCCGCAACGTCGTGAACTACGACATTGCCAGGGACATTGACACGCACACGCATCGGATTGGTCGCACGGGTCGCGCCGGGGAGAAGGGCAATGCCTTCACTCTGGTCACCGACAAGGACAAGGAGTTTGCGGGTCATCTGGTGCGCAATCTGGAGGGGGCCGATCAGGAGGTCCCCGAGGATCTCATGGAGCTGGCCCTGAAGAGCTCCTGGTTCCGCAGCTCTCGCTTCAAGCAGGGCAAGGGCAAAAAGGTCACCAAAACATACACGGGACTGGGCTATCGCGAGCCTGCACATGGCGGTGGTGGAGGAGGCAGAGAAAGGAGAGGATCCGGAGACAGAAGCGGGTCTGGAGATCGATCACCATCGCGCGGTAACTCAAGGCCTGGCAGCAGCTCCGATAATCCCTTCTCCAAGGAGCCAGGCCCGCCTCTAGTGCCGGCCCCGCCACAGATCGCTATGCCGCGATGCGTGAGGCCTTCCGCAATCAGTATAGCTCCCAGTTTCGGGCCTCCAGTGATCGCACTTGGGAGGAGACGGTGCCCCAAACGGGGGTTTTTGCTGCCCCGGCACCGCCGCCACCCCAAGGTTATCATCCTCCTCCAGCAGCAGCAGCGGAGGCGGCAGCAGCAGGGAGGACTCGAAACGCGCCAAGAAGAGTCGCTGGAATTGAGAAATCGAGAAGAGAATTGAAAGTCTTAAGGAACTCTTTTTTATTTCTTTATATTATTTAATGTGTATTTGCTTTTGTTCCATCATTTAAAATTACATCTTATGGACTACATTTAAACATATATATATATATATTCAGATATATGTTCATTATAATTTACGTTAGTTAAATACTCGTATGTACAACGCTCTCCGCTCCTTCACTCCACTCATTCAAGCATCGCATCGCTGACGCATCATCCAAGATCGGATCTTCAGGAGATCCACAAAATAAAAAAAAAAAAAACCTTTCATTAATTGTAATCTTTTTATATGTGTATTTTATTTTGAATAAAATCACATTTGCGCATCTCTCGTCGTACTCTTTTCACAATTCTTCTTTATTTAATTCATATTCTGCCTGAAGTGCGAGAGCTGGAATAGTCCCCCAGTCGAGAGGGGGACTCCCCCAAGTTATAGATCTTGAAGCTAATTGTTCTTTTTACGAAATATTGTTTTACAATGAAACCACTACGAATTTTGTTTTTTTTTTGCTTTTCTTTTCTGTTTACGATATACGTGTATACTATATAATAATTTTAATATGATTTCTTTTTTCTTTGATATAACATTGAGAGAAGAGATTTGAGATTCATTTAACTACCACATTGAGGCGATTTTTTGCGTTTAATTTTCGATTTTTTTTCTTGTAATGTAAGCGCTGGAACGGGAAGGGGAAAAAGCTTAAAAATTTCGCTATATTTTTGAATATCATATCATATTGTGTGCTCTCCGCTACATACATATATCGGTTATCGCTCTCGTTCGGTGTGTGGGTATCATACATACAATATAGTCGTATATATATAAAAATTGGTCCATTGGTAACCACATCGTACGAAACATATAGAAAAACTGAAACAAAAACGAACTCAAATAATACGTAAATCATATCGGAATTTGTGTTCGGTTCTCAAAATAAAACCCAAGAAAGAAAAACTATAAATCTCTTATCATTTTTAGTTTTTTGAAATACTTTGTTTTTTCATTTATTATTATCATTATCATATATGTATATATATATATATATATATATATATATATGTTTTAATTAGCTTTGTGTGTGTGTGTGTGTGTGTATAGGGGAGGGGACTTGTGTAAGGGGTAATCTTGTCGCATATATATATATGCTACATACATACATCATATTCCATTTATTTACAATATATTTTAGAGCTAGCATTAAATTTGATTTACACTTTTAATAGTTGTTGTTTCCCTCTACACTCCACTCCACCTTCTTCTCTTTTCTCCCCTATTTATGCGCTTTCTGTTTTAGTTTTCTCTGTTACTTATTCATAGACATTTTTGTTTTATCTTCTGTTTTCGCTATAATTAATATAATTCTTAATAATTTTTTCTGTTTTTGTGTTAAATTTCGATTATCTTTTAAGTCAATTAATCTTTTATATTCTGTAGATTTAGGCATTCTAAAAAAAAAAAAACTAAAATTATGCAACAATTAAAATGTAAATATTTTTTTGTTTTGTTTTTCATTTTATAAATGTAATAAAATTGTTGGGATTTTTTTGTTGTATGTATTTTGTTTTTCTCATTTTTTAATGCTTTTTGCTTTTGTTTGCTCATGCTTCTAATCTTCTGTGAACTGTTGCTGATTTTCCATTCGCCTGGTAATACTTTGTACAATATATTAAAAAAAAAAAAAACAGAAACAAGAAACATTCCACAAAAAATTAAAATAGTTTAAAAATAGTAATGCAAACGCAAAAAGTGTGACATTTCTGAAGGGTTCGATCTCGATATCTAAATCATATTTCTGATGCTGCCGCTGCACTGCGGCTGCTTCTGTCGGAAAAAAATTACACATTAAATTCGTAAATTTCATTGAAGGAATTTTCATGCTCTCAACTAAATGGTTTTTCTGTGCTTTTCTCTTGCTCTTTTTTTATATGGTATAATGACTGTTTTGTTAGTTTTTTTATGCTTTTTGTGGTACATTTTTACGTTTTTTCTTTCATTTTTTCTTTGTTGTTTGCTTTTTAAATTAAATGCCAATTAATTTAATTAATTAATTTTTAAATCACATTTCATTGTTTTTCAAACACGGGGGCAAATACACAAAAAATTGTTGCTTTCTGCTGCCGCTGCTTGCTGTTTCTCAATTGTTGCTCTTGCTTTTGCTGTTGTTTTTTTGTGTGAGGAAACGAAAAATGTTGAAAGTACGCGACTTTTTCTTTGTAGTGCAGATTTTGTTTTGTTTTTTTTTTCATTAAAATTAATAATACTATATACAATTTATGGTATTTCTGCCATTACTCCTTCATTCTCCTGCATTCTCTCTCTCTCTCTCGTGGTATAGGATCCTTCCACATTTTAGTCGAACAATGTGGCCAGCAGATCATCGTTGGCATTATTGTTGCTGCTGCCACTGGAAGGAGGCGTATTGAGGTCTGGTTGGGGATCCAGGTACGAGAGGATTTCCATGGGATCCACATCTTGCAGAAGCTGCAAAAAGTAGTCAAACAATTAGCTTTAGTTCTCCGGGTGCCAGGAATCCTTCTTCCTTTGACTTACATTCAAATCATGCGCCGTATCATTGATGCCTGCCGCTGCAGCATCGAAACTCTGCAGCTCAGCACTCAGATCCGTCTCCGTGAACTTCAGCTGCGTCTGGCTGTTCATCAGGCTGTTCAGCAGCTGCTCCTGTTGCTGTTGCTGCTGCTGGTTCTCTGCACTTCCCAAACCACCACCCATGCGGCTGGGCGTCCCTGGTGTCTGTGGAGAGTTGTGCCCCGTGCTGCTGCTATTGTTATTGTTGCTGCTGCTGGCATTTGGTGTGCCTCCACTGATGGGCTCGTTGTGGGAGGAGCTAACACTTGGAGGGCCACCCGGAGTCATGGGATGGCTGACTGCCCCAGGCGTGTGCGGTGTATGGGGCATCTATTTAAAGAGGAGGAAATCAGCAATAAGCATCTGTCTGTAAGAATCTTTCCATCTGTAAGCTTACCTGATCGCTCAGAGACTTTTCCATGGCATTTAGTTGATCCAAAGAGTTGACACCACCATCGCCATTGGACAGACCGCCACTACCATCGCTGTGGTTGCCACTGAAGTTGTCATAGCTGCCGCGACTGCCACTGGAAGGAGAGGAGGTGTAAGAACCATTAAGTAATTATTCCCAGAGATGATGATTAAAAGGTTTACTCACTGCTGATTGCCCATCATATTGCCACTGGCAATAGAGTTCATGTCATGCATATTGTACGGACTCATCGCCTGCGAATTGTCCCACGTGGGGAGCTGTGTGGAGCCTGGCGACATCACCTTGGCCATGTCATCGCAGAGTTCCTGCTTCACGACAGGCATCAATTCCTGCTTGATGGCAGGCATCACACTGGGACCATTGCTGCTGATGGGATTGCCAGTAGGAACATTCGAGGGGGTAGATGCTCCTCCACTGGCAGCGGATCCACCAACTGCTGGGGCATTGGGCATCCCACCGTTGTGCTGCAGGGCCCGCCAGTTGGCAGACGAATCAATGATCACCTCATCCACATCCGAGTTGCTCAGCGTGTTGAGTATGGCCCAGATGTACTGATCGATTTCCAGGGTGTCGGTGATGGCCGACTTGCTGCACTCCGGACAGCGCCAGGAGCCCCGCTCGCTGTTGATCATCAGATAGGCCTCCAGATCGAAGCATTGCACGTGCTTGCACTCGTGGCCCCTGGCGGGCAGACGTATTCGAGACTTGGTGATGGGACACTTCAATGAGATCTTGGTGCACTGCTGCGATGGGGATACTTCGGCACCATTGCCCACCGCTTGGCCATCGGGAGGCAGGCCCAAATTCCGCTTGATCTTCTGCACGCTAGGTTCGAGAGGCAACAGATTGCGTTTGTGCAACGTCTGGAGTACTTGACGCACCGATGGCCGATGGACTAGTTGCAGCACAAACAAATGCGACTGTGTAGAGGGATTAAAGAGGATTCCAAGATTAAGGAGTGCTTCTTTAGAGGATCTCCACTGATTAGTACTTACACAACAACAGGAACTGGCCGTCAACTGTAAGGTATTGCGTCCTGGCTGGCACACAGCCTTCAAATAAAGCGGACGCAAAGCAGTGCTGTTCTTCTCGGATCGCTCGATGTTGAGAGGCGTGGCATTGGCGGAGACGGTGACGGTATGCGGCCAATTGGTGTTCATCTGGCGATCATCCTGATGGAAGCACTTCAACTGCAGCTCAAGTCGGTGCTAAATATCCAAAGATCAATATTTAATTAATGATCTCTACTGATAGATATGATCTCCACAATGAATTACCGGCACATCAGCGTATTGTAGACATTCTGCTTCAGATGGAACACATGATTGCTCACAGAAAGATTGTGCAGCAGACGGAACGGTGCCAAAATGATGCCATCGCGTACCGGGAATGTCAGTCTCATTTCTTCACCTAAAAAGTGAAAAGATAGCGAGCGAAAGATTAGCGACTGTTAGCGCCTGAAGCGAGTAGATCTCTGCAAAACGTACTGTTATCCATTGGTGGCTTTATATCCGGATTGGGGCTCACGTATGGGACACTGCATGCGGGTGTCAGTGGCGGCGTTGGATTACCAGGAACTGGACTGTGCTGATAGTTTTGCTGGAAACCTTGATTCTGGTAGGGATTGCCTGTTGTGGCCACGCCGCCACCCGGTCCCGCCGGGCACATGCTGCCGCCGCCTCCTTGTGACATTCCTACGCCATTGCCGCCACCGGCACCCGGATAGAATGCTCCTCCTGGGCCGCCAGCTCCTCCATATCCCACGCCGGGCACACCACCGCCCGCTTGTGGCATGAAACGCTGCTGCTGGCTCATGCAGCCGGGACCGGGTCCCATGCCAGCGCCTGCCATTCCACCAGGTCCCATGGGACCCATGACGGGTCCCCCGTTCGGACCCATTCCATTGGCACCCGACATGCGACCGTAGCCACCACTGCCGCCAACCATTGGACCACCCCGACCACAGCCATTCCCAGCTCCTCCCGCCTGCATCGGCAGTGGCACGCCACCTGCTCCGGGATGCATCTGCTGGCCGCCGTACATCTGAGGCGGCTGCTGCTGCTGCACAAGATTGGGATACACTCCGCCTACACCGCCAACGCCTGCTCCTGCGCCAGCCCGCTTCTGGGCCATGTGCATCTGCGGATGGGGATACGGTGTCATGCGACGCTGCTGTTGTGGTGGCGGCGCCTGCTGCGGATATCCGCCATTGGCCATTCCCTGCATCTTGGCCATGGGATTCATGCCGCCGCCCATCTGCTGGGCCGCCTGCTGTTGCATGGGACTCATCCCTAATCCTCCATTACCTCCAGGGCATTGACCAACCATTGACATGTTTTGCATTTGATTCATGGGCGTCATCTGCAAGAAAGCAGGCAAAAAGTGCGGTTTAGAAGGGGGAAATCAAAGGGAAATCGGTGGGAAAAGTGGGCCGAATTCCACTTCTAGTCCCAAGAGAGAAGAGAGCTCCAGAAGATCGGTAAAGTCTGGTCAATCATCCCCTCATTGGAAGGCACTATCCATTACTTAAAAGTTCTGGAAATTTTGTTTCTGGCCTTAAAACAGCTGTCCATTTGCAATCTCCTCTCTCTCAATAGAAGTGAAATCATTCCCTGCTTTTGGGTGCCGGTACTCACTTGATGATGCCTCTGTGGTCCAATGCCACCTCCTCCATTGCCATAGCTCCATGCCCATTCCCTGGCTGCCATTGTAGCCGCCTGCCTGTCCACTGGCTCCTCCGCCGTTCATGTACTGGGCATTGGACATCATGCCACCATTGGCGCCCGGATGCATGCCTCCACTCATCTGGAAGGGGGGGAAAAGAAGAAATACCTCGTAGAGAAAAAGTCTTGCAAATATTGGACTGCTGCTGGGATGCTCACCTGACTGTAACCTCCCATGGCATCCATTCCGGACATGTGCTGTTGCTGCTGCTGCTGCTGTTGCTGTTGGTGTTGCTGCTGTTGCTGCTGATTCGCTGCCACCATGGCAGCTGGATATCCCTGCTGTCCGCTCTGGACGCTCGTGGTGCTCAGGCCACCCAGAGAAGCAGTAGAGCCGCCGCCGCCACTGGTGCCTCCGCTCGTAAGCGAAGTAAACTCCGAATTGGGGCCAAAAGTGTTGTTCAGGCTGCGCAGGCTGTCGCCTCCGATGAGCTCATTGCCGAGCATAAAGTTGCCACCTGCCACACCTCCTCCGACACCTAATCCTCCGGATCTCTGCTGCTGCTGTTGGTGATGCTGTTGCTGCTGTTGCTGCTGCTGCTGTTGCTGCTGGTAGGCCAGAAAACTTTCGCGTTGTTGCTGCTGGTATTGATGCTGCTGCTGTTGGCTGTAGTACTGCTGCTGCTGCTGCTGCTGCTGTTGCGGATGTTGTTGCTGGTGTTGCAGATGATGCTGCTGCTGCTGTTGCTGCTGTTGATCGAGACTGTTGTTGTTGTTGTTATTGTTATTTGTGCTACTGCCACCCGGCGGTGAGATTTGGCCCCCTGTGGCTGGCGCCCTTGAGGAGCCCGCCTGCTGGTTCATTTCATCATTTTTCCTGTAATAATCCAAGCAAAGGTAATACCACGAATTAGTTGGCATTCTGGCACGACTTTTATTCGGTTTCGATAACTTTGTGGGCGAGACTGCCGCTGCGACTGCCGCCTCTTTCCCATACAGCGCATGGCAGCCCTTTCCCCAAACATTATTAGCCAGAATGAATACAAAAATGCGAAACCGCGAAAGTTTCCCAAAAACTTTGACCCAAAAAAGTATAATAAATTTTGAACCGAAATGTCGGCGAGAGTTTTTTAAGAGAATACAAGAGTGTGACAAATGGGGAAAAGCCGACATAGAGTTTGAGATAATGTTTTTGGGCAAATATTTACATAGATTTTGGGAATTCTCCGACATCTACGTATGAGGGCCGCTCTTATCGCTAAGACTTGACTCATGTGCGACCTCTATCGATGATGTCAGCCATGGGGCCATGGAGCTTATGTTCATGTGATTTCACTCCCAAAGTAACCCCCCATCCCCCATCTCTCTCCCCATCATGCGCACCCATAGCCATATCTCCATCATCGTCATTGTCAACGTCATTCATGATTGTTGCTGTTGCTGTTGTTGCTGTTGTTGCTGTGGCAATTCCAATTGCATTTTCATTTTGCTTCTCCACCATCTCCTCTTTGCTCAAACTTTTGCATTGCACTTGCTCAGGCCGTCTCTGTTTCTCCATTCTCCATCTCTTTTCTTGATTTGCTGTGACATTTAAGCCCCAAATGTCAAATGGGCTCAGGGCTTACATTTGTTTTCCCATCGCCCACCCCATCACCCTGCCCTACCACCCATCCCCATGTCCCACTCTATCAAACCATCTCTCCACTGCCGACTGCCGACTGCCGACTGTGGACGGGCGACGTAGAGGCGGCAACGGCAACGGCAACCCTATATTCCTAACCTCACATTCATTGAAATTGTTGTCGCGCATTCGTTTTGATGGCGCGACTTTTAAGGTAAAAATAATTAAGCATATTTGCCAGGCATCCATTAAACAACAAAAGTAATATGAAAAGCATATGAGGCGACAATAAAAACAATGAGAAGCAATAGAGAAACAGAAAACGCAGTGCAAACGGAGGAGGGGGGACTGTACTGCACTGTACTGTCGAAGCTGTGTGGCTACCCTACACTTATATGATTATGATGCGAATGATCGAAATGTCTGATCGAAAATAAAGAAGAATAGAGAACAGATTCGATACTAGGAATACCCTTATGGTACTACAGTACTCTGAATGCTGCTGCTTAGAATACCAAACTTTAAAGCAAAGAAGAGCATGTGTACATGACTGTACCAACAATTGCAATGCGAAGAAGAAGTAGCAGAACCAAAGTACCCGCAAGTCGAACTGGTGGATACCCTAGCAGTAAGTAACACTATTCACTGGCCTTTCCTTTGCTGATCGAGAGAGTACTCCGAAAGATCAGTACATGTGTACCCTACGTGCCACAAGTAAAGGGTAGGATTCCACTCGCACACCAACAAAAAAGAGAGTAACACGCTCCCAATAATTGCGCATCACATCCACAAAAGCCAGCGCTAAAAGCAGCGGCGGCAGCAACAGCAAAACAAAAGCAAATAAAGTTGCGGGAAGGGAACAAAAACTCACAAAACGTAACACAATACCAACAAAAACAAAAACAACAGCAACAACAAGAAGAACAAGATCAAGAGAGAAATAACAACAACAGCAAAAATAAAAACAAAAACAACAGCGAAATGCAAATAAATAGCACATTGCTAAGCGATTGGCTGATAATCGCATGACGAAAAAGCCCAGAGCCCGGCAAAGTCTACAAAGATCGAGAGGTTGACGGCAGGGTATAACAAACAATAAGGTCGGGCACTCCAAGGGACCGGGGCAACTAGAACTGTTTCGAGATTTTAGTGCAAAACCAATGCAGGCAACTAGGGCAGCCACTGAATGAAGCTGCCTTACCTTGTCTTCAATATGCCTTGCATGGAAAGAGTTAGGCGGCGGAGAGGGGATGGGATGGGGGGAGAACCTGAACCTGTGATTGCCGCGAGACTGCGACGATAAATTAGCATTGAGACTGCTTGCCTGCCACTGCTTTTGTGAAAGGGGACGGGGGAGAGGGAGGAGAGTGGGCCACAACCACTGGGGAGTGGAGCGGTAAATAAAGCAGTGCAAAGCAGGTCATTAGGTCGTCGGACAGTACCGTATGGTGTGGAGGGGTTGGGAGGAGTGACTAGGATAGCCCATAGCATACCTCAAGGCTGCCTGTGGCACAGATTTCCATCTCGCTTTATCAAATATGACCGAGTGTGAAAAATGACCTTCGGCATTGCTTAGATAAAAGAGAGCAACGCCAACCCACATAGATTGTACAGCAGGATAGAGTGGGACAGAGAGAGCGAGAGCGAGAGAGGGGATGGGGGAAACAAAGTTGTTTTCCGATCATATAATCATCGTCTCATTATGTGACTTGCACCGACAGTTGGAGAAGTGTTCCAGGAGGAGCGTGGCAGGGGGAGGGACAAGGGACAGACGATAGACACATCTCTGATGTGACGGCCGCTTGCTTTTGCTTTGTTCGAATTCTCAGTCTGTTTCTGCCTTTTGTACTTTGATTAGATATAAATTTCTTCATTGATTAGATAAAAATAAAGCAAAACAGTAGAGACGGCTAGAGAGAGACAGACACAGAGAGAGAGAGAGAGAGAGAGAGAGAGTAAAAGTAAAACAGTTCAGAGGTGGGTGCCGTTCCATTCCGATGGAGAGACGCGACACGTGCTGTGGCTATGGGAGATACTACTCTGCCTTCATATCGGAATCAGTGCACGATCTCTGGCTACCTCTACCTCTCCCTGTCTCTCTGTCCCTCGCGTAGCGCTCTCTCTTTCTAGTGTGGCTTGTGTAATTGTAAATTTGTGCGCACTTTGATTTGCTGTGGTAATAAAAATTATTTCTCATTTGGCACACGAAATGATTTCCGTATGTCCCACAGCCGCCCAGAGGCCAGAGGCGTAGTCAAAGGTGTTTTTATCACCAGCCAAAAGGGGGTGGCCAGAATGCCCAAAGAAGGGGCAAAGGAGGTGTGTGTGTGTGTGTGTGTGCACACAGAGGGAGCCTTAATCCCCCGTCTTTTTAATGGACTTTATTTTCACAATTTATGGCTATATTTCGATATGAATTATACGAGTTTTTCCTCTAGTTTTTTTCTCTAGTGTTTTTTTGAGCAATGCGACAGCCAAAGTCCTTTATAGGATACTATGTCTGGCAAAGTCTATTATATTTTTGTGGCTAAAAAACAATCTATCTTTTCTCTTTTCTGATTTAGCTCCTTGTTTTTTTTTCCTGTGTTTTTGTTTTTTATTGCTATAATTGTTTGCGTGTTTGTTCTTGTTGCGGCGGTGCTGGTCTCTCTCGCTTTTTCGCTTTTATTTTTACAAACGATAGACGACCCAACGACAAACGACAAACGACAGTTGGCGTCATGTAACAAAAGCAACAACAACAACAACGTCACATGCACACAGACATGGGCATAGACACAGACACTAGTAATATATACAGCCGATACACATACATAGCGACATCCATATAGATTATGTAAAAGTGTATTTCCATTGCGAGTGCCGAGTGCCGAGAGCCGAGAGACCCTGAAATATTGTGGAGACACGTGCGTGGAGAACCAAATGACAGAACGAACATTGTTTTTAGACAAAAATCAATTTCGTGCAAAGAGTGAAATCATTTTCCTGTAAGTGCTGGTGGGATCGGATCGGGGGATATCATCCCCATTCCTCCCTCCATTGCATTGGTGGGGGATGGGGAGGGTGAGGAAAAGGCAATAACACATCAAAAATGTTTGATTTGCTCTCTCTTTTTTTTTTTCTTTCTGCTTTTCTGTCTTTCTGTGTTGCCCTTTCCATATGTCCCGGCACTCATCATTCCCTCACACTCTCCACCTCTCTGTCTCACTCTCGCCCTCTCTCTTTCCCTCCCTTTCTGGTATTTTCATTGTTTCGCTGCACTCTCCCTCCCCCTCCCCCCGTGACATGCGTTTGACAGTTGTTTTTCAAGGGTGTTTGAACGCCCTGATGCCCTGCCTGATCCCCTGAACCACCGAATAACTGATGCTAAAAACCCACCCGCTGCTGTCCCTCAAATACTAACGTTGCATTGCACTTCCAAAAATACAAAATACCCAACAAAAAAACCATCATTTTTTTTGTTTTTTCTTATGGCAGGGCAGTTGTCGTCTGTCTGCGGATTCATTTTTCTCTGCCATATTTCCACTGTCACGAAGCGTCGTGTGGGGTGGGATGGGGTCGAAGGGGGCTGTTTAGGTGGGGTGGAAAGGCGGTGGGAGGGCGTTGTAAGGGATAGTCCCCGAAATGATGGGTGAACACCCAGCAGAACTGCTGTTCCTTCTGTCTGTCATAGAATTTTGCTGGCGCCTGTTGGTATGCAACACTTTCTATGGCAGGTCAGAGAAATTTTCCACTTTTATTTCACATTTTTCAATTGAGTTTTCCCGCGGAATTTCCCCTCGATTTTCCCACTCTTACTGTTCACTTAAACATCGCTTTTCATAATTTATTTGCCCCATGCCACTCGACTTTGAAATGAAAAATGAAAAATAAAAATGAAAATAAATCAACATAATAGACTCTCGATAGCAGAAAATAAAGCCAGCAACCACCAGAAACAGGAGCAGTAGCAGCAGCAGCAACCCTCTGGCATCCCTGCCACACTGAAGAGGGGTGAGACATGATGCATGAGCATGGGGCATGAGGCATGAGGCGCATGCAACAAAATATATAAAAATCGAACCGAGACACACACAAAAAAATCCAAAGAAATGGCACAATTTTTGATTAAAAATCCGAATGCAAATAATACAGATGGTCAGCGTTTCGCATTCAAAGGGGCATGGGGCATGGGGCATGTACCACAGGGCTGTTGTTGAAATATGTGCAAAAACATATTCCCCTTAAACAACGATTCGATCCAATCCCCCTGCCACTGCCCCTGCCCCTCCCTCCCTCCATGCTTTTTACAAAATGTTTGCCTCAAACTTTTGCATTTTGCGGATTTCGAAAATGATTTTTGTAAATGTTTTGCCGCTTGCGGTGGTGCATCCCCATCCACCCAACATTGAAAAGAGAGAGGGAAGAGGCAAGGGAGTAGGTACATAAAGGGAGTGCTGTGCTATGCTGTGAAGTGGGGTGGGGTTGGTGGTGCCACCATGTGGCATGAGTAATATTTGAAATATTGTTGTGTTTCCTCCACTCTGTCTCTTATTTTGTGTTCGAATGCTTTCGGCACCTGTAACTGGATTTTATTTATTGGCAAGGCCTGCCTGAATCGTAAACTGTGCAAACCCTCCCCTATCTTCCCCGCTTCCCCTACATCTCCTCATATGCCACCTCTTTCCATATATTGCGTATACGCAATGTGTTTTTCTGTTGGCCATAAAACATTTGCCATCGTTTGTAGCCATCTATCGATAGGTGTGTGTGTCTGTGTGTCTGTGTTTGGCTGATAATTTGCATACTAAAATGTAAAATTGGTTATGGGCTTCAATGCACTGCACCCGACACAGTAGACTACAGTGGTCATTGGTCGAACGGGGAACAGCTTTGAGCCCCTTCGAGGAGTATACATCGCTTGGATGATATTTTTCCGCTAGAGATTCCGAAGCCAACACCCCAAGAGATCTTTCACTGGCCCTCCATCCTCTCAAGAGATAGCTCTTCATATATTCATATTCTCTTTCTCTTTCGCTTCGTGTATTCTATTTGTTTTCTGTTCAATTCTCAAATTGCATTTTGTCGTTTAACTTCTCGCGATAGCCGTTGCATTGTTTATGTCTACCTGAATTTGTAACCGAAAGCATTTCCGTTGTCTGATGATGGCTTTCGATGGGCATTCGTTGGCTTGATGGGTGTTTTTGTTTTTGGGTGAGTCTATGGGTCGGTCCTATGGTCTACCCGAGGTGTTGTCTACGTTGTTGGGCGATAAACAAAACTAACAGCAGACAAAAAAACCCCCCACAATGAAGGGAGGAACGGATGGGTGGGTAGGGGAAGGGAGGTCTCCTTGTTACAACACACGCGCTAATCAGAACGCTAATGGACGGTGGAGGAGGGCCCCAATGTGCAGTGCCCCTTCCCCCTCCGCCATGCTCTTCTCCTATCAATCAGCAAGCGAACGGGCGAGCGGGCGAGCGAACGGTTGTGTGGTGTGGTGTAAGGTGTGCAAAAACTGCTCTCTAACACTTTTGTGTGGTGTGTGGACAGACGGACGATCTATCTGGTGGTTTGGTTTGGTTTGGTTTGGGCTTCGATTTGGTTCAGGTTTTTGCGGTTTGCTTTGGGGGCTATCTTATCTGTGGGGCGCGTTTTTGCTTGAAACTAAATTTATGCCAGGGGTTGGGGGAGGCGAGTGGAGGGGGCATGAGGCATGAGGCACGGCATGGTATGGTACTCCACCATACGCGCGCGGATCTATTGCCATTGTCATCGTCGTCATTGCGCTTTTTGGCATTTATCTAATCGCCAATTAAGCAACAAAGCAACAACAGAAAAAACCCAACGAAATTCATAAACAATTCGGACGACAGACATAAAACATTAAAAATAAATCGAAGGCTGCGACTGTCAACGCTTGCAAATAAAAAACAAAAACACTGGAAATAAATGTTGGAAAAAAATACAAAAAATAAAAGAAGCTGCAATAATTTTTGTTCAAGTATTTTTGCACAAACAGCCAGAAAGAGTTGTGGGGGGATAATGAAGGGGGAGGAGGGAGGAGGGAGAAATATACATAAATCACAATTTAAAATAAAACAAAACGAAACGAAAATTGCAGCAACAGCAACAGAGACGAGACGAGACGACAACAAACAACAGAAACTCAACGACGAAGCAAAGCCCCAAAACCCAACGCATAAATCGCCAGCAGAGGCAGCGGCAGAGACGTCAGCATCGCCAGCGACAGAGACGTCGTACTTGAAAACCAGTTTTTCGAGTAAAAATATGTCTACTGAAGGTACAGCTAAAAGCAGCAGCAAACAACAGACAAGACACAACAGCAACAACACTTTGAAGCAACATCAACTGCTGCAACAACCAAAAACAGAGACCCAAAAGAGAGACGACTACCAATGGACATACATAGTTCAAGAAATAGTATCATCAAAACTGAAAAGGTATCGTGTCTCCCATAATAGATATGTACATGTGTATAAAGATATCAGGGGAAAAATGGGACAGGAAGTGGCAGAGAGGCGACTCTGATAAGCAGGCGGCGAACCCTCTGTCTCGCCTCTGGCTGACAGGTGGAGCCACCTGTCCAAGAATAGAATGTGGAACCGCAACAAGAGGTTACCCCAGAGATCCTTCGAATGGATATCTGAAACATTTTGATTGTTTTTTCATTCATCAAGAGAGAGAGGTGAAAATTTAGCCACAAAAGGCCTTTATTCTTATACATTTCGATGGTATAGCAAAATTTATGGCTCCCTTCCTTTGCTAATCAGCATTGGCCTGCCTTGCCTTCCCCCAACAACCTTTCTTTGCACTTGACTTGATTTCCATTCACAAAAAACCCCAGCCCAGCCACCAATGCCAGCCACCATTTTGTTCAGTGGTGCTGCGCCGTCGTTCTACACACATCAAAACGAACGGTAAACAGCGATAAGCAATTATCGATAACTGAACTATTTTCTGCATACCAAAGCGCAAATTTATGTCGGCCAACAAAAACAACAGAATAGCCAGAAGAAGCAACTAAAGAGAGACAGAGACAGAGAGAGAGAGAGAGAGAGAGGCAGAAAGGTATTCCAGAGAACCTCTGAAAATGTACCGAGATATGCGATTGTGTTACCCTTTGTTTTTCCCATAGATATTGCCGTACGATCTGTAGCTATAATTAGCTTGTCAGCCAAAAACTCTGGCCATTCCCAGCAGTCCCAGTTCCAGTCCCCCATTCCCATTCCCCGAAGACTGATAAGAGTTGTGGGTTACCTTTGATTTTTCGGGTTTTCAGGTCTCTGATTCTGGGGTTCGGTTCCTATCGATGATTGTGGGGTTCGGTTCTGCGGTTCGGTCGGTATGTGCTATCTATGAGGTTGTTGTGGCTACGGATAGAGCATATGTACATATGTACATTTTACTATAGAATATAGCTCGTACTCGTACTACTCGTATATCTATGCGAATGTGTGTGGTGTGCTGTGTGGATCGGTGCGTTGCGTTTCGGTCTAGTTTTTGATATCAGAGAGAGGGTACGCTCGTTTCAGGGGCTTTTAATTGGGTCGTTAAATGTTTTCGAGTCGATTTTTGTCGTTTGGGATTCGTTTTGTTTTGATTCTTCTTCTTCTTCTTAGGGTTTCGGTTCGCTTCCAGTATGTTCTTTTGCAGTACCGTACCGGGGGTATCTATCATGTGACTGGCATTTGCAAGGAAAACTAACGAAAGATCTGTCTGCCAAGACAGATGTGTCTGTTCAGATCGCTTCACGCGTCCAAAAGTCAACTACTTAACCCATTAATGCCCAATTAAATTCAAATTTCATGATAAGATATGCCACAAGAGGAGAAACTGCAAGTTTTCACTCGTTTTCCCTCTGGCTCTCTCTCTCTCTCTCTATTTCTCTCTGTTCGTGTGACCTTCAATCATTGTTTTTGCTTGAATGCGGGGTTAAAATGTTGTTTGATTTAGGGGTTGCATTGGCTTCGCCTTTGGCTGATTTTGGGTTTACATATGTAACTATTGTTGTGCCCTCGAGTGTGGATTTCGTTACCGGGGGTTGCTGCTGCTCCGATAGTAGCATTTCCAGCCCCCGTTTCATGATGATGATGGGTTTATTAAGCGAGTAATATTCATTTCATTCAGTCAGTCCAGTCAGTCATTCCTTCCATCTATCCTTTCCTCCGTTCATCCATATGCACATCCTTCCATCTTGCATTCCTTCCATCCAATGCGACGCTCCTCTACTTTACTCTACTCTACTCTTCGCCACTGTTTCGCCACTGTTTCTTCTGTGTGTTTCTGCGCTCTCCACTCTCTCTCTCCTTTCTCTCTTTTCTGATATTTCCCCCTCCAATCCTCTCTCTCTCATTCTCCCTCCCTTTCTATCTCTCCAGAGGGTTGACGATTTGCAAATGGTTTTCCGCGTTTAGGTTTTGTTTTTCAGTCATTTGCTTCGTTTGTATCACATTTTATTTCCCGTGTGAAAATGGCAAACAGATGAGGCACACACCACACCACACCACACCATGCCACACCATACCACACACACAGAAACAGAAACAGGAAGTAGCTGCGCTGAAGGGGCAGGCGGACAGGCAGGCTGGCTGGCTGGCTGGCAGGCTGGCAGGCAGGAGAGGTAGCAATCACATTTTTCAAGTCCTTTTCGGTGGTTGCTTGATGGGTTGTGATTTGGTTGCTTCGGTGGTTGATTGATGAATGATTGTTGTTGTCTCGCGCTCTCAATACTCGTAGTTTCCCATCATAGGGATCTGCGGATCGTATCGCATAGAGTGGGTTGGTGGCTTGGTGGGTTGATAGGGTGGTGGTGGTGATGGTGGTGGTATTTCGTTTGATGACATTTAGAGGGTGTTTAAGATAAGCCTCAGGGCGTTAATTAACCGTTAGATTGATCTGCTGGCTGGCTGGATATTCCATGATTCGATGATCATTCAATGATGAAATTTGTTTGGAAAGAGATTCTTAAGTGATTTTAAGGGTTTCCCCGATAAGCGGGAGGCATTCATTCGATTATAAAATGATTTTTTAGTTTGAAATTTGAGTTCATTGACGTTTCAAACTGTTATGAAATGATTGGAATAGCTTTAAGAAGGAATTCCTATAGTTTCAGTGAATATTAGTCTGAAATATTGATTCCCTGACGAGCATAGGGTATACCAGTAGAGATTTATTCGAAAATGTTTATCTTTTAATAGAAATTAAGTTAATTTCTTTAAAAGTTCTCGATGATTCCAGGCGTTATCGATCATTTTGGGTAGTGTTTGTTACATGGTATAATGAAATGTGAGATCCTAGATGATCATAGCGTGTTTATTAGGTTGTGGCCTGATCTATTGATCGTAATATATGTAAGTGCCACAAATGCATTTTCTGTACATGAGAAGCATTGCATTTTTCGTATATAGTATATGGGCAAGGCAAATTTGTCCGTTCAACGGAAGTGGAAAATATTTTCGTGAATGGTTTTCCTTCTGGGAAGTTCTTTTTCAAAAGGTTTCCTTCGAGAGTTTTCCTGAGAACTGCCTCGAATGCCAGCTGTGTGTTCGCCTACCTGTCTGTAAAGTATCTTCAGCCTCTGCTTCTTCTGCCTTCTGCCTGCGAAACTATCTTTCGCTTGTGCCTCTGAATCTATCTTATAGCTGTGTGTGTATCTTTTGCCTGTACTATATCTCACATTTTGCAAAATGGGTTAAGGTTTACCTGTGGTCGGCATTTTTCTTTCTTTTTTTTTTTGTTCTCTTACACACCCGTTAACCGTACGATTTTCCAACCTTTTTTCTGTCTTTCATCTTTCAGCCTCTGCCTCTGGCTCTGGCTATGGGTATGGCTTTTCCTTCTCCGTCTCCCTCTCCTACTGCCTACTGCCTTTTCTTTTGCTACCTCTCTCATCTGCGATGCGATGATGAATTACAAGCGAACCGAAAAAATGTCTGCAAAGAGTTTTTCTCATTGTTACAAACAGAGCGTAGAAGAGCGGCTCGGGGTGCGGAGGGAGGGGTGTTGTTGGGGCAGGGGGAAAAATATGCGTGGCATGTGAGAAAAACGGCAAGAATAGGGAGACACTGTTAGACGGGGGAGACACACACAGTTAGAGAGAGAGGGAGAGCATGGAACGGGGGTCGTTGAGGTTGTTGTAAATGCTTCGTTTCGTCTGGAGTGACCTTTTTTTGTTGTTGCTGTTGTTGTTGTTGTGTCTTTGGGTCTTTGGTATTTTTTTCGCTGCTCTTCGAACCTTTTCTTTTACAAAAGACAGAGAAGAGCAGTAGAAAGCGTACAGGAATAAGAAGAAGTAGGAGTAGAAATACGAAAAACAGAAACACCATAAATTGGGCGAAAACGTTGTCGAACTCTGGAAATTGAATGACATACGTGACGGAGAGTGAGGAGGCGAGGGTAGGGGAGGTCTGTGGTTGTTGTCGTAGTTTTCTTCAATTTGTTGTAGTTTTTGTGTTGTTGTTGGTGTCATTGTTGAAGAGGCAGGCAGATGAATGTAGTGGCACGCAGTTGTGTGGCAAAGGCAGGGAGAATTTCGGGGGTACGTGAGCAAAGGCAGGAACAGCAGCAGCGACAGCGACAGCGGCAGGGGCAGGGGCACGCAAACGAAACGGATCGTTGGGAAAATTTTCCTTCCTTTAGTATCGATTCGTCTCGAACTTTTCTCCCACTTCTTTCCCTCTTCTGCTTCTTCTGCTTTTCTTCTATGCTATGCTTTTCCCTGAAAATAGTTCAATGGAAAACTCCACACACACCAAAAGCAAGCAATAAAGCAACAGCAGTGGCGGCAGTGGCGGCAGTGGGTCGCAAGCACCAGACGACTTTTCTGAATGGTTTTCTCTGGCTCTTGGGATGGATGGCGATGGATGTCTGTCTGTCTGTCTGTCCCCCATAGTATCTGTGTGTTTCTGTTTGCCTCTCTCTGGCCATCAGTGTATGTGTGTGTGTGTGCTTGCGTCAATTATGGGTCAGCTGTGCGTGAGAGCGGGGCAGAAAGGCAGAGAGAGAGAGAGCGGCGTGTTCGACTAGAGAGGCGAGGCGGCAGGGTGGAAGCAGGGAGGGGAGGGCCAGATGAACAGCTGATGTGGGAATTTCAGTGCCAAAAAGTCGGTCAAAGTTACTCTTTAAGATGCACAGCAACAACATTTTAAAGATACGAGTTTTGTGGAAACTTTGAGAGAAATTTAAGGTGAACTTCGGGGAAAATTGTAGGTAAATATTCTATGAATTTGATTAGAATTCGAGGAAAATTGTAATTAAATAAAATGTTATAGATTTTCATGGAATTATTAGGAATATTTTTACGAGTTCTTAAGCAAAAATGAGCTTCAAAACTTAAAAAAATATAAAAAAAAATATTTGGTAAATTGTTGAGAGAATATCACATTTTTAGAGGATGTTTACCCCACAAATATATCACATAAACCCACCCCTTCGGTTCCCTAAATATAGTATTATATTCAAATATTGTCACACACAGTTCTTAAAACTAATTGAATGCTACACAAATATTATTCACAATAAAAAAATGAATGTTTTATACAAGATACGGAGGAGTAGTTATGCATAGAGTATTTTGCAAACAACAAACAAAGCATAGGGTAGAAACAGTACACAAACAAAAAAGGGGGGGGAGAAAACTTGTACGTAAAAATATCTAAAAACAAAAGCACATTCCATTTAATTATATTTTTATATCTTTTTACTATTTTTCGGGGTAATTTTTGAAAGCACAATAAAAAAATGTTAAATCAAAGAACTGTTTTTTTTTTGTTTTTGGTTTGGTACTTAAAAGTAAATTTGTATTGTTAAATTATTGAATGTTTATTTTTAGAATTAGCTGGAGATTATTTTTAGCAGCGAATGAATGGATTGTTGCTGGGATTTCTGTATTTTGTTCGGTTTTTCTGTTTTTATTTGTTTCTGTTTTGTTTAAGTGGCATTTATTTTTAGATATTTTACCTAAGTTTTCTTTTTCTTTTGGGTTTTATGATGGCTGTTCGTTCGGTTGTTTCTGGGTTCTTGATGGTGCGTGCGGTTCGATTGTTGTTCGGTTGTTGTATGGGTTGGTTGGTTTGGTTGGTTGGTTGTTCGATGTTCGATTCTTGCCGGAGACGACAGGTGCGCTATCTCTTGTTGCTTCTGTTATCAGTGGATGTTCTTTCTCGCTCTCTCTCTCTCTGTTTTCGCTTTCGCCTTTTGCTTCGTTCGTTGTTTGTTTGCTTGCACTTTTTCACACTCTCTGTTTTGCTCCCTCTCTTCGCAAGTATCTTCCTGTCTCTCTCTCTCTCTCTCTCACACTCTTATCAATCTTCTTCTCTCTATCTCTCTCGCTCTCTCTCGTTTTTTTGGGAGTAGGTTAAAACTTACTTTTTGGAATTGCGCTTCGTTGTTTGTTTGGAATACATGGGAATTTTGTCAAGAATCAATTGCATGGCATCAACAAATACATGGGACAGACGACAAACGTCACTTGTCTCTCTTGTCTATTACTCGTGTGTGTGATGTTTGTTGATTGTTTGTTTTTTTTTGCTTGCTTGCTTGCTTGCTTGCTTGGTGGCTTCTTTCGCTTTTCACAGCAACATTTTGCGGTTCAATTTAGTGGACACTGTATAGTCTTTTGAATGTTTTAAGCTGCGGCTCAAACACTGCACTTGTGTACGTTTTTGGCTGTGGTTCATACACGACTCTTTCTTTTCTTTTTGTTTTTTTTGTGGTTCAAGCACTACTACTGTTTGTACGTTTTTTTTTTAACTGCGGTTCAAACACTACTTTTTCTTTCCTCCTCTTTTTTGATGTTCGGTTCGGTTCACTCTTTTCACTTTTTGTTTAGCGGGTCTTGTTTGTTTTATTTTGGGTTAAATATCTGTAGCTTTTTGTTTGTTACGCTTTCACAATTTGTTTGTTGCAGATGTTGTTGTTGTTTTTTTGGTTGCCTAGCAAATAATTTTTTGTAGGTTTCAATATTTGTTGTTAATTTTGTTTGTTTCAAAATTTTGTCGAGTTGATAATACTGTTGTTGTTGTTTGTTTTTCTTTTTGCTGTAGTAGTAATCCAAATGGTTGTTGTTGCTGCTGTTTGTGTGGTGTTGTTGATTGCAACAGGAACTCAATTTTAGCACTTAATCCAAGAGATGTGCTCGTTGTGTGATTGTTTGATTAAATTTTTATAGTTAGTTTATGTTCACTTTTGTTCAAGTCAAAAAAATTAAAAAAATATTTCTTTAGTGTTTTCACTAAATTTTTTTTTTTGTTTAAATAATACTCAAACACACAATTGTATTTTTCGATTTTGTTCGAGTTTGTTCAAAAAAATTCTCGGGCTTGGACTTGTGTTTTTCTGTGATGATGGCCTTTTGGGTCGGACGCGTGCTTCTGCCGGAACGACGACAACACTCGACGGCAGCCAGAAAGGAACTTGAACAACGCAGCGCTCTGACCGTGGCGACAGCCAAGTTAATACAAAAATTTCCGTTGTTTCGTCAGTGCAGCGACTGAACAGAGCAGTTTGGTGCCTCGGGTGGGTTCGGGTCGATTCGTTTTCTGTCGGCTTTCAATTGAGTGAGTGTGAGGAAGCAAGAGAGTGCACGCGAGCTGCTCACAGAGAGTGCTCGCTCTCTCATCAGAGTTGCTTATTTGCATTGCATTGCCTACAAAAACCCCGTACGAATGCCAGTTTAAGCCACTTGTATGAGTGGGAATTCCTCCTGTAGACAGAGCCAGAGCCCAGAGCCAGAGTCTGTAACATGTTCGATGTACAGTCGGCTGCTCTCGTCTCTCCCTCGCCATCTCTCTTGCACTCGCTTGATTTATTTCAGGTCGGACATTTGCTTTCGGTATTTCGTATTCATTTTGGTCTGTGTTAAGGGGCGACGACGCGCGAGCACTTAAGTAAAATAATAATTATGTATACGTATGTCAATTTGTTTGACTTTTGCTTTGCCTCTGCTACTCTGCTACTATTTCGCTGCCGCAAAGAGTAGTAGAGAAAGGTAGTAGATTTCTACTACCTTTTTGTAGCGGCGTTTGTTTTGAAAGAGCTCGTGTGTGCGAGTGCGTGCGTGTGTGTGTGTGTGTGTGTGTGTTTGGAGAGCGTTAAGTAGATTTTTCAGCACATTTGTCTTAATTGTTGTGATTTGTGGTTGATTTACGAATGATTTACGGGCGGGCATGCAAAATGCAAATTTCGCTTTCGGGCGGAAATTAATTGTTTTTTAAATGTTTTCGGGGCTTAACATAAATCTTTGAATGAATATTTAATATGTATAATAAATATTTATTTATGTATAAATTAAGTAATAGATAAATATATTATCTACAAATATTCAAACACCTATGGAGATATCTATCTCCATCTCTTTTTATCCCACCCACACATGAGCATACACGCATCTAC
Organism: Drosophila algonquin; assembly: GCA_035041765.1. NCBI lineage: Eukaryota > Metazoa > Arthropoda > Insecta > Diptera > Drosophilidae > Drosophila > Drosophila algonquin. The sequence continues at coordinate 25,649 of JAWNKY010002117.1, read as the reverse complement.
TCTCCTCTTCACACTCATTCACGTTTGAGTGGCCGCAAAATGGAAATACTTTAATTAGCCGAATAAAAAACATTTAACAATTTAATCTGAGCATATCAATTGCCCTCTCTCTCACACACACACACACACACACACACACACAAACACACGCATACATTTCACGCTCGCACGCTCTCTTGGTTAGCTGCTCTCTTTCTCTGCTGCTGCTGCTGCCAAAATCCACTCCCAATTTATCACTCAATTAGCACAGAAAAATGTAGCAGTGTATTTACTCTCTCTCTCTCGCTGTCTGTCTCTCTTTGGTTCGAGGTTCGGTTCGTGTGTGCAGCTGCTGCGAACAGCGTGAGAAACTCTCGTCGGCTTTTTGGTATCGGGTGTTCATCTCAATGAAATTGTAGCATATTTGTTGCCATATCGAGATTAAATTTTCAAAACACAAACGAGCACAGCACGTTGTCTGAGAGAAAGAGAGAGAGAGACACTCAGAGAGAGAGAGAGAGCGAGAGCAAGAGTTCGTTTGTATGCGTGGCTTGTAAGCTTTTGTTGCTTTTGCTTGGTGGGTGGTGGTGGTTGAGTTCGGTTGCGTTGCGTTTGGTTTGGTTTGGCTTGGGTTCGTTGGTTGGGGTCGCAGCGTCGCGATTTATTGATGATGTTGACGCCAACGTCGCTGTCGACGGCGCTGCTGAATGCTTGGGTCCGGGCAGAGGGTGGTGGCAGGGCAGTGTTAATGTGTTTGTTGCTCTGCCATCAAATTATGTTTTATTTTATTTAAACATGTTCTGCCTCGATTTTTGGCAGTCCTTGTCATAATTTTGTATGTGAGAGAGTGGGACAGCGAAGCAGTGAGCAGTAAGATGACTAAAGGAGAGCGGAGAGCAGGCAGCAGGCAGCGCTTCGTCCTGGCAGAGGAAGTCTTTTTTTCCAGGTTCGAGTGCGACAGCAACAACGACAGTTGTGCGATGTTGATGATGATGGTTCAGCGACTGTGGCGCGGCAGCGGCAGCTTCATTGGGTTATGCTTATGGCTTTGCATTTGTATTTGTGTGTTTTGGGTTTGGGTTTGGGCTGCCACACATACACACAAATATACATACATTCATACATATGTATGTACATATGCTATGGCTGTGTGTAAAAAGGAAGTGTACTGCGTTGTAGGCCGTCGACGTCGTAGTCGTCATCGCACGCTGACGCTGTCGCTGTTTCTGCCGCTGCCGGTGTCGGTTTATGCACGTGTGAGGGAGGGTGGGGCGGGGGAGGTACAATGGGTTGGCTGGTTGCTCTGTCTGTCTCGTTGTCCGTTTTGTCCGTCTCTCTGTCTGTTTGTCGGCTGGCTCTGCTCTTTTCTCCTCTCCTCCTCCATCATCACTCAACGAGTATCTGTATCCGTATCTGTATCTGTGTAAATGCGTTGGTTGTTGGCTTGTTTCGTACTCCTGCCCCCACACTTCTCCCCTCACTGAGAGGAGGCCTCAGAAGCCTATCCCTTGGCCCTTCGCTCCTGTGCGGGGTGTTGTGTGTATGTGTGTGTGTCGTGGCTGTTTATGTGCGTGTTCATTCCTGAATGTTCCTGTTCCCCGTGCCTGCTCCTGTTATTGTGACTGGAAGTCGTAGTATGGTTATATAGGGTGTCCATTGACATAAGCTTATGGTATACGCTTATTCCCAAGTCGGAAACACCTTTACACAGGGTGTCAAACGGGAAAGAAGATTCTGCTTAGCATAACGTAAGGATATTCCATTCTTAAAGGACTGGTTATCGCAAAAAAATATTTCACTGTTTTGGTTAAGGAATCTTAGGGTGTCAATAGGGTGAGCTTATTTCTCAATTAGTGTAGTACAGGATTACAGGATATGTGATTGTGCTGTAGGTGCAGACTAAACAGATTCTTAATCCCTCCCAGCCCATACAAGATCTCAAAATATGTTATTTTTGTAGTTCTCCTTCTACTACATGGTGCCCACACAACTTCCCTTCACTTCTTTTACATTACATCTCCATTATTTGACCCTATGCAGATGTCACCCTGTACGTCTGCTAAATGCGGCTGTAAAAACAATTTAATGCATAAAACGACAAAAATCTGGTTTTCACAAAACCAAAACCCGAGAGCCACCAAAACCAACAACACCAACAAAAGCAGGAACAAAAGCAGCAACAACAAGAAGCGTCGAAAGTGGGGAGGGAGTGGGCAGAGGGAGTTAGGAAGTTGCTGCTGAAAGAAGAACACTCACAGCAGCAGCAGCACCAACAGCAGCGGGACAGCGGCAGCAAATGTTGAGATTACACTAAAAGTAACTGCCAGCAGCGCCAAAAGCAACAACAACTGCAGCAAACAGCAGCGGCAGAAGCAGCGACAGCGACATCAGCCGAGTGCAGCGCATTTGAGAGAGTGCAGCAGCACTAAAATCAATTATGTAGCCAGAGCAAAGCAGAGGCAGCGCAGCGCAGCAGCAGCGTGAAAATAGTAGTAGAAAAAAAGAGAAATAGCAAAGCAGCAGACGACAGCACAGCAGCAGTAGGCAATGGATAAGAGCAAGAGTGGGCGGTAGAGAGGAAGGTAGAAGGAGAGCAAGTGTCTGTTCGTCGTTCTGCCGTTGTGTCGGTCAGTCGGCAAATATGTTGCGCATTTGTAAGCGAGCGAGTAAACGAGACACAGATAGCCAACGAGAGAGCGCGACTGCTGGCTGTTGTAACTGTTGTTTTGTCGATGTTGTTGTTGGGGGAGGTGGCTGCTGGGGCCGAAAGCAAGGTATAACAATGACAAGGTAAGGCCGTTCGGTTACTATTCCACAGCCAAAGCTGTTGCCGTACCTGCATATAAATATACCCCTCCTGAATGCTAGTAAAATGCGTGCAAAGGCAAAGGCAAAAGCCAAAAGCAGAAAAAAATAAAAGAAAACACACACAAAGCAAAGGCAAAAGCAGAAGCAGTAAACGATGAACTTTGCTTGTCTTGCTTTTGTTGTTGCTCGGCTCTGCCTGCGGCGCGGCTGCGGCTGGTTTGAGTTTAAGGCAGAGACACCTTTCCACGTGCACGGCAGAGTCTCCTCGACTCGCCCCTCTCTCACCCATCACTGCACGCCTGGCAAAATAATCAGCGAAATACGTAGGAGAAAAAGAGCGTGCAAAATTATGCTGAGTGCTTGGCTGGCTGCCACACAAAGTGAAAGAAAGGCAACGACAACGTCTTCACCACCGCCCCCTTGGACCAGTACCCTACCCCACTTCACTCCGCCCGCCCCTATCCTTAATCAGTCGCTCTCTTTCGCTCACTCTGTCTGTGGCGCTCTGTGCTGCTTGTACTGTGCGAGCAGCATAAGCAGCAAAGGAACGAAGGAATGGGAAGCGAAGTTTACGATACCCTGGCTTTCGACAGCATTGATCGTTTTTGATCAAGTTTCGAGGTACATTAGAGAAAAATTAAATACTTGATTGCAGTTTACGACTTGCAAGAAATTTTAAGAAATACAGATGTTGTTCGTACAAAGACTCTGCCTCCCTTCCATTGTTTTGCATACTTCGTTTCAAAATGATCATACCTCCTCTATCGAGGGTACCAAAAAAAAAGAGCAGAGAACGAAGAAAAATCAACGAGGGACTTGGAGCAGCAGCAGCAGCCAGCATAGGCAGAGAGGAGTATTATTGGAAGGGGGGAGCGGGGCTGTAGGGGCGCTTGCCGGCAGATACTTTGAGATTTTTTCTCCTCCCTCCTCCGGCAGCCCGCCCTCTCTGCACCATCACTCTCCAGAGTTGTTGTTTTCATGCATTTTATCAGTCGACGCTGACGATTTTCTTGGCGTTTTTATTTTTATTATTTTCCACTGCCTCTCTTTCCCCCACTCCCTCTCCCTCACCCACCCGATCCTCTCTCTCTCTCTCTCTCCATCACTCTGGGTCTTTCTTCGTTTCTTTTTGGTTTTTTTTTTCTTTCTGGTATTTTGTTTTGTTTTTATTTGGGTTCGTTTGGTACTTTTTTGTTGTTGTATTTTTGTGTGCGGTTGGGTTCGGGTTCGGGTTCGCGTTCAGGCTCTCGGTTCGGGGCAAATGTATCTGTATCTGTATCTGTATCTGTAGCTATAGTATCTGTATCTCTATATGCGGCTGGCCTGGCCTGGCCCGGCCCGGCCTGGCCTGGCTGGCTATGTTGTTGCTGTATCTCTTTTGTATCTTTTAGCGCTGTTTTGAGTTAAGCAATTGATGGATATGGTTTATTTATAACGCTTGGCGACCGACACCGAAACCGAGGCACAACCGACCGAAGTTGAGCGAAGGAAACGCGTCGCCGAATATCATCATCATCGTAATCATCATCATCATTGGAATGCCGACGACGAGTGCGGCGGCCGTGTATCTGTAAGATACTCACTCGCTCGTTGAATATCTGGCGGCGGCGTTCGATAAATGCGAGCGTAATAATATTTTATTGAAATTTGTTTTCTTTTTTCTTTTTTGTTTGTGAGGAGGGGTGTCTGCATTTGTATCTTTAGCCCAGTACCTGCAGCTGTATCTGTATCTTTGCATGGGCGAGTGAGTGCGAGGTTGTGTGTGTGTGCGCGCGTATCTGCAGCTGTATCTGCATCTGCATCTGTGTGTGCCACAACTGGAGTCGAGTGCAACGCATTTTGATTGTTCGCCTGCTCTTTTGATGAAAACATAAATATCCCAACAAAGAGAAAGACAGAGAGAGAGCGAGAGAGTGAGAGAGCCTCTAGAGATCCCAGAAGTGCAGGAAGCATTCATTGGAATTTCCCCCCTCAATGCCATACCATCTCCTCCCATCTCATCTCTCTTTTCCACAACTCGATTCCCCGGTTCTTGTCTTTCGGAATGAATGAAAATGCTGCCGCTGCCGCCGCCACTGCCACTGCCACAACTTCTCTCTGGGGCGGAATTCTGTTCGGTTTTCCATGCTCATGTTGTGGTGTTTATAGGGTTTTCCTTCGTGTTCTTTCGTGTTCCTGTAAATTGATATGGCCATGGCGGATTACCACGAGTGCCAGGGCGGTACGCAACGACTTCTCTCTATTAATAAGCCTAATTAAAGTCCATGAAAAAACAGTAACATTAATCTGCAGGATCTCATGTTCGAAAAGGGAGTTTGTTCGACTTTAAAATGTTTGGATTTTAAGCTGATTTTCAAAGTGTCATAACAAGATGTTATGTGGGATGGGTGTAACTTAAGGAAATCTGTGGAATGAGAGCCACTGATTGGCTTTTAAATCGAATTTCATTAATTTGTTGATTTGTGTTTTTTTTCTTTGCAATCCAAAAGGGATATCCACTTCAAATTGCCCTGAATTGGATTGGAATTCTCAATAGTTCCTTATACTCCCAATCGTACTCTAGTTTCTTGGTGTTGTATCGGGGCAAGTACTTCCCTTCGTCACTTCACTTCGTTATCTTCCCAAAAAGGCACAAGGACTGGGTATTTTGCCCCCAAACTATAAATATTTTCAGTACCAACAAAAATGATTGGAAATTATTCTAAAAATAAAACACAGATTCAAGAGAGGCAAAGAGAGTAATTCCACTTCCTCCTCCTCCTACTCCTCCTTCCACCCTCTTCCTGTGCCTCTTCCCTTCCTCATTTCCCTCTTTTATATCCCATTTCCCCTCTATCTTCTCCATTCACTCTGCCTCCCTCCGCATAACTTAATAATTATTCATGCAGTTGCCCCCCAAACTACAACAATTACAACAAAAGTGGATGCCACATGCCCACGCTTCAACAACAACAACACGACAACAATACCAATAACATCAACAACAACAACAACACAACTCTTGGAACAACGATCCACAACAAACAAAAACACCAACAACATCGAAAAAGTGCGTTGTACATAAACGAAATCGAAACGAAACGAATAATAAATGAATACCACACCAACAACGAAGGGAAATATACATATCTATACATACCCTATATACAGATGTACATATGTACATATATGTAGCTTTAGGGAGCACGAATCTGTAGATACTCTTGAAGATCCAATGTTGTTTTCATCATGTAAATACATATATGATATATTGAACATATTGTTTTTCCTTCAAACTTTTATGATATTTTATCGTTAAATAGGGATATAATCTATCGATCCGTTAAAATTTAAATTTAAAAATATTTGTATTGCTGTTAAGATTATCTTCAGAAGCAGAAGGGATGATCTATAATGATCGTTTATCAATCGACAGTGCGTTATGTTTCTACAAATGTTCATGTAATGATTATATTTGAATATATTCGAAAGGAAAAAGGTGTTTCAAGCATCGATTTTTCATATTAGATCTATCTAATTGCGACTTACATAGAGAGTGGAACCAAAAAGATGGATCTAACCCACTTTTACACTCATATCTGTTTCGAACGAAGAGACTTCTTTGCATAGAAACAGAGCGAAACGTTTTCGTCGAGGCGGCACACGTGCCGATCAAAGGCGAAATACCCTTTAAAAGAGTATGTACAACAAGAGCACAGAATGAACAAGAGGCAGAGAAGGAACGACGACAATACTTTATATAGTTGAATGACTGAAAAACTGAACAAACCCGTAAACCACAGCAGCAGCAATGAAAAATTAACACAAAAAATACTTATACGCAATACCAAAAACACACACAAAAACAACAACAACAACAGCAACAACACACACACAAAAAAATTACCTTAAAAACACCAAACAAGCGATGAAAAAAAAAACCAAAGAAGAAAAAATACGAGAGAAAGACAGAGAGAGAGAGAGGGAAAAAACAAAGCTGAAAATAAAAATACATTAAACGAAATAAGATGAATACCAAACAAATAAAAAATTTATGCGCTGCACTTGGATGTGGATAGAGAGGGGAAGAGGCAGTGGGCAAGCGAGGGGCAGAGGGGGAGGCTTGCAGAGAGAGAGAGAGAAATTATGCCACAATCAAGTACAACACAACAGCAACAAGAGGCAGCAACAGAAACAGCATCAGTGGCAGCAACAACAAATAGAGAGGAAAATTCCTCAGAGAAAAATGCGTGGCAGCATATGTACATACGTTGGAAATTTAAAGTAGAGATGGGAGCGTGACAACGACTTAGATCATTGAATAGAATAAAGGATAGATACAAGATAAGAGATGGATTATAAACAGATCATAAATGATATCCTAAGGGACCTCATACATACATACATATGCATACATAAGGAGAAGTCTGATCATTTCTGGTTGAAGGGATCAGGAAAATATTTAGAATCTTCACTAAAGATCAAATCGACCGAGGGGCGCTTCTGCACGACGCGCGACACTTATAGCAGATATTAAATAAGTTTAAGGAACCATGAAAAACAATATTACATATATTCGGACTCTCCTTCCATTCCAACTTTTATGCCAATACAATCACTATTTTGACTATCATCCATCCAATGATCCATCAAGTCAATCTTCAGACGATCAAAACACTTTTCAACCTAGTCTCAAGATCAGATCACCTATCACATCAGATCAATCAAAAGTAGGATCTATTCCCTCACGAAATCATCGCCATTTCAGAGAAGATTTGAAACGATCAGATCTATAGAGAGAATCCACTTCCAAAACATACAAACAGAAGGCAGATGATGACGAGAGATGCCTCTGGCCTCTGGTCCATCGTTCCACTCAATGACGATAATGATGATGATGATTATAATGATGTTCCTCATTCAATCATGATCATTATCATCGGTCAATGATAATTCCATTTTTCCCCATTTGTTTTTGTTGCCTTTTGCATGCGACGCTCGGAATCGGAATCTCTGAATCTGAATCTCTGAATCTCTGACTGACTCTTCAACTGCTTGCTCTATGAGCTATGTATCGGTGGCTGTGTATGCAGCCTGTATCTGTAGCCTTGTATCTGTGTCTTTGTGTGTGTGTGTGTGTTTGTGAGGCAAAAACAAGATGCTGCCTGAGTAGAAGATGCTCGAATGCAATGCCGCTGTCTGCTTACATTCCATAGATACACAAAAATAAAAATGCGGCTACAATAAATAATAAAACCAAAGAGATGCTAGAGAGAGAGAGAGAGATAGAGATGGACGACCCGACCAGAAGATACATTTGTATCTGGGAAAAAAAGGCAGGCAGAGCGTCAAAAATAGGACAAAACGCTGACAAGTAGGTAAAAACCAATTTCCCAAGACTCATTTTCCAGTTCACTCAACCCCCAACCCCAAGTCAAGATATTTGTATCTCTCGTTCCACTATTTTCCCTACCGCACCACCATCTCACCATCATCATCATCATTATTATGGGCAACACCTCTGTGGCTCTTTGGCTCTTTGGCTCTTTGGCTCTTCACTTTAGCCTCCTCTAATTGCTTAACAAAAGCTTCAATTAAACACTTCAAAGAGCTTATTACAAACCAATAAACCGCACCAGAGCACCAAAGAGCTAAAGTGCGTGAACCGTAGTAGAGCAAAAGAATCCACAAACCATCCATCTACATCTCCGTCTCCATTCCATCCCGAGGTGGAAACCCGCTTGACGACTGCAAATGTCAAGGATATCCTACAACAAAGCCAGAGCACGCTCCACTCCACTCCATTCAGAGTGAGTGAGAGAGAGTGAGAAAGAGAGAGATACCACTCCACTACACTCCAATCCACACACACATCCCATCCCATCGAATCGCATAGCATCGCATCGCATCGTATCGCATCGATGGTGCGCCTCCTGTTTTGTTCCGCTTGGAATATCGCTTTACACATGGATAAGTGTCGTCGTCGTGACTGCTGCGTGGCAGCCCGATAATTGTCTGTTTTGTGTGTGGAATGGATGTTTGTTGTCCGTTGTGTTGTCTACTACTGTTCCTGGTTCTGGTTCTTGTTCCTGTTTTACTGATAATGTTCCTTCTTTCATCTATGTACAGCAGAGCCTCCCTTTGAGGGCAACCTCCATTTGTGGGCTATTTCAGAGCCTAAATTCTCTTCGGTTGATGGCACTTTTGGTGGTTGCTACTGCCATTCTCTTGCGCTCTCTCTCTCTGGCTGATCCTTCTGGCTCGCTTGAGACTCTTAGCGGTTCCTAATGTGCATCCTGTTGCGCTCTGAAGACAGGGTGACGTCTCTCAATGACTACCTGAAGCACTTCCGGCTTAAACGAGAGCTCCCCTGTTCAGGTAAAACTCCTAAGCATATGATATCTTTCCTCTAGAGAGTGCTGTGCGGCAATCGGAATCTCTTTCAAGTTCAAAGCTCAGACAGAGTTATGCGAAGCAATCATCATCATAATCACAATAATAACTTCCCTAAAACACACAAACACAACCACACACACACACACACCCGTTGCAAGGGTTAAATATCCTCCTCTATAAGGTGTGGGTAGAACACTCCCCAGGCAGCAGCAACAGCAGCCCTTTTCGCTTCTGGGGGTAGCTTCCATCTCGGGGGTAATACTCGTCGTATTCGTATTCTTTGAACTCTTTTTGCGTCATCGTTTCTGATTAAATATACGAAAAAACCATCAGGAGTACACCACACTCGCACACAAAAGTACAATGCGACGTATATGTATTTACATTTCCACACAAAAGTATATGCACATGTACCTACATACATACATATGTATGTATATGTATGCCTAGAAATTTATGTATTTTTATTTGAGCTTTTACTTTTCATCGGTTTGTTCGAAGAAATCCTTTTCTGTCCGCATTTTTTTCCACTTTTTTCTTGTTGGTGCGTAAATGCGAACCTTTTTTCAGAATGGTATGGTATGGTATGGTACGGTATGGTATGGGGTTCTCTCTGGTACACACGCCAAAATGTAACCTCAAAGGGTTAAACACGCAAAACGCAAAAGCTAACAACAACAACAACAAAAACGAAAAATTGGAAAGAAATAAATACAGGAAAAATATGAAAAGCAATAACCAGCCGTCGCCCAAGCGGGTGGGAAACCCGAACCCGAACCCAGTCCCAAGCTCAAGCCCAAGCACATAGAACATATGCATGGATTGGACCAGGACCTGGACCCGGACCCAGAGGGTTGCTCAAGGAAGTGCCCTGTAAAATGGGGAAGAAATTATGGTAGACGAAGAGCATTGCATGAGTAAAGATTAGAGGCAATCAAAGCGAAGAGTTGAACTTGAGATAAAGCGTGTGGAGACTCGACATGGAGATACTTATTGCTTGTTCCCAGAGAAGTGTGCTATGATAGCAATCCACACACAGATCTACAGATCAGATCCCCTTATGGTGTAGAATCTTCTAGCATAAAACTTCTCATATTTGCGTTGTAAATGCTCAATGTATATACTCAAACACTTGATTATAGCCCAACGATCTTTGCTTTACAGTTCAATCCTTTGTGGCAAGATGGTTTTATAAATCCCACAGTAAACATCTATTGAATACTCTTCCCGCAGAGCATTCTAACTTCCATTCAATCCACGAGTATTTCCTTAGCGATCTTCAAACAATCTTCATTCACTTATGTATGTATTCTTAAAGTTCAATCCCTAACCAATCTGTGTGTCTAAACAAACACGAAAGATATGAATCTCAGAAGGGCCACCAACCCCTCTACCTCTCCGCCCAAGGGGTATTTGTTGTTCTTGGCTTTGTTCACCCCACATTGAAGTTCCACTCGCTCTGTGTGCCAGAGATCGCTTCATTATCATTGAAATCGCTGGCATTATCAGATAATTAGATGGAACAATTGTCTCATTTATCTACACTCAAAATATCGTGTTCTGTGTGTGTCATGGTCCTAACCCTACAACCCTCTTCTCTGGGGTTTTTCAGTAAATTTGTTTGCTAATAGAATTCTGAAAGGTACGATTTTTCTAGGGAGGAAGTACACCTTTTGTCAGGGTCTCCGTCTCTGTCGACGTCTACGTCTCCGTCACCGTCTCAGTCTCATGGAAATTTCTCAGGTATTGACTTGAAATCTAGATTATCGCACTGCTGGGGTTAAAAACTTTCAATTTAAATTCAATTTCCGTGCAAAATGGTCAAAAGTCTAAGGCGACAAAAGCAACAGAGGGAGAACCGTTCCACACACAGAGAGAGAGAGGGTGAGAGAGAACGAGAAAAGTAAATATAAAAAAAAATAAAAAATAAAAAAACCCACCACTTAAGGGAGAGAGACGCCGGAATCGCAACCGGATATCAAAAGCGTAGACGACAGTGAGAGGAGGATATTCTCGTAAACAAGGAAGCGAAAACAGGATGCATGACCATGCAGAGGCAAAGTCACTTCATTATCGAGATTATCGGCGCAAGTTCAACCCTGGGCACAAGGCACATCACATCAATCCCTACTACTACAACATTCAACATCCTTCCATTCAACATCCACATCCACATCCTTCCTCATCCTCATCCACATCCACATCCTCATCCCTATCCTCTCATTCCCATCCTCTCATCCTTCTTCTCATTCACATCATCGTCCACATCCTTGTGTGCATACGTTCGCGCGTCAGCACAAATGTCAAACCACTCAGTGAGGCTCTGTGGTGGTGCTCCTGGCTTTTGAGAAGGGATGGAGATGGGAGGATGACGCTGCCGCTGCCGCTGATGCTGCCACTGATGCTGATTCTGATTCTGGTGGTGGTTCAAGTTCCTTCAGCAAATGCTGTGCGCCTGTCTGCCAACATCCTTGAGCCCTGACTTGGGCTCTGCCTCCTGCCTTCTGCCGCCTTCTGCCACCCCTCTGTGTGTGTTTGCCCTAAGGACAGGCTAATAAAATTTGCCTGGCAAATCCGCAACAAACCCCATGAAATCTCTGGCTATGCGCCTCCAGGCGATCTCTTGAACGATGCGATTTGTGTGACTGCCTGAGCGGCATCAGCAGCACATCAACATCAGCAGCCTGAGCAAATTAAAAGTGTTGAAAGTCACTTTTGGTGAAAATTGAAAATCATAATAGAAGGAAATTATACGAAATTACTTAAATTCTTCGGGGTTGGGGGGAAGGGGAATATTTAAATGGTTCTGCAGGGCAAAGGGTAAAGAGTAAGAGGGTTCTTAAGCGTTGATTTGGGTTGAATTTGAATAAAAGTCTCAGGTAAAAGTCTGGGTAACTTTTGGGTGAATATTTGAGTGGTTTAGTGGAAGATGAGAGATCTTTACTTTGGGGACTGTTAAAGCGGTACTTAGTTCAGCGATAATTGAGGTATTTATCAATTGTAAGAGTCTATACATTGAGCATTTAACAACGCATATTTCAGTGTTTCTTTGAAAGACTTCAGGGACGATTCTGGAGATATTCATTCCTCGATTGAGGGTATCCATCAAGCAGTTACCAAGCAGAACAATTGGAGTACATGATTAACCAAAGTTTGAACCCCCCCAATCGATGATAGATCTTCCCTCAGGTATTCCTAAATCACTAATCGAAGCAGATATAACACCATTTGCTCATCCACTGATTGAGCGTATCTACACACCGCATTCGTAAGTGTCTCATATCTGAGGTCTGTTCCAGGTCTCAGGTAACCTTCCGTTTTCATTTACAATGTGGGGGAAATGCTCATAAAAGTTAATTAAATGCAAGGCAAAGCAAACAACAGCAGCAGAGAGAGAAAGAGAGAGAGAGAGAGAGAGAGATGGAGAGAGATAGTGAGGAAAAGTGGAAGCCAACAGCCAGGCAGAATGTGGAAATGGGGGAAATGGTAATGGAAAAACGAGAGAACAACGAGCAAATCAATGGGCTAAGTGAAGGCAAAACCTAGCTAATCGATTCATTTGAAATTCAATACACAAACACGTAAGACAAAGACACAAAACCCAATCGAAGGGAAGGGAAGGGAAGGGATAGAGAGAGAGACAAAGAAAGAGACAGACAGAGAGAGAAAGGGGAGAGGAACTGCGACTGCTGCGACCACTGCGAGTGCTGCTGCTGCTGCTGGTTAGAGGAAAATCAATATGAAAAAGCATAAATGGCAACACGCCTGGTGGCCAAGTGTCAGGCCAGGGCACACGGGTACAGGGGCACACGGGTACACGGGCACACGGGAACGGGCACCCTTCCATCCTCGGATTCTATTGTAAAGTGAAAATGCAATTGCAATGGAAACCGAAAAAGCCGTCAACCACCAGGCGGCATACACGTACACACAGTGACTGCAAAATGTTGACAGACATGCAGGAGAAAAGGGAGGGCATGGATGGATATATGCACATATACATATACCCGTACCCGTACCCGTACACGTACTAATACTCGTACTCGTACCTCTTAAAATGGTAAAATACCTTCTGGTTTATAGACGCACAGACCCGTCTGCTCTCCGCCCTCGTTCGCTCTGTCGGGGTCTGCCATTTTCAATTTATTGTTATTATTAATTTTGATGCCCGAAAAAGGGATGCCAGATCCATTAAAGTGGGAGGTATGGCAAGGATATATTAGAATGGAGGACGAGTATCAAAGAGGTTTGAGAAGGGTATCAATGGGGAGGGAGGGAGGCAGGCAGAGAGGCAGAGTGGAAGAGGCAGAGCAATCGACAGTCGACGAGTTTATTTGTGTGAAATTTCAAATGTAAATACTTGAGGGTGCTTAAGGGTGTCTTTAGGGGTTTAATGCTCGACTGCTACGCAATTTTTCGCCCTTCTCCTCTTCTTCTTGCTTTTGGTTTTTCGGTTTTGGTTTCGGTTTCGGTTGCTGCCTTTTACGCTCTGCGTCCTGTGTCCTGTGTCCTGGGCCTTGTGCCCTGTGCCTTGTGTCCTGTGTCCTGTTTGCTGCACTCCCAGTCGAAATGTGGAATCAATCGATGCCCGCACGAGTGCATATGGAAGGAAGGAAGGATGGAACCCTCTGGAGGGTTGAAATGTACGACTACATTGTGGTACTTTCTTTGGTATCAGAACACTGATTGGAATGTGACCGGGTGGGGGGGGATGAGTGGTAGGTGGTTTTGAATATGAAAGGATGTACAATGTCGTTAGCAAGTGCCATTAAAAGGTGTTAGAAATGCTTGTTTTCGATTAATTTGTGGTCTTGCTTTGAATTACTGTTTAATCACAGTTCAAGTACGTATTTTACTGAAATTTCGTCGGAATGGAACTAGAATTCAAAGATATACCGAACTACATACATCATATATCCCTAGGGTCCAAACTGTTTGGGAATCCTAGGCATTCCATGGCTCGTTTCTCAACATTAATCTGTCACAAATCGCTCGCCTTTTACAGGACCTTTCGCTACAGCTCATTCTTATACCCTTCCCACCCTTCCCAGAGAGAGAGAGAGCGGTAATCCCCAGTCGGCTATCCGAATCCCTGTCTTTTTCTCTCTTCCTCTCTCTCTCTCTATCTCTCTATATGCTTCATTCTCCATTGTTCCACAACAATTTGGTTCGCCAAGACGCGATGACGACAACAAAAGCCACCGTCAAAGATTAGTCATACACACAGCGAGTGCCCAAAGGAGGTGGAGGATGAGGAGGGGGAGGCAGGGAGTGGGAGGCAGGGAGTGGGAGGACAGTGGAGATGACGAGGACAACGACTGCGGGATGCCGGGGACCCTGGCGACATTCATTTCAATTGACACGTGCACAGAACGCCCCCTGCTACCCCAGCTACCCCCCGCGCCAGCATCTGCCACACCCACCCCCATTTCCGATCTCCCACTCCCCAGCCATTTGGCCCCATAAGACAGCGTAAAAATGTTCGAAAATCAAGCGGAGCAAATGAGAGAAGCTGGAACTTCGAGATGGAGATACAGAGAGACAGAGAGAGAGAGGGAGAGAAAGACAAGCGTCTCATGAATATGAAAATGCTTGACGGGAACTAAGTAGATGTCTCCGCTCACCTTGACAGGGGTGGCGTTTAGGGGAGGAGGGGGGTTGGTAATCTGTGGAGATGAAAGGTATGTTAAGTTAAAGGTAGGTCCGCACTGAAGATGGAACACAAATGTGTGTGCAGGCTTCGATTTCCAACTGTAAAGAGTGGGGTTTCCAAATGGGTTCCAAATTACTGCCCCCACACCTTCGCTTCAATATACCCTGGATAGAGATGAATGCCAAACAGATGCAGAGGTTCTAATGCGGATTCAGCTTGCGTCAGACATTAGCTCAGAGCCCCATGCCCCTGCTACTATACATATATGTATGTATCTGTTTTGTGCCCCCCCGCTGCTGCCGCTCTACGCATTTGACATTTTTGTCACCCAATATGCCACAGCGGGTGTCCAAACACCCCTCACCCGCCCACCCTGCGCCCCTACCCTACCTCCACCTCCCTCCCTTTGGACTCTGATGATGTTGATCTCTTGGCGAATATTAAAAAATTATATGCCAAATCGGAATTGCATGTTAAACATCAACAAAACAGCAACAAAAACTAAACAATAAAAGTAAGGGAGGTGGTGTGGTGTGGTGCGGTGTGGGTGCGGGGATCATCAGGGGAGGGAACTGTGTACCTCTAATGCCTTTTTTTTTCTGCTCGTCGGATCACCCGCTGCGAGGCGCTGCTGCTGCTGCTGTCGCTGCTGCTGCTGTTGCCGCTTTGTAGACTTGAACTTTTATTCCCGTTTCGGTTTCGGTTTCGTTTATCGGATTCAAGTCTTTTAACCCTTAAGTGGTGCGACATTTATTGCCATTTATGAGGTTCATTTTGGGGGTTACGCCATATGATGTTCTCGAGCATCGCGGCATTGTTCTCTCTCTGCCATCCGTTTCGTTATTTATGGATATATGCATTTAATAAACTCTCTATAGAAATAGCAAGAGAATTGAAAATTTGTCCATTTGCTATGGCAAATTATATGCCTCAAAGGGAGAGAGAGAGAGAGAGCAGGGGGCAGCAAGCAGGGACCAGGGAGAGACAGAGATGTTCTATAGAAAGCAAAGATCTAGGGTTATTGGCAGATGAATAACTGTTATTGAACTTTCAAGGGATAACCAGAGAAGGGCATAGCAGTGATTTTTGTGGTAGCTACACATAGAGTTTCACTCCGTATAGAATCTCTGGAATTGGAAGTCTATTTAAGAAACGAGAAACCCGCCAGTAGCTATCGTAAGTATGTAATTCTTGAATTTCTTTTACAACATTCTTTGCCAGCTTCCCTTTATCTGTCACATTCCACATAGTCTTGCCTCTTTCATGCATTCTGTCTCCTCCATTCAGTTGAAAATTATGCCATTGCTCATTATTCCAGCATTGTCGATGGTATTATTGATCTTTAATTAAGGCAATTAATTATCATAATCACATAATTTGCCACCAACGAAGAGGCACACAGAGTGTCTCCCACTGCTTTCTGTTTATCATTGTCTTTCCTACCACAACTCGTATTCGGTCTGACCTGACTGCAATTTAATACCCTGTAAAAGCAATTTTTTGGGAATTTTGATTCCTCAATCAGTTTCCAGCACATTCATCATATTTTTCATAAATTCCTAAGAATTAAGTGATTATAAAAATGTCTCAATAATTTTTAGTATTATTGGCTTGTGGAAGCAGTTCAGTCCGTCTTATATATAGGGTATTTTTTATTTGTTTACTCTTCGATTCGCCCCCGCCAAGTCTTTCAAATGGCTTCTGGTACCCAGCACTGGGGTTTCCTCCATCTCTTTAGCGGCTCCACAACGGTTTTGTTTGTGATTTTTGTGCCCGGTCATTGGATTTTTAATTTTGCTTTGCAACCAACCAACTTTGTGACTCCCCCATTCTGCTGACCCCCTACCCTTAGGGACCCCCTCTCGCCAGCTATCCCTCTCTCTCTCTCTCTCCTAAGTGACTGCCAACTGCAGTTAATTCCACAATTGCAGCGTCGGATGGCTTGGCTTGGCTTGTTGTCGTCATCGTCCCCACTCTTTGGAGGCCCTCTCTTTCACTCTCTCACTCTTTCTGTTGTGGACTCTTTCTTTGGCGATTTGCATAGTTTGTTCTATAATTTATGGCAAGCAAGAAACCCTCTTTTCGCCTTGGTATTACGCGTATTGTTCTTTCGCTGTCACTCAAGTCCACTCGGAGAGGCCCCGCCACTCATTCGACTCATTCGTCTCATTCGACTCATTCGACTCTGAGACTGAGTCTTAGTCTCAGTCTCAGTCTCTGGCTCAGTCGCATAGTCTCCCTCTCTGATTCTCTGATTGAAATTGCTTAATTAACTAAACGATGCGCCTGGAATTTAATTGCAGATTGTGCGGGGTAGGGAAAACTTAGAAGAGGCCTCCCATCCGCATTCCATGGAAAGTTGTGGTTGTAGTACATTTCCACTCTCATTTTCCTAATTTTTTGTACGGCTAACGATCTGCCTAATGCCAGATGGCTTTAATTTATTTTGTAAATTATTTCCCATATTCTAAAAGCCAATGAAAACACACACACGTTTTCCACTCTTTGGATATTCTTTATATACACAAAACTATACACAATGATTGCTTCGTGTGTAGATTCTTAAGACTTGATGGAAATGGAATCGAAATCAAAATCAAAGTCGGTCGAAAAGATGAGCGAAAGAGCGAAAATACATTGCCACAAGTTGCCTCGAAAACAATAAATATAGTTTTTTCCTAGTTCTGGTTTTTCCAAAAGTCTATAATGAGATTTGTTTTTGGGCGGGAACTATAAATACCATTGGCAATTGGTTTATTGTTAGGGAAAGTCATTGAAATAATGTGAATATATGTATGCATGTACATATGTGTGTATATAGTGAAGGGAATCTAAGGAATGGGGTTGCTACTTTGAGCAAAGTGCGTATTAGAAATTAGAAATGTGTGTGTGTTTTTTTTTGGGGGTAGATTTCAGGCAGATATTTGATGGAGCAATTGTTGGAGTTTTTGGTATTACAATTACGGAGAGATCACACAAAAGTACTTGATGATATTTATTGGGTTTCGGAATGTGAAAAGTCTGAAATAGTCTTTGGGGTTTCAAACATTAGAACTGCAGGAGTCTTGAAAGCCAATCAAAGAATCGATTTTCTAGGCTGCTCTCCAGGATATCCTTCCGTAGTTCCATAGCATATTTCTGGGCGCCAAAAGTTTTCCGTTTTATCCTTAATTTAGACCCATTTGCACAGTTTTTTAAATGAACTGAAAGCAATACTTGCATAAACCTTCCTAAATTAGTTATGTTTTTGGAAAAGCTCTTGGAAATTATTTTCTCAGAATTTTTTGTAATTCCTGCAGCAATTACGGGTTTTTTGGGGCAGGACACGGACACACACACAGACACAGGCACTCTGGAGTGGCACTTGAACAATTAAAGAGACGAAAAGTTTTCCATGGCATTCCAGGGGCGGGCGGGTGACCCACTCTTCCACTTTACCCTCCATACTCCAGCCTCCTCCTCACCCTGTCTATATCTCTCTCCCCACTCATCTGCCACCTCATTATCTTTATCTTTGAACTTTCCCCAGTTGTCTCTCTATCCAGTATCAAAAATTCCTTACTGCTCCACACACTCTCTCTCTCTCTTGCCCTCTTTCTATCTCCATCTCTGATATCTCTCTCTATATATTCGCTCTATCTCTCTTCCACTGTCTTCTTTTCCTTCTCGTTCCTTCGTTTCTGTTTTAATTGTGCTGCTGGTCGATGATTCTCGGAATAATTTTCCATTTTGTTGCTTTTGTTTTTGGTTTGGTTTTTGGTCTTTTGCCTTTTAATTGAGTACACAACAGGCTGAAGAAGAAGAGGGCGGAGAGGGCGTAGAGGGTGGCACAGAGAAGGAAGAACGAGGAAGAGGGGTGGTGAAGGCAAAGAGATAGAGGAAAATGGAGGGCGGAGGGGGAGGGAAAAAAGAAGAAAGAAAAAGCAACTAAAATTAAATTATGTGCAAAAGAGAAGCAGGCACCAACAGCAGCCAGAAATCTTTTTGGGCGCCTCTTCGCATACCCTCTAAAAGGAGGACGAGAAGGAGGAGGGTGGTACGATTTTGAGCAGAGGTTTGCCAACAAAGAGAACAAAGGATCGATTGACCTTTCCATGACGGAATTTTGGAAAATCGAAGCACAGAAGCTAACTTTGGAATAGCTTGGAAAAGGGCATCCATCAAGTGAAATCTAGAAGGTATCGGATATCGGCCTATAACATACTACTGAAAGATATACCTGAAAAGAATCAGTCAAAAGATGGAAAGTATATACTCATGTAAGTCTCGTATATCCTTCCTTTGAGAGCTTATTCTCCAAGGGGTTGTCTTATAGGGTATCCTATGCTTCGATTCCGCTGAGCTGCCCCTTGGTTTTATTCCCTGAATTTCATTTGAATTTCACTCAAAAAAAGCCAAACAATTATGAAATTATTTATTAAATATTGTGAAATCGTTCAATGCACATCATAGGATGCGGCTGCCGCACAGAAATGGAACCTTGAAGTGTCGCTGCGTCTCTATATGTATCTGTATCTGTGTACGAGAGTATCTGTATCTACTTATGGGTTTGTGTTCGATTGATGGGGGTATGGAGGGACATGGACAGGGCAGCATTTCGATTCTAATTGTCGACAGTCGACAGTCGTCGTCGTCATTGGCGTCATCATCCATTGGCTGTCGTCTGTCCCCTGTCCTCTGTCCCCTGTCCTCTGTCGTCTGTCGGTTGGGGTGTGAGATTTAAGTTGATTTTGGTTTTACTTATTGTCGCCTATATCTGTGCCCCCATAGGCCCCCCGCTCCTCTTTCAATCTGTAGCCTTTCCTCCCCATTGGATCTGTACCCCCCTCCCCCCACAATCTCTGTACCCTCCCTTGCTCTCTTCTATCGATCACATCACATCTTCTGAATGCGTGTCGTCTTTCGGTGCGGTGCTGTGCGGTTCGGATCGGATCGGATTGGATGGGATGCCTTTTGTTCGTTTTTGTGCTGTGCTTTGCTATTCACGCGGCGCGTATTTCTTCAATAAATTTTCAGTTTATTCGGTTTATTTATTTACTTATATTTGCTATTGCTCTTTACCCCCCACTATCCACTCCTCTATCCATTACCCTCTAATCCCCTGTTTGTACCTCCTACCCGATGGGTCTCCACTTCATTTCACAATTCCTTTCCATTTTAGCTTTTTGCTTTGCTTTGCTTTGTTTTCTCGTAGCTTTATGATTATTTTTCTCAGTTTATGCCGCCGCCGCCGCCGCCGCCGCCACCGCCTCCTCTTACCATTTCCCACCTCCCTTATCCTCTGCCATACCCCTATACCCCATCTCCTAACCCCTCTTATCCCCCCTTATCCGCCCCTTATGCTCCTCATCTTTGCCTTCATCGTCGTCGTTCCGCCGTAATTGAATTTCAACTTGTTTGCATTGTCGACGACGGCGACGACGACGACGACGACGATGATGATAATTCGTCGGGGTATTTTGCGTATTGAGATCAGGGCCTCATCAATTAGTAAATTAATTTTATGCTCAGCGCTTTATGGAAAATAAAGCTCACAACAACAACAGCAGCGAAAAGAGAGCAGTACGAACGGGGAGAGAGAGAGTGAGTGAGAGAGAGAGTTAGGCAAAAATGAAGGATACAGTTTCAGATTTCAAAAATATTTATCCATGCACATATTTATCCATCCATATGTATGTACATACATATGTACATGTGTATATGTATATTTCTTACTCGTTTGGAAAATTTGAGTTCTTTGAATTCTGAAGATTTTTCAACCTTATAATTAAATGAAATTTCCTTACAAGATATCCTTCAAAGATGATGGAATACTTGGATAATATTAGCACAGATATGGGATATATTTTCAGAGACTTTTTTATGCTTAAGGAGAGTTCTACCGAATGGAGAGCGAGAGAGTCAATGTCAATTTTGAGAAATAAATGAAAGAAAGTAACTGTTTAATTATTTTTTGTTTTACTCCTCTAGTAATATATAATGGTCCAAGAATAGCCCCTTATATACTCCTTTATATACAATGCCATATCAGTTCATTATACGATTTCGCAAAAGCTTATAGATGGATGGATATTCCATTCAATTTCCTATTAAAATATGTATATATTTTTGATTCAATTTTCTCCATCATTTTTCGCCCCATTTACCATTACAAAATGTTCAATTATAATCGGCTTTTCAATCGCTTAAAATATGGCATACATTTACCGATTTTCCGAAACCAGGAACGCCCCCTCCCCCTCCCCCTCTCTGCCACACGTTTTTGGGTTCAACTGTTTGCAATTATCATATTTGTGTATGCATAAATTCTGTGGAATACCGCAGCAACAATTTTATTTCATTTCGATTAATATTTCTGTTCGAGTTGCCAATGATGGTGTAGTTTTTTTTGTTTTTTTTTGCTCCCCATTGAATTCAATATTTACACGCATCGGAACTAACATTTTTGTGCTATTGATTCCCAGTGTTTTGTGGTCAAAAACGAAATGTGCAACAAATTATTGCTGATATAATAATATACATATACATATATGCAACTCGAATGTGTGGCATGTGGAATGCATACTGCAAAATATGCGAAATGTTACAATTCAATCATAAATTGAGAGATGCAGATACAGATACAGTTTCATAGGCACTCTCTCTCTCTTTCTCACTCTCTATCTCTCTGTGTCTCTTTCTCTCTGGGTGTTTGTGCGTTAAAATGCAATCTTCATTATTTAATTTGCTTGCATTTTTTGTTTATCTGGTGATAAATATTCCACTGTATCGATAGAGTGGGGGGTGGCAGGGGCTGGGAAAAATGTATCTATGTAAATGGGATTAAATATTGCCATTGGAAAATGTATTTGTTCATTGATTTGATGGCGGGTTAGAGGAAAGTGTTATACAAATGTACATACAATATGTTTCAGGCTTGTCAAGTTACACAAGCAGATACAAATTGAAATAGGTACATACATATGTATGTATATACACATATGTATGCATATTGTCCATATTGTCCGAACCATTGCTGCCTTGCCTTAACATAACTTTAATCAATCTGAGGGCTCACCCTTACGTATACTTAATATGCTTTGAGGCCTGTCCTCCTTTTGGCTCCTTTTGAATATTTAAACATGTTTCGAAACACTTTTGGGGTGACATTAAGACTATAAGATACCCATTAATCAAGGAGTATCTAAACAAACCTCTTGGAATGAATCGAAAATCGTAGACGCTGCATTATTGGTACTTTATTCGATCTACAAGAGTTAAGATATTCTTTGATATGTTGGAATATTTGCATAGGTTTTGTGGCCACTCAACATGCCCCTATTTCATGCATTGCACAGGGCATAATGAATTACAATTCCTGTGGAAATTCCTGGCAATTTAAATCCAAATGCAAATCTGTTTGTCCCTTGTGCGAATCAATAATGAATTCAAAACTTATTAGAACAAACAAGGATTCATTAGGCAGCAGCAGCAGCACCAGCAGCAGTCTCCTAGCTCTGTGTCCTGTTTGTATCTGTATCTATGTATCTGTCCACCTCTTGCATGTGCAACTCTTCTTGTTGTGGCTGCAACTCTATCGGCCTCTGCATCTGCACCTCAGTTGTTATTTATATCGATATAACAAGGTAATAACTGCACACTTAAGTATGCAAATAGCCATCCCTCTGCACCTCCGTCTGTCCGTCTGTCTGTCCGTCCGTCCGTCTCTCTACTTGTTTGCACATGCAAATGTTATCATTTGTGATTAGTTACAGTCTCCTGAAATGCTAATGCCCCGCCCCCGGAACAGCCGCCGCAAGACAACTCACTTTTAGAGATGACTGTGGGGCAGGGCTTGGGATTCGTGAGCTCCATGATTCCATGAGGCTCAGAGACCGAAGGCCAAAGGAGAGGAGAACATGCCACAGGCCACCAGCTATGGACCAGCCATGGGCAAGCTATGGGCAAACATTGGGCATTGCCTATCAATTATTTACACAAAATCCAAGCTACAATTGTCGGTCAATTTGCCAATTGACATTTGAACATAATTGATGGTGGATTAGGGGTGAAGTTTTCCCAGGGAAATCTGCGATCTATCTACTACTACGATTCACTTACTTGTCGTTGCCCTTGAGGGCCTCTTGGAGTTGCTTCAAACAGCGATCGATCTTGCGTTCACGCACCTGGGAGCCATATTTGGAGGCAACGTAGGGATCGAAAATCAAGGGGAAGTACGGATTAATGTCAAAGGCAAACTGACAGGAGGACTGACTGGAGAGACTCTCCTTTGCAGATACTTCTACTTCCGCTCTTTCGTTGGCCTCTTTCGTTGCCTCCGTTTCCGTTTCCATATCCATTTGTTCTTCTTTGTTTTGTAGCTTTGGTTTTTTGCGGGTTTGGCTTTCGTTTTGGCTTTGGTTTGGTAGAACGTTCTTCTTTGACTGCATCCAAACGCCTCAAACTCTGGGGAACAACTGCCGTCGCCAAGAAGTTCTTTGTCCGCCTGTGTCTGTGATTGTTTTCGTCGGTGCTATCGTCGCCTCCAAGTGGCAGGCGGCAGTTATTACAGTTGGCCAACACATCCATCCATCGAGCAACATCCAACATCCACTAATCCAATGGCAGACTTAATCACCATCGTCATCAGCAGACGACAGACACACCGACACAGAGAGAGAGAGACGGACAGACTGTGGCACTTGGTGCTGGCACCATAATCCAAGGCCAGGCTTTGGCACTCTTTTAGCCACACATTGCGTATACGTCATGGTGCCCACAGGCGGTAGAGGGGCCTCTCGGGTTTCGTTTCGAGGTAATATATGGAAAATTCCTGGTATTTGCATACGATCCTCACGTGAGCGATCATCGACTACTGCTGTTCTGTTGATTCAGGCAGCCATCGAAGATCAATAAACGATATATGTATGTGTATGTGTATACATGTATTTAGTTGTTGTTTTGCCTAAGAGATCTTCTTTCGATCGATTCTACTACCACTTATTTGAGTTGGTATAATTTGATCTTCTTTATATAAACAAAAGAATATACACAATTTATTCAAGTAATCAGATCAGATTGTATAATCAGAGCAATCATCATAGTGTATCTTCATGTACTACAACTTATCGGAGTTAAGATATTCTGTAGATATTTGGATACTTCTAAGGTTTATGTCGTAAGGAAATCAAAGAAAGTGATTTATTTGTTGTTTTCGTTTAAAGAAATCACTTTGTATGCCAAACAGTGATACCCGCAATATATTTATCTCATTCTGATCCTGTTTACTTACCTAAGATTTCCATAGAACATTCCCTCTCTCTGGCTTATGGATAGACACATTCCCCCTCATCGCCCTCATCGGACTCTGAGGTAATGCCACAAATATTTCCATTATTTGCTGCTCCTTCCAGCTATAGGAAAAGCTATAGCTGTAGGAAAAGCGTGACAGTGGGAGAGCAGAAGAAGTGTATAAAAAGTGACCTCATTTGGTAGAGGAGAACCTAGCGTCACAGCACACCGCTCCCCTCCACCACCTCCACCTCCACCTCCACTCCTCCTCCACCATTCTACCTTACATTTTCTGTCTACCACATTAAAGTGTCCTTTACCATTTCGTCCTGCGGTGGGCGGCTGATTCGCTCCTTCGCCCACATTGTGGCTTGCCTTTCTTTTGTTTTCCCTGCTCGGTTTTCCCCCCTGCTGCTTTCCCCCGCTCCGCTCCGCTCCGTTCGGTTCTCTTTCTCTCTCGCTCGCTCGCTCTGTGTTTTGCGTTTTGTGCTCATGTAACTTGCTGGAAAATTAATAATAATAAAAAAACACCTACACACCCACCACCGCCCCCGCCCCCGCCCACACCCGACAAACAGAGAGTGGGCGCAGAGTGTGGGTGGTACACGCGTGACCCTATTAAATGTGTGCTAATAAAAGCTTCGAAGGCTCCGAATAAAAAACAGAGGACGTGGGTGGTTACAGGGCAGGAGAGCAGGAAACCAGGGGGGGTGGCTGAATGTCTGACCAAGTGCGTAATGTTTGTGGATGGAAAATTTCAATGCTTGATGGTGGAAACGGCTCTGCTCTGGGAAAGAGGCAAGAGGCAAGAGGCAGTCCTGTCAAAGCGAAATTTCTCAAGTGTTTCGAAGGGAAAATTACTTAAAAATTCAAAACGAAATGCGGGCAAAATACAGATGATGATGGGGAAAACAAAATCAACGCTCACAAAAGCAGAAAACCATTGAAAGCAGAAAATGAAGAAAGGACAGGACAGGACAGCACAGGAAAGGCCAGGCAAGGCAAGGGAAAGAGTGGGTGGTGGTGGAAGGAGAAATTTTCTATTTACGCTAAAGGTCAACTTTTTCCATTTGCAGCGGCGGTCATTTATAAAATCTTTGGGCATTATTAAGCAAAGCGAAATACCAACTAAGAGAGGAAGGCCAAAGGAGGAGGAGTGATGGGGTGGTGCCGGGACAAGTGGGTGGAAGGGAAACGACTAAGAAAAGTCTAAGAAAAGTCCCGTACAATGTACATAAAAGAACCTGAAGAGGCAGAGAGACCATCAGAGACCTAGCGGTTCTGGCCAATGATTTATCAAATTAATGAGTATCATTTTATTTTCATTTCATTTTCCATGCGCCAGCACAAATACAAAAAAAAATGGACAAAATCTTCAAGGAGAACGACAAAAAGAAGAGAGAAGGAAACGAGGGGAACGTTGTGAGCCGCGGCAAAGGCCGCGGCTCTACCTTATACCCGGTACTCAGTCAGTATACAAATACATACATACATATATGAGCTTGCGATTTATGCAATTTATTATATGTTCGCAAAAGGGACAAATTAAATTTTGGGCAAAAAA